>CM077158.1:180917179-181247687 GCA_039583875.1 Platanthera guangdongensis
TTATGACTTCTCCAAATAGGGGGAGATTGTTGGGTACATTGGAAAATGTGTACCAGATTTGAAGAAGCCTCACCCTACTCAATGATATGCATCAAGGTGTATTTGATGTGTTTTGAGTTTATATGTGCAGGTTAAGTAATTGCAGTAAATGCAAAAAATTTCTAAGTCCATGTGTCGACAACTAGAGAAGCAGTGTCGACACTTATGAAGGCTTGTGTCGACACTGAAGAAAAGTTGTGTCGACACTTGGAGTAAATTGTGTCGACACCAGGAAAGGCAGAGTCGACACCAGAAGAAATGTGTCGACACATACAGGCAGGGTCGACACACAATGAAGAATTGTCAACATAAATTGTGTCGACACTTAGAGGCAGTGTCGACACCCAAAGAAGCTTAGTCGACATCAAATGTGTCGACACCAAGAGACAGTGTCGACACACAGAAGTATTTATCAACATCAACTGTGTCGACACACAAGACTTGTGTCAACACATAGCAAAGCTTCAACAAAGTTAAAGTAAAGAAGTACTTGTGTCGACACAAAGGAGATGTGTCGACACTCAGCAAGTATCAACATCAAAATATTTTGTGTCGACACAAAGGAGATGTGTCGACACACAGCAGAATTCAACTAAGTTTTAAAGAAGAAGTACTTGTGTCGACACACTCAATCTGTGTCGACACATTCAACAGAAGCAGTGTCGAGAAGCTGTTACAACAACAGAAGGAGTTGTGTTGACACCACCAAGTCATGTGTCGACACTTAGTCTACTTGTGTCGACACTTAGTCTATTTGTTTCGACACATATTGAAGATCAGTCTCGACACTTTCAGACAGAGATAGTATTTTCAAGAAGTGACTGGATGACTTGACAGCTGCCATTTCAAACCGGTCAGCTGCCATTTCAAACCGGTCAACTACAATTGTCAAATCTGTCAGAAGGTTGTTAGAAACCAGATCAGTCGGTTACCATGGAGGAATACTATATAAAGGCTTTCTCCTTCAACAGAAAGAGAAGATCAATCACAACCAACTAACAACAACTAAGAGAGAAGTAATTATACTGAAGATTTTCGACAAAAGATCTAGAAGAAGTTGGAGAGAGAGAGCTCCATCTAAGAAGAGCAGTTGCTGAACCAGGCTGCAAAGAAAGATTCAGATTGAAATCTGGATCTTAAGTCAGAAGCTGATTGAAGATCAACTTCATAGAAGATTCAACCCTACTGAGTTCAGATTCAAGATGCTTTGAAGAAAGCTAAGGGAGTTTGATCTCTGCAAAGTTCTTCCAAGAACTCATCAAGAAGCCAGCCAATCCTTCTCTCTCTATCTAGGTTGTGGTTAAGTACTTTGTAAACATTATTTTCTGTAGGATCTTGTATAGATCTGAGTTGTAAGCCTATTTTATAAAGGCTGAGTATAGGAGATTTAGATCTCTAAGTGTAGGTCTTGTTGAAGACTGAGTGGTAGGGCTTTGTGCCTGAGTTGTAGGAGACAGTGTTCTCTGAGTGTAGGCCTTGGTGAAGGCTGAGGTAGGGCAGTTTGCCTGAGTTGTAGGAGTGGGGACACTCTGAGTTATAGGAACCTGTTTGGGGTTCTGAGCTTTAAGATCTGAGGATCGGAGGTGAAGTGCAGAAGTTAGGCCGAATCTAGTACACTGCTAGATAGGCGAAGGGGGAAAGTGGATGTACCCAGACCTTGGGGAACCACTATAAATACTGTGTGCACTCTGTGAATGATTGTTTCTGTGATTGTTGTGTTGATAGCTGTAGAATTTGCAATTGCTGTTTAAAATTCAGAACAGATTATCTGCCTTTAAAGCAAAAGAAAAATTACACCTATTCACCCCCCCCCCCTCTAGGTGGTTAGGCACTATTTCTTTCACCACTCATCGAGTTCATTGACTTGAAACTTTCTAAAATCGCCGATAGAGTGGGGATCAAAATTTAATAATCTTAAGGCCCAAAAAGCGCGGTGTTCTAGTTCTACGGGTAAGTGACACGATTTTCCATATACCAACCGATACGGGGTACATCCGATAGCGCTTTTGTACGCTATTCGGCAGGCCCATAGAGCATCGTCTAATTTGGTTGACCAGTCTTTTCTAGAAGTGGAAACAGTTTTTTCTAAAATTCTTTTTATTTCTCTATTCACTACTTCAACTTGTCTGTTAGTTTGGGGGTGGTAAGCAGTTGAACGTTTATGAGTAACGCCATATTTAGTAAGGATTTTAGAAAATTGTGCGTTACAGAAATGGGAAACCCGGTCACTAACGATGGCACGCGGCGTACCGAATCGAGAAAATATTTTTTTAAAAAAACGTAACTACGACTCGGGCATCGTTTGTAGGAAGAGCTTGGGCTTCTGCCCATCGCGAAACATAATCAACGGCAACTAAAATATACTTATTCTCGAAGCTAGAAGGAAGAGGGCCAACAAAATCAATTCCCCAGAGGTCGAAAACATCGCACTCAAGGAAATAATTTTGCGGCATTTCATTTTTATTAACATTCATGTATTTTGAAAATATTTCCTCCAAACTTGGAGGTTTTGGAAAACTTTGAAGAGGTAGTGGAGGTGCAGAAAAATCAATTTGTGGTGGCGGGCGCACAACATTCGAAGGATTACACCCCAAAAAATTCGGGTGATTTCTTAAAGCAGGATTATAACTATTCGGAAAACCAGGAGGATGAAAATTTGCAGCAGAAAAATTATTAAAAGCATTTCTAGGCATATTATTGACATTGTACAACCTCGTGTTCGTCGAATGGGCCCCACCAGGAAGATCGAGCGGACCCAGTCCCGCGACCCGCACCCAAGCAACAAGCAGACATGCGGCAAGTGGCTGGTCCGCTCCCGCTCGGATCAGGCGAGCGAGCTAGGCGAGACGACTCCCCTATCCCTCCCGCTCGCTCAGAGAATCGTCGAACCGATACTCGCGGATGGGCTCGATGACCCGCAATCTGCAAGCCGTTCGGAGGGCCACAATGGCCGCCAGTCCGTCCCCTATACGCAACCTGGCCACCTATCCGCCTCGGCAGAGGACCGGCAGGTCGCGGCGGTCCGGCTCGCGTTCGCCCGTGAGGAGTAGGCGAGTCGCTACAACCAGGTCGCGCCCGCCTCACGCGGAGATGGATTGATGGCGAGCTGACCCCCCCCCCCCCCCATGGGTGCGAATAGTTGTTCAGAATAGCGGAGCCACGCTATTAGCAGACCAGGTTGGACTGCGAATAGCTGTTCGGGACAGCGGAGTTTGGCTGTTGGCAGGCCCAACCAAGGGCTTTTTGGTACTTTCAGGTCAGTTCTTCTGGTTATTGGCAGTTCAGATTCCAAAAACTATAAATAAGACCCAAGGGGTACCTTAGGAGACACGCTTTCAGTGCCTCCCTGCTCCAGTTTTCTAGAGCCTTCTGAGGATATCTTAGCTCGGCTTCTGGCTAAGGAGGGGAAGCGCTCTGAGATATTCCGGGTTTGTGGTGGGACCTCCCTGCCGAGCCCTTGGGTCTGTTTCTCCTTGTCTTCTTTGTAGTTTTTCTTGCAGGAGTGAAGTAGGCACGAGACCACCCCTTACCCAAGGGTCGAACTCCACGGGAAGCCGGATTCCGGTTTCAACAGACATAATCCAATGTTCGGGGGAAGGAGTTGTAGATTCCCATACCTGGGGGGC
The DNA here is from genome assembly GCA_039583875.1 of Platanthera guangdongensis. NCBI lineage: Eukaryota > Viridiplantae > Streptophyta > Magnoliopsida > Asparagales > Orchidaceae > Platanthera > Platanthera guangdongensis. The sequence continues at coordinate 180,920,845 of CM077158.1, forward strand.
GGAGGCAGCAATCATCTCCATAATGGTGGGGATGCTGGAAGACTTCAAGAACTCGCCGCCGCCCCAGCCTCTCGCAATGGTGGGGATGCTGGAAGACTTCAGGAACGAGGTGTTGGGCCTCGTCAAGTTCGCACTCGGCGCGCGGGCCGAGTGCTCGAATCCGGCAGCCCAGATCGTGGACGCCCCCTCTTTTGGCGAGGACGCCCCCGGCAGGCGACCTGGGAAGGAAGTGGCCGAGGAAGGCCGGGGGTGCGAGCTCCCCGGGCGCTAACTCTTCCCCGGCTCGACAGCCCGAGGGCGGTTCGGCGAGCTGGGCTCGCGAGACTCGTCGGCTCGCCCAGTGGGGGGAGGCAGTCCTTTCAGCGAGCTGGTCTCCTCAGCTCCAGTTCCAGATGGATTCAGGGAGCTCGAGATGTCCTACTACATCGGGAAGGGAGACCCGGTCCAGCATGTCCAATGGTTCTAGGATGTGGTCTCCATCCGTCAGATGTCGGACGGATTCAAATGCCGACTCTTTGCCATCACCCTCTTGGAGAAGGCAAGGGAGTGGTTCCACCAGCTCCCGGCCAGCTCCATCTACTGCTTCTAGGACCTGCGCCGAGGGTTCATGCTGAGATTCACCACCTCGAAGAAGAGCAAGAAGGAGTCCGAGTCTTTGTTACACATTAAGCAGGGAGTGAACGAGACGTTGGGGAGCTATGTGGACCGATTACAGGAGGAAGTTACTCAGTTCCAGGAGATGTCGGGCCATAGTCTAATGATGGCCTTTACCCTGGGCCTGCAGCAGAGGTTCTTCCAAATGGAGCTGAAGAGAGTTCCTCCCCTCTCCTACGAGGAGTTGATGGAGAGGGCGGCGAGAGAGGTCGACAGGGAGTTGTCGAAGCCGTAGTTTGCAAGGAAGCTGGACAGGTGGGCTGCGGGAGAAGAGAAGGAGTCAAGAGGAGGTAAGGGAGAGGAGGAGAGAAGAGGAGAGCCTTGGCAGAGGGAGCAAAGGCAGCTCCAAGGGCAGCAGCAACCAAGGTGGGGGCATCAGAAGCCCGACCGTCGGCTGGGCTGGAGACCTGAGTGGCAGGGGCAGGGGCCACAGAGAGGGTACTACGGAAGGGGTCACCACCAGGGGAGGCAAGATCAGTTCCACCCTCCGGGCTGGAGGCAGGGCCAGAGGCCCCGACTCCCCGATCAGGGGGAGGCCATGGCCATAGCCTTGGGAGCAAGGAGGGGGATAATGAGGAGGAGGAGAAGAGAGGTCAGGGTGGAGCTGCCCTATTGCGACTTCCATCAGGAAGAGGGGCACGCCACGGCCACCTGCCCGGAATTCCTCGAGATGAGAGGGAATAGGGAACAGCAGCAGCAGTAGGGAGGTCGGCAAGAAGTGAGGATTGAGGAGGTCCTGCCTCGGGCGGAGGAGGATCAGTGCGAAGACCGGGTGGATGTTGGAACCCGGGGGGATCAGAGTGATCCATGGGGGAGTAGGGGTCGAGGCTTCCCGCAAGGCAAGCCTACACACCATATATCGGCGAAGCGTCGCCTCCACATCCCAAACCCCACCCCCGGAGGAGAGGATCACTTTCTCCAGGAGCGATATGCCGGACCACAAGGACCCTTTTTGCGATGCGCTAGTCATCAAGGCAGCCATCGAGAATTTCACTGTCTCCCGAATCCTCGTGGACAACGGGAGCTCCATCAACGTCGTCTTCAAAAAGGCATTTGACGCAATGAAAGTGGAGGCAAAGAGGTTGCTGGCCTCGGATGGACCCTTGTTCGGGTTTTCAGGAGAAAGGAAGGAAGTAGAGGGAGGAGTTGGCCTCCATGTTACCTTGGGGGGGCAGTACCGAAACTGCAGGTTTGTCATTGTGGACGCTCCCAGCAGCTACAGCGCCATCTTCAGGAGGCCCCTTATCAGTGTCTTCCACTGCGTCCCCTCGTCTTTCCATCAGTGCTTAAAGTTAAACACCGAGGGGGTTCAGGTCAGGGTCAGAGGGGATCCCAAGGTGGCGCGGGAGTACTATGTCACCGCAGTGAACACCATCTCTTGGATGGAGGGAGCCGGAGAGATTGGGCGAAGGATGGAGGAGGTATGGGAGGAAGCAGGAGAGGGGGAGCTAGAAATGAAGAACCGCGCAGAAGAAAGGGCAGCAGGAGAAGCTCCGGAGGAAGTGGCCGAAGTGAGGGCCGTGGGAGAAGAGATGGAGGTAGAGGTCCCCGTTACGGAGGAAGGGGATGCTGAAGGATGGGGGGAGCAGTCTAGGCTGGAGGCTACAGAGGAAGTGGTGGAGCTGGAAGTGCTCACCAGAGGAGGCAGGATGGAGAAGATCCGCGTCAGCGGGGGGCTGACCCCGGAGGACCAAGGCAGGATGCTGGAGTGCATCTAGAAGAACGTGGACATCTTCGCTTAGAACGCCGCAGAGATGTCGGGGGTTGACGCAGATGTGGCCTTGCACCACCTCAACCTGGACCCGGGAACACGCCCCGTTCAGCAGAAGAAGAGGTCCACTGCGGACAAGCTAGCGGAGCCCATCAGGGAGGAGGTGGCGAAACTCCTCAAGGCCGGCTTCGTGTCTGAGATTCAGTACCCCGGCTGGGTCTCCAACGTGGTTATGGTTAAAAAAGGAGACGGCTGATGGAGGATGTGTATCGACTTTTCCTTACTTAATAAAGCTTGTCCTAAGGACTGTTATCCTTTGCCTCGAATCGATGCGCTGGTTGACTCAGCCGTCGGTTATTCTGTAATGAGTTTTTTAAATGCTTTTTCAGGTTATCATCAGATCAGGATGCACCCCCCAGACATCAAGAATGTCTCGTTCATCACAGGGGATGGATGCTACTGCTACAAGATGATGCCCTTCGGGCTGAATAATGCTGGGGCAACCTACCAGAAAATGATGGATAGGGTCTTCAAGGGGCAGAGGGGGAGGAATTTGGAGGTGTATGTGGATGACCTCATGATCAAAAGTTGGGATGTGGACTCCCACCTCCGGGACCTGGAGGAGACCTTTGCAACCCTGCCCAAATATAAGATGTTGTTGAATCCCCTAAAATGTGTCTTTGGGGCCAGCAGGGGAATGTTCTTTGGGCATCTCCTCACCCCAGCGGGGGTCGAACCAAATCCAGATAAGGTCAGGGCAATCTTGGAGCTAGGGTCCCCGCGGAATGCTAAGGAGGTCCAACGGCTGACGGGGAAGCTAGCAGGGCTGAGTCGTTTCCTTTCTCGGGCAGGGGAGAAATGCTCCCCCTTCTTCAAAACGTTGAGGGGTGGTCAGAGGTTTGAGTGGACCAAGGAGTGCGAGGAGGCGTTCCAGGCCCTCAAAGTGCAGTTGACACAGGCTCCGCTGCTCCAAGGGCCGAAGGAGGGGGAGGACCTGTTCCTATATCTAGGGGTCGGCGCGGAGGCCTTGAGCTAGGTTTTAGTTCGTGAAGAGGGGAAGATGCAGCTCCCTATTTATTACGTGAGCCGGGTCCTGAGGAAGGCCGAGCTCCGGTATCTGATTTTGGAGAAGCTAGCTTTTGCCCTAATCATCTCGGCCAGGAGGCTGCGACCTTACTTCCAGGCACACACAGTCCGAGTGGTGACCGACCATCCTCTCTGCAACATCTTTGAGGGGGTGGAGCATTCAGGAAGGCTGGCTAAGTGGTCGGTGGAACTCAGCGAGTTCGATGTCTCCTTTGTTCCGCGGCTCTCGATCAAAGCACAAGCGATGGCCGACTTCTTGGCCGACTACGTGGTTGAAGTAGTAGAGGAAGAACTCACCCGCCCGACTCCTTGGAAGGTGAGAGTGGATGGTGCCTCAGGGAGGCATTCCCTTGGAGTGGGGGTGATCCTGGAAATCCCTCAGGGGACTCGAATTGATGGGACGGTGGTGGTGCGCTTTCCCATTACCAACAACCAGGCCGAGTACGAGGTCGTGATCGCAGGGCTACGCCTGGCCAGGGAGCTGGGAATGTCAGATGTGGAGGTCCTTACTGAATCCGTGGTAGTAGCTTCCCAGATCAATGGGGAGTTCGAGGCAAGGGAGCCCACCCTGCGATCGTACCTGGCCAAGGTGAAGGGGGTCATCGGCACTTTCCAAACCTTCTCCATCCGGCACGTACCCAGGGAAGAAAATGAACAAGCCGACCTACTAGCAAAGCATGGTCCCCAGGCGGGGGGTACAATCACCGACTTGTTCCGCCCCTCCATCGAAGAGGGAGAGCTCATGCAAATCGATCAACAAGCTTCATGGATGGATCCAGTTGTGGCTTTCCTCTCTACAGGAGAGTATCCGGAGGGGGTAGATAAGAAGAAACTGAGGCACAAGTCAGCATATTACCTCCTCCAGGACGGGCAGCTATACAGAAAGACCCTCTCAGGGATGCTGGCTCACTGCGTGACCGAGGGCGAAGTACGAAGGATCTTGGAGGAAGCCCACTCCGGGGAATGTGGGAGTCACTCCGGGAGTCGGACCCTGGAAGGGAGGATAGTCAAGCAGGGGTATTTCTAGCCCACCCTGGGCCGAGACTCCGCAGAGTTCGCAAGAAGATGTCATAAGTGCCAGCTGTTTTCCCCTCTCCAGCTACAGCCGGCCCAGCGACTCAGAAGTATCACGGCCCCATGGCCCTTCACAATTTGGGGAATGGATTTGGTTGGACCATTCCCCCAAGCCAGCGGTCAGAGAAGGTTCCTCCTAGTAATGATTGACTACTTCTCAAAGTGGATGGAGGTGAAGGCGCTGGCCAAGGTAACCTCCCAGGTGATCAGGAACTTTGTTTGGGGGGAAATCATCTGTCGCCATGGGGTGCCCCAGGCCATAGTCACGGACAACGGGCCCTAGTTCGCCAGTGCCGAATTCACCAGCTTCTGCGAACAGCTTGGAATCGACCTCAGGTTCGCCTCGGTCCATCACCCCAGGAGCAATGGGCAGGTAGAGGCCGCAAATAAGATCATCGTCAACCTCCTGATGAAGAAGGTGGAGAATTTAAAGGGGAGCTGGGTGGAGCAGCTTCCCGCGGTTCTTTGGGCCCTAAGAACCACCCCCAACACGGCTACGGGAGAGACCCCTTCAAACTCTCCCACGGGTGTGAAGCAGTGCTCCCCGTGGAATTCAAAGTCCAAACACCTCGAGTCGTTGCGGCTAAGGAAGGCTGGGAGGAGTGGCAAGCGGAGAACGAGGAGGAGCTGAGGCTCTCCCTTGACATGGTGGAGGAGCTGAGGGACCTTTCCGCTATCCGACAGGAGGAGGTGAAAAGAAGGATGGCCAAGTACTTTGACAAGCATATCAGGGTCAAGCAGTTCGTGGAGGGAGACTTGGTGCTGAAGAAGGTGGATGCAGCAGGGAGGTCGGCATCCGTAGGGAAGCTCAATCCCAGCTGGGAGGGACCATTTATTGTAAAGGAAGCTTTGAAGTCAGGAGGCTATCGACTCCAAAATGTAGAGGGCGAGACCCTGAGTCACACCTGGAGTGGTGACGACTTGAAACGTTTTTTCCCCTGAAGCATGTAAGCGATACTTTCGTTATAATAAATTTCTTCAAACGCTCCAGTACTGTCATAGCCAGCCTGCATAGAGAAATGGAATGTGTTTGGACCTCGAGAAGATCCCGCTGCCAGGCTCTCACCTAGCTAGCAGGGCCGGAAGTCACTCGATGGCGGTAGTTGTGGACCCCGAGAAGATCCCGCTGTCAGGCTCTCACCTAGCTGACAGGGCCGGAAGTCACTCGGTGTCATCCGTGGGCCTCGAGAAGATCCCGCTGTCAGGCTCTCACCTAGCTGGCAGGGCCGGAAGTCACTCGATGTCGGTAGTTGTGGACCCCGAGAAGATCCCGCTGTCAGGCTCTCACCTAGCTGACAGGGCCGGAAGTCACTCGGTGTCATCCGTGGGCCTCGAGAAGATCCCGCTGCCAGGCTCTCACCTAGATGGCAGGGTCGGAAGTCACTCGATGACGGTAGTTGTGGACCCCGAGAAGATCCCGCTGTCAGGCTCTCACCTAGCTGATAGGGCCGGAAGCCACTCGGTGTCATCCTTGGCCTCGAGAAGATCCCGCAACCAGGCTCTCACCTAGCTGGCAGGGCCGGAAGTCACTCGATGGCAGTAGTTGTGAACCCCGAGCAGATCCCGCTATCAGTCTCTCACCTAGCTGGCAGGGCCGGAAGTCACTCGGTGTCATCCGTGGGCCTCTAGAAGATCCCGCTGCCAGGCTCTCACCTAGCTGGCAGGGCCGGAAGTCACTCGATGGCGATAGTTATGGACCCCGAGAAGATCACGCTGTCAGGCTCTTACCTAGCTGACAGGGCCGGAAGTCACTCGGTGTCATCCTTGGCCTCGTGAAGATCCCGTTGCCAGGCTCTCACCTAGCTGGCAGGGTCGGACGTCACTCGATGGCAGTAGTTGTGGACCCCGAGCAGATCCCGCTGTCAGGCTCTCACCTAGCTGGCAGGGCCGGAAGTCACTCGATGGCGGTAGCTGTGGACCCCGAGCAGATCCCGCTGTGAGGCTCTCACATAACTGACAGGGCCGGAAGTCACTCGGTGTCATCCGTGGGCCTCGAGAAGATCCTGCTGCCAGGCTCTCACCCAGCTGGCGGGGGAAGGAAGGGAAGCCACTCGACGATGTCGATTAGGGGCTGGAGTCACGAAGGTTAACCGAAAGGGAGGGTCTAGCGTAATTATCCAGCCCCCAAAAAAGATGGCCGAAAGGAGGCGAGAACCCGCGAGCAATCTGATGACATAAGCGAGCGACGAGCCGGCTCACCTCTCTTGGCGGGCGAGTAGCCACCTCAGCGGGGCTGGGCCGCAGAGGCAGGTCGCCTCACGTGGTAATAGCAAGTATGCGTGTGAGGCAGGCAAAGAAGCATTTATAAGAGCATTAATAGATTAAAACCACAGTCTAGGCAAGGCTCGCGCTTACATCTCAAAAAACTAAAAATACATGGTGGATACATCTAAAAAGCAAATGACAAAGAAGCGAGGGCGATGCAAGATCCTGGGCGGGGAGTCCTAGATGGGCTGGAAGGACTTATCCTCGGGATCCCGCACGGGGAGGAACAGCGTCGACAACACGTCGCTCGCCGAGAGTTACGCGACCTCGCTCTTGAGGAGATCCGCACGTCGCAACATCTGCATCGTGTACTTCGCGGCGCTGGCGGCGTTTTTGTGCATCAGCACCTCCAACTCGTGGTCAGAATGGTGTTCGAGTGGGCAGCCCCTGTTATCCGGCGGAGGGACAGCTGCGGCAGCCTCCAGCTCGCGCACCCGCGCCTCCTGCGCTGACTTTTCCTGACCAAGGGCGGCGATCTCGGCATCCATCCGACTGGCCATTGCCGCGTCCTGAGAAAAGGAAAAGGAATCGTAAGGTGGATTCGCGAGAAAAAGCGGCGATTGAGAGTAAACACATACCACCCCTCCCAAGTACTGCACGAGGGTCTCCTCGGCCGCGTCGGCCCGCTTCCTCTAGAGATCCGCGTCCTCCTGAGCGAGTTTTCGGGGCTCCTCCTTCTCGTCCGCCAACTTCTGGAGGGAGGTGGCGTTCCTCTCCAGCTGGGTGCAGCGCCTCCAAACTATGTGGGCCAGCTCCAGGCCGCGCAGTTGGGCCCGCGTGCTCTCATGCACCAGTACTCATGTCACCTCCTTGTCGTAGATAGTGGCGTCCTCTCGCGAGTAGAGGCCGAAGGAGAAGTTATAGGCCTCCCCGCCGATGGTATCCTGCTCTAACCAACTCGGCAACAGGGTCGAGACCACCGCGCGATTTGACTCCTTGTCCCATGACAGAAGTGGAACGCCGAGCTCGTCCAGGTACTTCTCTCCGTAACCGAAGTTGCGGTGCCCTCTCGGTACCGGCTTCGCAGCAGTTTGCGACCCGTCCGGCGGCGCGGAGGTGCCCACCGCTCTGCCAGGGGTGTCGCTGGTCGAAGCGACCAAAGGGGGAAGACCCTTGGACGGTTGATTCGCCGGGGCCTTACCTTTTCTCTGGCCCCCGGAGAGTTGCTGCCCCGTATTCTTCGCCATCTTGGGCGGGGGAACGGGCTGTATGCCGTCCAGCCGCTTCTTAGCAGGGACCGACGGGGCGTCGCGCTGAGCGGCATCTGCGGCCTGAGCCCGGGCGAGGTCCCCGGGGGGACTCCGCGCACTCTCATAGGGGGGATGAAGGGGAACATCCCGCTCGCCTGCCAAGAAGAGAGGGTAAGACCAAAGAAGAAAAGAACAGGACAGAGCAGTGGCGAGTGGCAAACCTCCCCCTGGCGGGATGGCGGCAAGGTCATCAAGGTTGCGGCGCAAGTACGCGACCTCGAAGTTCTTCCCGGCGAAGAACCCACACAAGTCGGCCTCGTGGCCCCCCAGGCTGGGCGGGCGGTAACTCGCCTCGCTGAGCTGCACCGGCAAGAAGGGGACGTTGCCGAAATCCCCCTTGGCGAACAGGAACTTTTTTAGCCAGTTGTGACTCTTATTTACAGTCTCCTGCACCTTGAGGTGGGCGCTGGAGAAATAGGCGGTCCCGTCCCGGTTCGCACGGAAGGAGAATAGCTTGCGGAAAACTGCGAGACTGAACTCGACTAGCTCCTCCCGCAGAAAACAAGCGAACCCTACCATAACAGCTATGGAGTTCGGGGTCATCTGACCTAGGATGACCCCGAAGTACTTCAGCACTTGGCGAACCTCGGGCCACAGAGGAAGCCGCAGACCCACCTCAAAGTGAGCCAGGGGTATGGCGAGCTCGTCCCTGGATAAATCGTTGATCTTCTCTCCTTCCCCGGGCCGTCTCGCCGAAAATCCCGACGGGACGTGGTCGCTGAGGGCATCTAGGTACTCACGCTCCGAGATGACGGCGTGGGGAAAGTCGTGCTCTGAGAAGGTCCAGGCGCATTTGCTCCACCCATCCACATCGCCGCCGCCGCCGCCCATTCCGCCGAACTGCCGCCGTTCGAGCGAGACAGATCCAGAAGGCGAATGCGAGTCGTGCCTCGCGAAGAGCAGGAAACGGGGAGTGTTTTGAAGCGGTGGGAGGATAAAAACCGGCAGGGCCTATTTATAGGGAGAGAGAAAGGGCGAAACATTTCCCGCCGGATGGAGTGCTGCGTGTAACAAAAATCAGGCCCGACGGTTCGACTTCCCGACTCGCAATCGCACCGCCAAGGCCGATCAGGCGCGGGCCACGCCCGGTCCCATCCGTGCAAGAATTGAGCGGGCGAGTCTCGGCCCGCACCCGCCCAGGATTCCGAGCGAGTCGGGGAGACTCCTGGCTGGCGAGCCCCTCGGCTCGCTCCCACCACGATCGGGATGGCGGGTTGAGCGAATCAATCCTCTGACCTGCCCTCTCCCGCAGGGGTAAGGCGAGCGGAGGACGTGGGTACCCTCGAGCCCGCCCCGCGGAGAATAAAAGCCCCAATATGGTAATTTTGTTATGCATCAGGAATCAAAAATTAGGCCCACAGGCGGGCAAAGAGAGTCGCAAATCATTACAGATCCAGAATAAGTCTTTGAAATAATAGCAACCCAGCGACATCCCGCGAACAGGGGGGAGGAAGGGTGGATCAGTATTGGATCCACTTCCATCCGCCCCGCCGTTGCGTTCCGGTTCACGACGGCACGCGAGGATAGTGATAATCGCGCACCGCCACCAGCTCCTGCTGGGCCAGGACAACTTGTTCCGAGGCACTCCTTAGGCGCTCCTCGGCCCGCATAATGTGCACGCCGGGCGAAGTGACCTTGCCACCTTCTGCTGTGCGCGGGGACCCCTCCAAGGCCGCGAGCCGAGCCTCGATGTCGGCCTTGTCTTGGTCGACCCTCTTCACGAGCTCCTGAAGCTGCAGAGTGTGTTTCTGGAACAGCCGCGTCACCTGCCTCTTCATCCCCACCACATCAGTCGGGTCGCCCAAGTAATCTGAAATGCCATCCACGTCAAGCGGAGGCGAGAACCCTTCACTCATCTCCGTTTCGGAGGAGATCATGTTGTAGCCTGCAAAGGGGGCAATTTAGAAGGAACGAGCGAGAACAAGGCAAGCGCTGAGCACAAGCTTACCTGGGGTTGGCACGTCGTCCATGCCGATGGAAGGATGAGAGGAGCCCGGCCGACCCTGAAAGGGTTCTCCCTCGAGGGCCGCAAGAGATTTCCCTAGCCCGGGGGGAACTGGCGGGCGAGGGGTATTCGGGGGTGGGCGGTCCAGACCTGAGGGACTAGCATCCCTCTCAAACGACAAGGGAGGGGGGCAATCCTCCCCCCATCCTCCTCGTCTTCATGAGGCAATTCCTGCAAGATGAAGGATCAGAGATATAACAACAAGCAGAGAAGGAAGGTCGCGTACCTTAGAAGCGACCTCAACACTAGCCGCCGAGCCGGAACCCGGGAAGTTATTCGCCGGGGACCGCCTCACGATCTTTCCCTTCACCGGCCTAAAGAGAGGGCCGGGAGACCCCCGCGCTAACCAAGGGGCGGCCTCGAGGGCCTCCTCCCGAGTTTTTTGGCCCGCGGCCGCCAGACGGGCTCGCACCTCTTCGCTAACCGGCATCAGGAAGCTGCAGTCCGCTTGAAAAACAAGATGGTCTGGGGAGACCCCCCTGGGCTCAGTGGTTAATTTATAGCCGAGTAGTGGGGCCCCACCAGAAGATTGCCTGCCAGCTCAGCACAGTACTAGCCGAACACGCGGGTTGGATGATTCTTTCTGAGCTTGTATCAAGCTCAAAAAGAGCGGGGATTGTGTACAACCCCGTATTCGTCGAACGGGCCCCACCAGGAAGATCAAGCGGACCCAGTCCCACGACACGCATCCAAGCGACAAGCAGACATGTGGCAAGAGGCTGGTCCGCTCCCGCTCGGATCAGGCGAGCGAGCTAGGTGAGACGACTCCCCTATCCCTCCCCCTCGCTCAGAGAATCGTCGAACCGATACTCGCGGATGGGCTCGATGACCCGCGATCTACGAGCCGTTCGGAGGGCCACAATGACCGTCAGTCCGTCCCATATACGCAACCTGGCCACCTATCCGCCTCGGCAGAGGACTGGCAGGTCGCGGCGGTCCGGCTCGCGTTCGCCCATGAGGAGTAGGCGAGTCGCTAGAACTAGGTCGCGCCCGCCTCACGCGGAGAGGGATTGATGGCGAGCTGACCCCCCCCCCCCATGGGTGTGAATAGCTGTTCAGAACAGCGGTGCCACGCTGTTGGCAGACCAGGTTGGACTGCGCATAGCTGTTCGGGACAGCGGAGTTTGGCTGTTTGCAGGCCCAACCAAGGGCTTTTTGGTACTTTCAGGTCAGTTCTTCTGGTTATTGGCAGTTCAGATTCCAAAGACTATAAATAAGACCCAAGGGGTACCTCAGGAGACACGCTTTCAGTGCCTCCCTGCTCCAGTTTTCTAGAGCCTTCTGAGGATATCTTAGCTCGGCTTCTGGCTAAGGAAGGGAAGCGCTCTGAGATCTTCGGGGTTTGTGGTGGGACCTCCCTGCTGAGCCCTTGGGTCTGTTTCTCCTTGTCTTCTTTGTTGTTTTTCTTGCAGGAGTGAAGTAGGCACGAGACCACCCCTTCCCCAAGGGTCGAACTCCACGGGAAGCCGGATTCCGGTTTCAACAGACATAATCCAATGTTCGGGGGAAGGAGTTGTAGATTCCCATACCTGGGGGGCGGAGGCAGCAGTCATCTCCATAATTTTTTTGCTTAATATTTCAACTTGCAAAGCACTGGGAGATGTTGTCCACTTCAAACATACCTGCAGGCTTGTTTGGGCGGGACCTAGGCACATTCCACTGGTAAGTGTTCAAGGCCATGTCCTCAAAAAGCTCAAGAGCTGCTTCCGGGGTCTTATGGTTTAAAGTACTGTCAGAAGCTGCATCTATCATTTGCTTTGTACTTTGATTTAGCCCGTTATAAAACGTCTGCGCATGTAACCATACAGGCAGAGCGTGATGTGGACATCATTTTAATAATTCTTTAAATCTTTCCCTGGTTTCATAAAGGGTTTCAAAGTCTATTTGTCCAAAGGCAGAAATGTCGTTCCTAAGTTTTGTTGTTTTAGCAGGCGGAAAATACTTCGCCAAAAATTTTTCAGTTAATTTCGTCCCGGTTGTGATGCTTTTTTTAGGTAGGGTGTTCAACCACTGCTTAGCCTTAGTTGTAAGAGAGAAGGGAAATAATCTTAGCCTAATAGCATCATTTGTGGCACCATTAATCTTAAACGTGTCACAAATCTCAAGAAAGCTTGCTATATGTGCGTTCGGATCTTCATCTTGAAGTCCGTCAAATTGCACATACTGCTGCACCATTTGAATTATGCTAGGCTTCAGTTCGAAGTTATTATTTGCTATCGCACGACGAACTATGCTAGATTCTGTACCCTCGAGATTCGGCCGTGCATAAGAAGACATGGGCCTATTCACGGCTTCCTCTACATCAGGTTCTTCCATCCTTAGGGTAGAAAATGACTCGGAATTCTCAACCGGTATTTGGTAAGTATGGACTTGAAATCGCGATCTTCTCTGAAGAGTACACTCAATTTCGTGGTCCAAGTCCAAAATATCCGACGGATTCCCTCGGGTCATGCACTAGAAGAAGAGAAGGAAAAGAAAAAGAAGTAAATAAACTAAAATTCCCCCTTATTTTTTTTAAATATATTTTTGTATGTTTTAACTCCCGAACTTCCCAAGGGCTATCTGATGAAGGGTTCGCAGGGTACTAGACAAGATATTGGCATTTAGAGCCACATTGCCCTTTTCGAGAGAGTTAAGTGGCGTAGAAAAATTGTGATATGAGTTTCTATTAGGAGCGTTAATAATTTTTTTGGAGTTTTAATTTGAGAAAGATGGCGAGAAGAAGAAATGATAAAAGTAATAGGTTCGTGTTTTCGAATTATCAACAAAAGTTGCTTCCCCGGCAACGGCGCCAAAAACTTGGTGTGATTATATTTGCAAGGAGAAAATAAACAGAACTAGCAATCCAACGAGGCAAGTATACATATCGAAATACAGCTAGAGGACACAAGTGTCGTATTAAAATCTGGGAACCGTCAAATAATATTACTCACACGAAAACTATTATCTTATCGAAGATTAATTTTGGGTTTAAGAGAATGCTAAAATGTGATTAAGAAGGGAAGTATTACGCTAAAAAGAGAAAATCTTGTGGTTAAATAGAGAGCTATTAAAATGATTACAACGAGGGGTTAAGACGATGATAAAGAGCACTCGATCGAGAATCATCTCGGGTAAAGTTGATTTAGAAATGTGATAATAAACCCTAACTTTATAAAGCGAAAACCTTGACCGTGGAGGTTCCATAAGCATGAACACGCTTCTCTCGAAGCCGTGCCTACCTGAGTTTAGGAAGGTCCGACCGAACTCTCGTCCAAATCAGAGACCTAAAGCTCGCTTTACGCTGTGAACCCCACTATTGGATTTTACTCCAATCCGGAAGATTTGGACGTCTGCCTCTCTCGAGGGGTGCATACAACTCCCTTTACTCTTGACTGCTCACTTCAACCTATGGGCCTCTCAGCTAGCCAAGAATGAAAGCTAATGATGGAAAATATATATCGATGATATATTTCCAATCAAAGGTAAATCAAGAGTAAATCAAGGTATAAGCCTTACAAAGAAAAAGAAAACTAAAGCATCATAACTTAATCAACTTGAACCTCAGATCATTAAGATCGAGTACAAGGAGGATTAGTTACTCATGGTGAAGTGGAGAAATAGAGATGAGTAGAAATGCGTTAAGAAAACAAGGAAAACGACAAACTTTTTATTAACACTGAAAGAGAACTACAAATTGAAAATAAAAGATTACAGGTGCTGAAGTGAAAATCTATGTGAACATTTGCCCTTTGGCTACTAAGCAGTTATAGCAACTAATACAAAATAGGAGTAGGCTAAGCTAGATTACAAAGCTTGAAATGAGGAAAGAGAGGAGAAACATGGAAAATTGCAAGAAAAATACAAGAAAATTAAGGGGCAGAACCTCCCCTCTCACTCCAAAGATGCCTCCTGAACCCTAGGAGAAGGGCTCAATTTATAGAATTTTTTTGGGCTGGGTCACGCCCCCCTGACACGCCCGGGTCAGGCGTGTACCTGGGGTGTGACACATTCGGTGCAACTTTTGGGCTGAAATTGAATGCTGGAGGTGACGGGCATCGTAGTTGAGTTACACGCCCATATGTCACGCCCAACCAGGGCATGTTTGTGGGGCGTAACACATTTATCATGACGGTGGATCAGGAAAAATAGTGTGCTGCTGCAATTTCTCGGGATTTATGGACACGTCTCTTGAACACGCCCATGTCGGGCGTGACACGGGCGTGACAGAGGGCGTGTTCACTGAGTTTCCAAGAAATGCATTTTCGGACATGTTGCTTCATTCCTCTGAGCTACACGCCCTAGGTACACACCCTGGTATGGCGTGACCTTGGGGCGTGTCACAGCAAAATTTTGCTGAGAGCCGTGCAAACCTGCAAAAAGCAAAAAACGCATTAGTGACAATAATATTTACAAAAGAGGGTCAACATAAGCACTTGCAAGACATGATTTGTGCTTTAAAAACCCGAAAATACAATAATAAATTTAACTGTAAAAAGTACTATCATCAGCTTCTGCCCTACCTCCCTCCGCACAGATCTCCTCTCAACTGCGATGCTTGTAAGCTTGGCAAGCATCATCGTTCCTCCTTCCTGCCGAATCAAGATCATGGTTATGCCTGTCTGTTTGATCTTGTTTACTCCGACATCTGGGGTACTTCTCCTACCCTCACCGTGGGTCGGGCTAGTTCTTATTTTGTTACTTTCATTTATGATTTCTCTCGATGTACTTGAGTGTATCTCTTATGAGAACGCTCTGAACTATTCGATGTATGGACATCTTTTTATCATTTAATTAAAAATCATTTTGGTGTTTTAATTAAAATCTTACGCTCTGATAATGCTAAGGAGTATATTAGTCAAGCTTTTTCATCTTTCTTTATTCAACATGGGATTGTTCATCCAACAAGTTGCGTCTATTCCTCACAACAAAATTGAGTGGCGGAATGAAAAAACTGTCACCTCCTTGATGTCGCTCGTACTCTACTAATGCAAATGCATGTCCCTCGCTCCTACTAGGGCTATGCAGTTCTCATCTCTTGTTATCTCTTCAATCGCATCCCCTCCACGGTTCTCCACGGTCAAACCCCATTCTCCATTCTCTATCCGAGCAAGGATCCTTTTACTCTCCCTCTACGTATCTTTGGGTGCACAGCCTTTGTGCACGCTCCCTCTGCCACCCGTGACAAACTCTCCCCTCGATCCACCAAATGTGTCTTTCTGGGATACTCTACCACTCAGAAAGGCTATTGTTGTTTTGACCCCATTCTTCGCAAGTAGTTCGTCTCTGCAGATGTTACCTTCTTCGAGAATGCTCCATATTTCTCTGACGACTCCTATCCTCTCCCCGTGTCTTCCGATTCTCCTCCCGTTCCCTCCAGTCCATCGACACCGACCGAGGTATTTCCTCCTCCACCGTCTCCAGCGTCTCCTCCTCTCTATCCACATCTGCTATCTCCCTCCTCTTTGTCGCCATCGCACTCTTCTCCCGGGCCAGCTCTCTCCACCATGGATGCTCTGAATACTGAGGAACCTGCTGACCTGGACCTTCCCATTGCTCTTCATAAAGCGGTTCGTGGATGAACCAAGCACCCGCTTGCTGCTGTTGTTTTTTATGATCGTTTAACCCCTGCTCGCAGAGAGTTTGCGCTGGCTATCTCTGCCACTTTCACCCCCCCCCCCCATTCCTATCAGGAGTCCCTTACTGTTCCACATTGGAAGGCTGTCATGGATGAGGAGATTGCTACTCTCACTGAACAGGATACCTGGGCCCTATTTCCTCCCTTCGGCACAGATGTTGTTGGGTGTCGCTGGGTCTTTGTGGTGAAGTTCCGCCCAGATGATAGTGTGGATCTTTACAAGGCTCGGTTTGTTGCCAAGGGCTTTACCCAGACTTATGAGGTTGACTACTTTGAGACTTTCTCTCCAGTTGCTCGTCACAGCACTATTAGGGTCTTCTCTATAGATGTCAATAGGGATTGACCCATTTCACAGCTGGATGTCAAGAATGTCTTTTTATATGGAGATCTTCAGGAGGATGTATACATGGAGAAACCTCCAGGGTATGTTGCTCAGGGGGAGACACAGGTTTGCCGGCTCAAGAAGGCTATCTATGGCCTAAAGCAAAGTCCTCGGACCTAGTTTGACAAGTTTAGCGGGATTGTGGAGGCCGTAGGTTTTACGAGAAGTTCTGTCGATCACTCCTTATTTACTCGTAAAACCTCTCTAGGTCTAGTGGTGCTTGGGTATATGTGGATAATATTCTTCTCATTGGAGATGACCAAGTTGGGATAACCTTGACAAAGAAGCATCTTCGGCAACACCTGGTTACAAAGGATATGGGCTCTCCAAAATACTTTTTGGTGATAGAAATTTCTCGGAAGACCAATTCCCTTGTCATCTCCCAATGGAAGTATGCTCTTGATTTGTTAAAAGAGGCAGGGTTGACTGGGGCTAAACCTTCCTGATGCCCCATGGAGACTGGAGAAGATAAAACCTAGACGGGTGACTCTCCTCTTCTTTCAGATGTTACGAGGTATATATGTCTGGTTGGTAAACTTATATATCTCACGGTGACCAGACCCGATATTGCCTATGTTGTAGGAAAGGTTAGCCAATTCATGCAAGCTCCTAGGGAGAGCCATCTATAGTCTGCCCTGAGGATATTGGAGTAATTAAATCAGCACTTGGGAAAGGACTCCTCTTTCAGAAGAATGAACATTTGAGGGTTGAAGCGTACTCTGATTCGAGCTATGTTGATGATAAAGGAGACCCCAAGTCAACATCAGGCTTTTGCACCTTTGTGGGGAGAAACCTTGTGAGTTGGAAAAGCAAGAAACAGTATTTTATCTCCAGGTCTAGTGCAGAAGCAGAATATTGAAGTATGGCTTCGACCACGTGTGAGTTGAAGTGGTTACGGGCTCTCATGCTTGACTTAGGAGAGGTCTACAACCATCCTTTGCCAATGTTTTGTGACAACAAGGCCCCTATATACATCTCCAAAAATCCGATTTTCCATAAGATAACAAAGCACATTGAAGTCGACTACCACTTTATTCGGGAAGAGATTCTGAAGGAACAAATTTGTGCTCCGTTCGTCACCTCAGACAAAGAGTTGGCTAATATTTTCACCAAGCCTGTATCCGTCTCTTTTCATCACATTTGCAACAAGCTAGGCATGATCGACATATATGCTCCAACCCTAGGGGGAGTGTTGCAGAATAGAGATCGGGCGGTCTGACTCAGGCGGATTATAGTCTGGGCGGTCTGTCTGTTTCTCTCCAGTGGTTTGGTAGCAGCTCTCCAGCGGTTTGGTTGCAGGACTGTTGTTGTTGGTTCCCTGGCGGTCTGTCGGTCTGTCTCTGGCGATTTAGAGACTGGGCGACCTGGCGGTCTCCCGTGGCGGCTTATTCTCTCCTTCTGGTGGTTGTCGGGCAGTTAGCGTATTCATCTAACCGCGCAGCTTGTTCGGCTTGTATTTATGTTAAACCGCTTTTACATGTAATTATTTAGTCCCACATTGTTTAATTGTAATCTCTCTCATCTCCTACATTTTATAAAAGAGAGGTTATACCATGTAATACAAACCTTTTTTGGATAATAAAGATTTCTGTTATTCCAATTTCCAGTTTCTCATTATCTGTTCTCACACATTTCTCTGCAGAGCTTGTTGATCTGCTTCCTCATAATCGCTTCTAAACCTGATGTTGCAGATGGTGGTTGCTTCAACTATCTCTTTCCTCAGCTAGGTTATCTGTGCAGAACAGCTTCTTCAGGCTCGACAACAATGGAAAGGAAGAAGATTGAAGTTCGGCCGCGCTTTCATTTTCAGAAAACCTAGATAAGGATTCGATTACTTTGCCCCGGCCGATTTGCTTCTTTTTATTCTCTGACGACCAATCAAGCAGTGGGCCCACCACCAGGATTGATGGCTGAGATTTAGCCATGCAGCCCATGCTTTCCATTTACTCTTGATTCAACGGCACTTTTCTGTGTGTGGGCCCCAGCACTTACAGATGAAAATATTTCTTGGAAAGTGTAGAGGATGATGACAGCTAGCCGCCATCTATTTCTGGTAGCATTTCCGCAACATTTGAGTTTTAGTTGACTTTTTGACTTTGTTGTCGTCAGCATGACTCAACATCTGTGGACTTAGATAAAATTCAAGCATTAGAAGCAAAGGCATTGAGTGAGTAAGCATCACTCAACACCACAACACTTAGACAAAATTCTATCTGTCTAGGCGTTGAGCTCGACGAACGCTGAGCTCCATTCGACGAACGCCAAGCTCAGTTTGATGAAAGCATAAATTCAGTTCGACGAACATTAAAATCAGTTCGACGAAAGCTAAGCTCAGTTCGATGAAAGAGTAAATTTAGTTCGACGAAATCCAGACTCAGTTCGACAAAAGCTAAGCTCAGTTCGACGAAGCTGAGTTTGACAAAAGCCAAGCTAACCACACATTTGGATTTAGCCAATTTTCTGCGTCAAGACATTGAGAGCATTGAGTGAGCTTGCCTCACTCAAATGTATTTGCCTTAGCAGATATTTCTGCATTAAGGCGTTGAGAGCATTGATTGAGCTGGCCTCACTCAACGCTATTTGCCTTAGCAAATATTTCTGCGTCAAGGCGTTGAGAGCATTGAGAGCATTGAGAGTATTGAGTGAGATTTCCTCACTCAACGCTATTTACCTTAGCTAGATTCTCTAAGCCTTAGCAGTGAGAGAGTAAGCTGCACTCAAAGCCAAACTACTTAATAGAACTTCTCTGTTATCTAGCATTAAGTGAGTAAGTTACACTCAACATCTGTAGACTTAGCCACTTTTTTAGCATTTTTCTCTAGCATTGACTGTCTCAGCCTGACTCACAACTTTTTGTTATATGGCGTTGAGTGAGTAGACCACACTCAACGCGTGTGGACTTAGCCACATTTTTAGCCAATTTCTCTAGGCTTTGACTGACTCAGCCTGACTCACAGCTTTTTGTTGTATGACGTTGAGTGAGTAGACTAAACTCAACGCTTTTATACTTAGCCATATTTTTGGCTATCTATCAGTTAGGCTGAGATAGACTCAATGCTATTTATTATATGGCATTGAGTGAGTAAGCTACTCTCAATACTTTTCTACTTAGCCATATTTTTGGCTATCTTTCAGTTAGGCTGAGATAGACTCAATGCTATTTGTTATATGGCATTAAGTGAGTAAGCTACACTCAACGTCTGTGGACTTAGGCAAATTTCTAACGAGACAATATTGAATCCTTACCTCTGGCGTTGAGTGAGTTTGCTACACTCAACTCCTGTGGACTTAGTAGATTTTTGTTATGTCCAGCAACAAATTGTTGTTTCCACTTGTCCAGTCAATATGATAGGCCTTAGAAATAAGGCTGAGGTAGGTGATTAGTGGATCACTGAGTTATAGGAGTTCAATAGAGCTCTGAGGTAGGAACCCTTGTGGTTCTGAGTTGGATTCTGAGAAGAATCTGCGTGTAAGGCTTAGGGCCTGAGGTGTAAGCTCTGAGGAGCATAAGTGGAGGAGTTTCTACCGAATCCAATAAATAAGTTGGATATGTGGGAGGGAAAGTGGATGTACCCAATTGGGGAACAACTATAAATCCTAGTGTTTGTTGTGCGTGCTTGTTTTTCTTTATGATTGCAGAATTTAAGGGCAAGCTCTAGATAGAATAACTTGAAAACAACAAAAGATTTATTAAAATCTCAAAGCCCTATTCACCCCCCTCTAGGTGATTAGCTAACCAAAAGTTAAATAACTTTCAATAAGAAAATAAGAGAACACCTTCATACTTAAATACAACATTGTCCCCAATGTTGCAATATAAGTATGCGGAATAAAAACAAATAAAATGTAGTATTTACAAAAAATAAAGAGGGACGGTAGAAACTTCCCTGAGACGAGGTCGGAGAGGCTCGGTTTGAAACCCTGCATTATTTAGAAAAAAGAAAGAAAAAAACAATTCTGTTATATGGAATTTATTTTGGGGCGCGAGGTTTTCATTTCTAATATACGGCTTATTTATCTATTTACTAACTCGACTTGGCCATATGGTTCCGGGTGGTAGGGGGTGGCAAGTGTGGGTGACTCGTAAGTAGCTAACATCTTAGCTATATGAGCGCAATAGAAATGCATTCCCCTATCGCCTAAAATAACGTGAGGCTTGCTGAAGCGAGAAAATAAATATATAACTCTCAATAAAAAAATTTGTGTTTTTGGAAAAAGTTAAAATAAAATATATATACAGTAAAAAATGTTTTTTTGTGGTTTTTAGTAGTTTTTTGTGTTTTAGTTTTTTTTTTTTTTGGTTTTTTAATTTTTAGGTTTTTTTAGTTTTTAGTTTTGTTAGATTTTTTAGTTTTTTAGATTTTTTTGTTTTTCAGTTTTTAGATTTTTTTAGCTTTTTAGTTTTTGATTTTTTTTAGTTTTTTAGTTTTTAGATTTTTTTTTTGGTTTTAAAATTTTTAGGAAACGACGCCATTTCATTTTTTAAATTTTTTATAGATAAATATATTTGAAATATTAATAAAAAAGGTAAAAGTAATTTTACTGTTTTTTTTTAGAATTGGGTTTTTAAGTAGTTATTATTATTATTGTTATTATTATTATTAGTATGTTTTTTTTGATGGCCAATTTTTTTGTTATATATATAAATAAAAAAGGTAGAAGTAATAGTTTTCCGGAGTTCGAAATAACAACAAGAAACTCCCCGACAACCGTGTCAAAAACTTGATGGTTAAACTCGCGGCGCCCCGGGTGGTTTTTTTAGAAGGTTAGTTGTTTATTTATTTTGAAGGAGGGGGCGTGCGGATTTATTATCAATAAAAAGTTGAAACCAATTTTTAACGAAAGGAGGCAAGTGCACCTATCGCGTGTAATATAAGATATTCCGGTGGGGAATATCGGGGTCATATTGTTCTCGGGGACGGGTTGATTATTTCTACTGTTCCATAAAGGGACTATTATTTTACCGAAGATAGCTTCTTGGGTTATTATTGTGGTTATATATATATATAAACAGAAAATAAACATTAAAAAGCCGATGAAGAAATAGTGCATCAGTACCGAACAAATTTGAACTAAAATGACTATAATAACTAGAGATCCTAAATTTCAAATTAATTAAGGCAGAGACTTGGATGTGGAGGTTCTATAAAAATGAGCTCACCTATATATAGGACTTTCGCTCACCTGAACATTAAGACTATTTGACCGGGCTCTCATCCGACGAAGGATTCCTCTTATTGCCTGCATTACACTAAGAACCTCGTTATTGTGTGGGGAACCCAATCCGGTAGAATTTCGCACCTCCTCTCTCAAGGATTAGTGCGGAACTCCCTTTACCCAGGGGTGATCGGTCCATACGCACGGCCTCTCGGCTAGCTAGCGTACGGGTAACGAAAATAGAGCTCACACATCGATATGTGGTTCAATGCGTCGTAAACTCGGGGCAAACCTTAAGTAATTTTAATTAAAGAGAAAATGAGGACCTTTAATTATTTAAAGTGATTTTATCTATGCCAATGTTCTTCGATACTGAGGGCTAAGAGCAGTTAGCCACTCATTGGAATGGGGACGGCTTGCGAAAAGAAAATGCAAAATTGAAAATGCGAGTCCTACTTAAACAAGTAGGCTGGAAATTAAAATAGTAAAAGAAAGAAATAAAAAAGAAATAAAGTGCAAGTCCTACTCAAACAAGTAGGTGGGAAATGAAAGCTGTAAATTGTGAGTCCTACTCAAATGAGTACGCGAGAAATAAAATCGATAAAATTGCAAGTCCTACTCAAACGAGTAGGCGGGAAATTACGACATTCCTACTCAAACGAGTAGGCGGGAAATGAAAGCGATAAAATGACAATTCCTACTCAAACGAGTAGGCGGGAAATTGCGAAAGTCCAACTCAAATGAGTAGATGAGAAATTGCGAAAGTCATACACAAACGAGTAGGCCTGAAATTACGAGTCCTACTCAAACGAGTAGGCGGGAAATTAAAGCTGAAAAAGCTATCTCATACACGCACACACTCTACTTGAAAGAAGGAAAATAATAAAATCCTAACTCATACACTCACGCACTCATACAAAAAAGAGAAAAAACAAAGCTATCTAAAAATAAAAACAATTACAAATCTACGAGAATATGACAAAAATGCATAAAATGAGAAAATAAAAATTAAAGAAGCAAAAGTTTTGAAAATTAAAATCCAAAATCAAAGTGTTATAAAAATTAAAACGACTAGATATTCATTCTTATAACTTTATAGAAATGCTAAAAATGTGGAAATAAAGTTAAAAAAACAAATAGTTTTACAAAAATAAAAACTAAGTTAAGAAAAAGATAAAAGCCACTTTTTAAAACACCTTTATAAATTCATAAGAATGAAATAAAAAGCACAAAAATCCTAAATCTAAACAAATCTAAGGGGCATGATAGAAAAAGCTATTATAACAACACTAAGCTAAGCAAATAATGAGAACAAAACTAAGTAACAAAATCACTAAAACATAAAAGCATAAATCTACCCTCATACATACACAGACACATATAGAAATAAAGAAAAACAAAGATAAATAAGATTGCTAAAGGTGGGGCACTCGAATGAAATCCATAACCACATAAGGAGGAAAAAAGCTACAAATTTTATTAAGACAAAAAGTTGATTACAAAGATTAAGCAAAAATAAAAGAGAGGGGGAGAAAATCTCCTTACAAAGCATGAAAAGCACCTAAGCAGCCCTCCAGACAGCAAAATGGTCCAATAATTCGAACCCTTAGACCTTACAGCTGAGATCTATTTATAGACAGAAAATTTCGGGTTACACGCCCAGGTCACGGGCATATAAGGGGGGCATATAGCTACTGGCGCTGAGTTGAAGCCGAGCATTTATTGTCGGTTGACTTTGGGGTTGTCCACATGGAAGTTACGGGCGTGACCCTGCAGTCACGGGCATGTAGCATGTGCGTGACTGGGGAAAATGTCGAATGCATGCCATGCTGGTGACGTCTTGTCTTGAAAATCGAGGCAGTCACGAGCGTGTTCTGAATCGACACGGGCGTGTCTGGAAGGTGTAACTAGGAAGGTGTCGAGTTGTTGAGGCATTGAGTGACGAAGGAGTTGAGTGTCGGGGGCATTGAGTGGAGGTGTTGAGTGGCGGAGGCGTTGAGTGTCGAGAGGTGTGTTACGGGCATATAATCGGTATACGGTCTTGTTCGGCAAAGTGTCGAACACCGATCGTTGAGTGTTGAGTTAACACTCAACACCGTTGAGCGTCGATTGGCATGACTTTACTTTGACATTGTCGGAGGCTGATTTTTTGTGGAATCAAAGTGACACGCCTAGGTCACGGGCGTGGCCAAATTTACACGGGCGTGTACTTTGATTTTCGACTTTTTTCCTGAAAAAATTTTAGAAAACAAATTTAAACTAAGTTATAAGATATATACAAAAAAGGAGAATTTTATTAAAGAAAAATAACTAAAAATAACGAAAATAAACTAAAACTAAATAAATAAACAACGTAAAAATATGAATATTTACAACTTAGCACTAAGTGTAAACCACACCCACCGAGTCATCGTATAGACGTCGGTATGAATGACCGTCAAATACCGAAGACTCGCCACTTTCTGCACATGTATACATGAATTCCATAATCATCGGCTCCCCGGACTAACCTATCTGTTACAACTACCTTCCGAGCATTCGGCTCGCCGAGCTAACCTGCCCATTTCCACAACCACCGAGCTTACCGCTCGGATAACCTAATCAAGCTAACCTACCAAGTCACCGGGGTGAGTGAAAGTGAAGTCCTAGTATATCTAATTGCACTTTAACATTTTAATCATACGGTTTAAGGTTAACCTTGGACTGCCCAGGGCATTCCCTGTGAAGGGCTCTCGGGGGCACTAGGAACTACGTGGGCTGAAGCCCAAAGCTCCCTTTCGCAAGGTACTTATTATTATTGGTAACTACCCATGTTCCCAAACTCTCCTGATTTTACACTTGATCTAAACCTAAGTGTATTTAGACATTTTCTAGGGAAAGATGATCTATTATCAATCTCGAGCACAACTCTGCCCTTGCACAAAAGGTCTCACACAACCTACCTTCTTTTGGTGACCATATTCATTCTCAACCAGACTAGATACACCAACTATCTCATTATCCCACACAAAAGCCTACATGTTACCTTACTTCTACAGTTTTATACTTATGTAGACCTATTGAGCTACATTGTGTGCATGCATAGTGATTCCTCCAATTATTCATCCAAATGACCAAAGATTATTACTGAGTGTCTATCATGATGCTTTAGGATTAAATCCAGAAGGTTAAGATTTTTATTCTTTTTAGGGTATTTATTATAATTTCTACAAAATCAGGCTTCATGAGCCTTTGAACACCAAATGCACTTTTCTGACTAGGTATGTGTTGAAGTATTAGACCGGGCGGCCTTGCGGTCTGATCCAGCGGTTTGTTGACCGAGCGGTCTGGCGGTCTCACTCTGAAGCCTGGAGACCGGGCGGTCTATCGGTCTCCCATTGCGGCCTGTTCTATCCTGCTGGAGTTGCCGAGCGGTTAACCCATCTGTCTAACCGCGCGGCCTGTGCGGTCTCCTTTATTTCTAGCCGCTCAGTACTGTAAATGTTTAGTCCCACATTGTTTGTATACTCTCTCTCATATCTCCTCCATTCTATATAAGGGAGGTCATACCTTTGTAAATCTGATCTTTTTTGGATAATAAAATTTCAATTATTCAAAAGTCTATCCTTTTGTTCTTTCTTATTCGCTAATTTCTACATGGTATCAGAGGACACGGTCGTTTCCTCCTGATTGTGTGCGCTCGGCTTGTTTTCCGCTATCCGCGACCTGTCTCGCGGCTTGCCTTCTCTTCTGTCCGCTGCCCTGTTCGCGCGGCTTGTTTTTGTCCGCTGCCCTGTTTGCGCGGCTTGCTTCTCCTTGGTTCTCTTCTCCTACTGCTTTTCGTTGCCGCGACCTGTTTTGTTGTCGCCGCGACCTGTTTCTTGCCTCTCCGACTTCCTAGTCGTTGCGGCCTATGTCTGTTCGCCAGGCCTGCGACTTGTTGTCGTCGCTGCTTCTTGCCTCTTCTTTCTCTTCTGTTCGCTCGGCCTTTTCAGTCCCCGCGACCTCTTCCTCGTTGTGCCTTTGACTGCTTTCTCGCCGCTTGTGTTCGCGCGGCTTCTTCTTTTTCTATCCGCTGCGGTTTCTTGCTGTCTTCTATGACTACTTCCGGTCTCACCACTACTCCTGCAGCTCCTTCTCCTCCACCTCCTTCGGGCAACCTTGGCACCCTTTCTAAGCTTGTTGGCTCCAACTATCCCGATTGGAGCGTTTCTTTCACTTTTCTTCTTCGCTCTCAACGCAAGCGTCATCACCTCACCGATGACCCTCCTCCTCGTACCTCTCCTGAGTTTGATGACTGGGATGCGAGTGATGCTCTTGTCCGCACCTGGCTGGCCAACACCCTTTCCGATGAGTGCCTTCCCGTCATTCGCCATGATGAGACGGTCAAGGCCGCCTGGCTTCACCTCGCTGCTCTCTATTCGAAGGGGGGCCAGACGTCCCGCATTTATACTCTCTATGCGGACCTCTTCGCCCGCCCTTCCATGTCTCCTACTGCGGCTTATCAGCAGGTTCAGGCTCTTGGTGCTGAAATCCTCCAGAATCGCCCCTTCTCCGCGGACTTGGCCGACCAGCACAAACACTTCCAGGAACTCCTGGTTGTTTGTAATCTTCTTTGTCTTCCCGATTCTTATGATATGATCCGCCAGCAGATCTTGGTTGAGGCGGAATCTCCTACTTTGGATGCCAATGCGGCTCGCATTGCCGCTGTTACTTCGCTGCTCCAGCGGCCTCTGTTGGCCTCCCCCCCTTCCCAGGACTCCTTTGCTCACCAAGCTCAGAGGGGGGGACCTAGTAGCCGCGGCCACTCCGGCGGACGGGGTTCCTCCCGGTTCCTCTACTCTCACTGTGGTCGTACCGGCCATTCTGTTGACCGCTGCTGGCAGAAGCATCCTCATCTTCGCCCTTCCGGTGATGCTCCTTCTTCGGCCTCCGCATCTTCTCGGTCGTCTGCCTCTGTGGCCACGACGTCAGGTAGTGCCCACGTCGTTACCCAAGGTAAATGGTTGATTGACTCTAGTGCTACAAATCATATGACGGGCAACCCTCATTGCTTCTCCCGTCTTGAGACACATGACCGCTTACCCCCGGTCCGTGTGGCGGATGGTTCACCGTCCCCGGTTCATGGGACGGGCATGGTTCAACTCACCCCCTCGCTTTGCTTGGAGGACACCCTCTATGTCTCGAAGTTCCCGTGCAATTTGTTATCAGTTACTACTTTATGCCGGCAACTTCAATGCTCCGTCTTATTCACTCCCACTACTTGTTCTTTTCAGGACCCGAGGACCCAGCGGACGATTGCTACTGGGACTGAGAGCGACGGCCTCTACTTCCTCGACGATGTTTCCGCTCTGTCCGCCTACTCCTCCTCCACAGATCTCCTTCAATAGCATCTTCGCCTTGGACATCCTCCTCCTCGGATTCTTCGCCAGCTTCTGCCCCACTTACCTCCTACCAGTTCTCCGCTCAACTGTGATGCGTGTCAGCTTGGCAAACATCATCGCTCCTCCTTCCCACCGAAGCAAGGCTGTGGCTCCTCTCGCCCGTTTGATCTTATTCATTCTGATGTATGGGGTCCTGCTCCTACCCTCACTATTGGTTGGGGCAGTTCCTATTTTGTCACTTTTATAGATGATTTCTCCCGCTGTACCTGGGTGTATCTGTTAAAAGATCGCTCTGAACTTTTTTCTATTTGGCAATCATTTTATTTTATGATTCAGACTCAATTTGCTATTTCTATTAAAGTTTTACGTTCTGATAATGCCAAGGAATATCTGAATCATGAGTTCGCCTCTTTCTTTCACCAACATGGCCTGCTTCATCAAACGACTTGTGTTTACACCTCCCAGCAGAATGTGGTGGCGGAGCGTAAAAACCGTCACCTGCTTGATATTGCTCGTACTCTCATGACGCAGATGCACGTCCCTCGCTCCTACTGGGGCGACGCTGTGCTCCTCGCCTGCTATCTCATCAATCGCCTTCCCTCCACTATTCTCCACGGCCAGACTCCCTTCTCCATTATCTACCCCCAAAAGGAACCTTTTCCTCTCCCTCTCCGTATCTTTGGTTGTACGGCCTTTGTTCACGCTCCCTCCGCTACCCGCGACAAGCTTTCCCCCCGCTCCACCAAGTGTGTCTTTTTGGGGTACTCTACTACTCAAAAAGGCTATTACTGCTTTGACCCCCTTCTCCGCAAGCAGTTTGTCTCCGCGGATGTGACCTTTTTCGAGAATGCTTCCAATTTCTCTCCTACCTCTTCTCTTCCTTCTCATCTCTCCGTTCCTTCCCCGCCTCTCGACGTTTTCCCACCTCCGTCTCCTCCTCCACCGACTCCTTCCCAGTCCGTCTCCCCACCCACCCCTCCACCCTCCTCTCCGCCGCCATCTCTCTCTAGTCCCGGGCCAGCCTTCTCCGCCACGGACGCTCCGGTCGCTGACGCTCCTGTCGCTGACGCTCCCGTCGACCTGGATCTTCCCATTGCTCTTCGCAAAGGGGTGCGGGCGTGTACTCAACACCCGCTTGCGGCAGTTGTTTCCTATGATCGGCTTTCTCCTTCTCGCAGGTGTTTTGCCTTGGCTATCTCTGCTACTTCTACTCCCCGCACCTACCAGGAGGCTCTTGCTCTCCCTCATTGGAAGTCTGCCATGGATGAGGAGATGGCTACTCTTACTGAACGGGGTACCTGGACCCTAGTTCCTCCTCCCGTGGGCACTGATGTGGTTGGCTGTCACTGGGTCTTCGTTGTGAAGTTTCGCCCCGACGGCACTGTGGATCGCTACAAAGCCCGGCTGGTGGCCAAGGGCTTCACTCAGACTTACGACATTGATTACTTTGATACCTTTTCTCCGATTGCTCGCCTCAGCACCATCCGGGTTCTCCTTTCTGTGGCTGTTAACCGGGATTGGGCTATTTCCCAGCTTGATGTGAAGAATGCCTTCCTCTATGGCGATCTTCAGGAGGACGTCTATATGGAGCAACCTCCTGGGTATGTTGCTCAGGGGGAGACACGTGTATGTCATTTGAAGAAGGCCATTTATGGCCTAAAGCAGAGCCCTCGGGCATGGTTCGACAAATTCAGTGGTATTGTGGCTACCATCGGCTTTCGAAGGAGTTCGGCCGATCACTCCTTATTCATTCGCAAAACGGCCTCGGGACTGGTGGTTTTGGCCGTATATATGGATGATATTCTTCTTACTGGCGATGACCGAGATGGAGTGGACTTGACGAAGAAGCACCTCCGTCAGCACTTGGTCACGAAGGATATGGGCTCCCCGAAATACTTTTTGGGGATAGAAATCTCTCAGAAACTTGACTCGTTGGTTCTCTCCCAACGGAAGTATGCCCTTGATCTTCTACAAGAAGCAGGACTGACAGGTGCCAAACCGGCTCGGTTTCCCATGGCTATTGGAGAAGACAAAATGTGGACGGATGAATCGCCTCTTCTATCTGATGTCACAAGGTACAGACGTTTGGTAGGCAAACTCATCTATCTCAGGTGACTAGACCCGACATCGCCTATGCTATAGGCAAGGTCAGTCAGTTTCTGCAAGCTCCCAGGGACTGCCATCTTCAGTCCGCCCTGAAGATTTTAGAGTATATCAAAGCAGCACCAGGCAAAGGGTTACTCTTTCAGAAGAATGGACATCTGAGGGTTGAGGCCTACTCAGATTCAAGTTACGCGGATGACAAAGGCGATCGTAAATCCACATCAGGTTTCTGTACCTTGTTGGAGGCAATCTCGTGAGTTGGAAGAGCAAGAAACAGTCTGTTGTGTCCAGATCCAATGCAGAAGCCGAATACCGGAGTATGGCGTCAACCACGTGTGAGTTAAAGTGGTTGCGGGCTCTCATGCTTGACCTGGGCGAGGTATATGACTGTCCTCTCCCTATGTTCTGTGACAACAAGGCCGCTATATA
The DNA here is from genome assembly GCA_039583875.1 of Platanthera guangdongensis. NCBI lineage: Eukaryota > Viridiplantae > Streptophyta > Magnoliopsida > Asparagales > Orchidaceae > Platanthera > Platanthera guangdongensis. Next base: position 180,949,941 of record CM077158.1, read on the forward strand.
CATATCCAGAAATCCGGTCTTCCATGAGAGAACAAAGCATATAGAGGTTGACTGTCACTTCATTCGGGAAGAGATTTTGAAGAAACAGATTTGTACTCCATTTGTCACCTCTGACAAGGAATTGGCAGATATCTTCACCAAGCCGGTTTCTACTTCCTTCTTCCACATTTGTGACAAGCTGGGCATGATTTATATCTATGCTCCAGCTTGAGGGGGAGTATTGAAGTATTAGACCGGGCGGCCTTGCGGTCTGATCCAGCGGTTTGTTGACCGAACGGTCTGGCGGTCTCACTCTGAAGCCTGGAGACCGGGCGGTCTATCGGTCTCCCATTGCGGCCTGTTCTATCTGCTGGAGTTGCCGAGCGGTTAACCCATCTGTCTAACCGCGCGGCCTGTGCGGTCTCCTTTATTTCTAGCCGCTCAGTACTGTAAATGTTTAGTCCCACATTGTTTGTATACTCTCTCTCATATCTCCTCCATTCTATATAAGGGAGGTCATACCTTTATAAATCTGATCTTTTTTGGATAATAAAATTTCAATTATTCAAAAGTCTATCCGTTTGTTCTTTCTTATTCTCTACTTTCTACAGTATGGACTTCAAAAATTATGATATGCTACTAACATCAAAACAACAATAAATTCCAGAAATCCCAATTTTCCAAGGTGGACTTGACTTTCAACAAATTATTGGATAAGTAACCACAATATTAAGATAAATAGCAGAAAATTAGAATCAACCTTCCAAAAATTATGAGAAAATTACTAAATGGTAAATATGACTAGAAAAGGCTACTGACCAAGAATTATAATTTTCCAACACCATATGGTCACATAAATGAATTACGTTAAATATTCATCAAATGGGCACTTATGAAGTGAAAGTTATTCAGTTGTCTACCTAAATCACCTATATGGGTGAATAGGTGAGTTGTGCGTCTTTTCGCAGAATAAAAATTATCGATCTATACATACAATAATCTACCAAGCAATCACAGAGGACACAGAAATTTATAGTGGTTCCCCAACCTTGGGTACATCGACTTTCCACTCACTGATCTAGCAAAGCACTAGACTCGAATACTCCACTATCTCGGATTGAAAACAAATCCTACGCCTCGGAATAAAGTTCCTACAATATCGATCCACAATACGGATCTACACTCGGAAGGAAAAAAAACTTCCTACAACTCAGAGACAAAAGCTCCTACACTCGGAGAGGAATCTCCTACAAGAATAAATGGAGAAAATATGAAATACAAACAGTAATGTTTGGTATTGTATCCACAACGTACCTGATTTGAAGAAGCCCATGAACAAGCTAAGGTAAATAGACAATTTATTTGACAAAATATCTCAAGTTGTGCTTGCAGTTATTTCACGCTAAGTGCACACCAATGTCAGGGTACAGTAGGTCAATATACACGGGTCTGCACGACGTAATCCCTCGTTGAGCAGATCAGTGTGTTGGCCTACGTGTACTCTCTCTATTGGAGTGTACTTATTTTCAAGTACAGGGCTGTGTTAAGCCAAGAGCAGACAAGGAGAAACGATGGGTCAAGAAGCACCTCATGGTCGGAAAGACGAAAAATCGTCTAAGTGTAAATCGACGAGAATCACTAGTGATTCTCGCCGAATCGTCGAGAATCATTGGCTGATTCTCGCCGACTCGATCCAGCTACTTCAAAGCGAGCAACTCTGATTCTAAGTAAGAATCGACGAGAATCACCAAGTGATTCTCGCCGATTTGGCGAGAATCACTAGTGATTCTTGCCGAATCGTCGAGAGACACTGGCTGATTCTCGCCGTCTCGACCCGGCTAAATCAGAGTGTGCAATCAAGTCAACATCGCCGAGAATCATCTTTGATTCTCGCCGAATCGACGAGAATTACCTTTGATTCTCGCCGATTCGACGAGAATCACCTTCGATTCTCGTCGATTTTGACTTAGGCGATTTTTCTGGAAACCGCTGGACCGGATTCTGCCGCTGGCGCTGTTCTGAACCGGGGTTAGGGTTTCTTGAGGTGGGACCCATAACGGTTATATTGGAGTATTACTTGTGTATAAATATACGGGTATTTTTGAACAGTAGGAAGACAAAAAAGAAATACGCGAGCCGCCGACCGTGACCTAGATCGCGATATCTGCTCCGTCGCCGTCGCCACTCGCGCTTGTTGGTCGCTGCTTTTGATCGAGATTCTTCCAGATCTCCCGGCGATAGAAGCCTAGCCAAGCATAGCGTCTCACGCGTCTAACCAGAGATCCTTTGTCTCTTGATTCGTTGATCGGGAAAACCTTCCCCGTCTGAATCGATCGAGACGATCGATCCTAGTGTGACCGTTGGAAGACCTTGCTAGCTTCGCTACGAAGTTTGGATCTCCAAAGTACAGCAGCCGCACATCGTTGTCGCCGCCGATCCCGTGAACCAAGCCGCCGCCCATCTAGCCGCCGCCGGTTCCGGGGAGATTCTCTCCAAGAGAGATCTAGGGTTGTGGACTCTTTGTGGACTTCAAGAACATGTCGTCAACGAAGAGGGACACCTTAGTCTCCAAAAGTAGTTTGTATTACTTGTACATTCTAGTTTATTTGTGTTGTAACGGAACGTTGGTTCCTAGTTGTAAGGGTTGGGTGCAACCCGTGTTGTGGGAGTGTTGACTCGTACGTGTGGAAGGGTTCCTTCTGATAGTGCAAGGATTGGATTTCAATCCTGTTGGTGAAGAGACCGAGTCGTCCCTTGTTGGGAGATAGGTCGAAGGGGGAAAGTGGATGTACCCAAATCGGGGAACCACTATAAATTGCTTGTGTACTTTCTTTGCTGTGCTGTTCATTTTCTTGTGCAGGTTCAATTTTAAATTCCGCAAAAACACTGCACGTCACCTATTCCCCCCCCCCCCCATAGGTGAAGATAGTTGACACTAGGTGGACTTTCAAGTGGTATCAAAGCGAGGTTTCTCACCAAAAAGGTTAACACCTTGAGTTGAATCCTGTCACTAGTGTCAAGAAGAAGGAAAACATCTACCATGGACAGTCTCAAGTTCACAGGCAAGATCCCAGTGTGCACCAGGCTCAACTTTCCTATCTGGAAGGAAAGGATCAGGTTCTACATGGAAGCAGTTGATCCTCGACTCTTCATGATCGTGGAGGAGGGACCTTATGTCCCCACTAAGGTCTCCACCATTGATCCTACCAAGAAAGTGCCGAAGAAACTTTCTGAAATGGATAAGGACGAGATGGTGCTAGTAGGACTTGACAAGAACGCGCAGAACATTCTGGTCAGCGCGGTTGATGACTCAATGATGCAGAACTTCTGCAACTGCAGGACAGCAAAGGAGATCTGGCATTGCCTGATCATCCTAATGGAGGGCACTGATGAAGTGAGGGATGATCGTAGATCCCTCCTGAACCAGAAATATGAGGCCTTCAGACAAGGGCCTAAGGAAGAGATCGGAGTCACCTTCGAGAACTTCCTCAAGATTATCAATGCCCTCAAAGGATACGGAAGAGTGTTCACTAATGGTGAACTTAATGATAAATTCCTTAGGTCCCTTACTAAGGAATGGGACACAAAGATCTGCGTCATCCGAGAGTTTGGCAGACTAGCTGAAACAAACCCGCAAATTCTGTTTGGGAAGCTGATGTCCTATGAGCTTCAACTGAACATCAGGAAAGCAGAAGAAGAAGCAGAGAAGGCTGCTGCCAAAGAAAAGACTGCGGCTCTGAAAGTCATTCACTCCAGAAAAGGCAAGGATGCAGTTTCATACCATGCCAGGAAAAAGGATGAGGAGGAGGACTCCGAGTCATGCTCCTCCAGCTCTGAGCTGTCTGAGGAGGATTTCTCCCTCATCACCCGAGAATTCAAGAAGTTCCTCAAGATGAGGAATCAAAGAAAGAAAGACGGCTCCTCCTCCAGGCATCAGAAGAAAAATTACTCTTCTGACAGGTATGCTTCTAAACCGAACAAACATCGCTCCTCTGACATCATTTGTTTTGGATGCAATAAGCCAGGACACGTCGTGGCCGACTGCTACCAAGGTAAGAGAGAAAAATGGAAAGGAGAGGAGCTCAAATCCTCTAGAGATAAGAAGAAAGAGCGGAGCTACATCGCCAAAAGGCCAAAGACACTGAGTGAGTCTGATTCCTCAGACTCCAGTGATGGTGAGGAAGCCTACTTCGGACTGGTGGGTCGCTCCGACTCAGAAGGAGAATGCCCCCCATTTACTGGGAAGGTAAAAGCTCACACCCCTCTCTCCGACTCCGACTCTGATCCTGAGTCTCAGGATGATGATCCTGAGGATAGCCTTTCGGCCCGTGAAGCGGAGCTCCTCGAGAAGTATGAGCTTCTGCTCAACACTTTCGAGGAGTGCCGTAAGAGATTGAATGCTGAGAAAAAGGAACTGAAATTCCTTAAGGGTGAGAGTGTCTCCCTAAGGGAAGAGATCACCAGTTTGATCTCTCTCCGACAAGAGCACCTAGACCTGACTTCAAAGCATTCAGAGTCTCTTAAGCTCCTTGATCTTAAGCAGGAGGAAGTCGACAAGTTGGAAGAACAGCTTGCGGCAGAAAGTAAGATCGTCAAGAGCTTCTCTATGCCAAAAACAGTTCTTCCAGTTGTTGATACCTTCTCTGCTCAGGCCAAAGGAGCTGGCTTGGGGCATGTTGGTGTATCTGGTTCCTCATCCAGGAGAAACAGGAACCAGAGGAAGAATAAGGCTGCCAAGAAGGCCTCTGCTGCTGAAAAGGGAAAGGCTCCGCTCAGTCCTATTGCGTTCAGAAAGCCTAGCTTTCCTTGCAACCAACATGACTTTGAGTCAACATTTGGTCATCATTTTCGGCCCTCGGTTGCAAAGCCAAAGAGCCGATATGATGGTTGGACTTTTTCCCGCAACTTCGGTGAGAGTACCTTCAAGGCACCTTATGAGGAAATCCACATGGGAAATTATGGTCAATTCTCCAGCGGCCATAATGGAAAGCAGGCACCAAGAGCCAAGCCTGTTATACTGAAGGAATAGAAGGTGAAGAAGTCATGTGACTGCTATCACCATGAGGCCTCCTCCTCCAGATCCAAGGCCCCAGCTGTACCCACCATTCCCAGGGTAAAGCAGGAGCCTAGGAAGAGGTACAACAGATTTGACTGTTGGTGTTGTGGAAAAGTCGGTCACTTTACCGTGGATTGTTGGTTTAATCCAAGGTATCACGAGACTCCCTATGTTAGCAATGCGAGGCCGACCACTCGTAGGGTTAACCAACCGAGGGGGAGTATGCTAACCAAGAATCTAGGACCCAAGTTCGATTGGGTTCCTAAGGGAAATTAATTTTGTTTTGCAGGAATGTCCAAAGGCCACCAAAACGCCGATCTGGTACTTGGACAGTGGATGCTCCCGGCATATGACTGGGACAAGAAGCCTGCTGCGTGATTACACTCCGGTCGAGAATGGACCCAAAGTCATCTTTGGGGGATCAGATCGAGGAGTCACCAGAGGTTATGGTATGATCTCCAACGGTATAATCTCTATCACCGACGTGGCTTATGTTGAAGGGTTAAACCATAACCTGATCAGTGTAAGTCAGTTATGTGATAAAGGTTATGACGTTAAGTTCTGCAAGGATAAATGCCTGATAATTTCATGCGCCTCTTCTGAGACGATATTAACAGGCATTAGGAGCCGAAATATTTTCTGTTTAAATTTTCTCAGTTTAGATTCATCTACCCCCGTATGCCTTGTGGCAATAGGCAGTGCATCTCTTTGTGAACAATGGCATAAGAGATTGGCACATATTAATTTCAAAACAATTAGTATGTTGTTTTCTAAAAACTTAGTAAGTGATGCTCTCGTTATCAAGTGCATCAAAGATAGCCCCTGTCATGCATGCCAGATGGGCAAACAGACTCGGGCTACCTTTAAGAGCATTGCAGACAAAGACTCTTCCCGATGTCTTTACCTTCTACATATGGACTTGTTTGGTCCAATGCAAGTTCATAGCTTGGGAGGCAAGTCCTATACGCTAGTGATAGTTTATGATCATTCTCAGTTTACATGGGTGTTCTTCTTAAAACGAAAGTCGGATACGTTTGACATCTTCACTAGTTTTGTCAAGCAAGTTCAGAATGAATTTAACTGCTCAGTGGTCAAAATCAGAAGTGACCATGGAACAGAATTCGAATCTGGTGCTATGACAAAGTTTTGTGAAGAACAAGGTATCTTTCATGAGTTTCCTCCCCGCGCACTCCTCAGCAAAATGGAGTTGCGGAGAGGAGAAATAGAACTCTCATTGAAGCCTGCACGACAATGTTGAAAGAAGCTTCTCTCCCAGAATACTTCTGGGCAGAGGCTGTCAATACAGCTTGTCATGTACAAAACCGAGCATTGATCAACAAGCATCATCGTAAGACTCCTTATGAGCTACTGAAAGGCAGGAAACCAACCATGTCCTACTTGAGGATCTTTGGTTGTAGATGCTATGTACTGAATAATGGGAAGTACCCGCGTACTAAATTTGGTGAAAAATGCTTCGAAGGCATATTCATGGGCTATAGTTCCCACAGTCGGGCATATAGGGTCTTCAATAAGAAAAACCTAGTGGTAGAAGAATCAATTAATGTTGTATTTGATGAAGGAAGTTTGCTTAACAGCAATTCTTCCAGTGGTATTCTTGAAGATGCAGGTGCCCAACTTGAACAGTTGAGTCTCGATGAGACCGCTAAAGATGACACTCCTAAGTACGTCAAAGTTTCCACCTCAACATCAACTGGGAATGTTGAAGATTAAAATGGAACAAATCCCTTAGAAGAAGGAGAAGCCCAAGAAGTAGTCGAAGCTCCGGACGCCAGACTTCTTGAGCTCCGGCACGTGAGGGATCATCCTAGAGATCAGATCATCGGAGATCCTCGTGACGGTGTCAGAACTAGAAGAGGTACCATTAACGAGATTTTGCATCATAGCTTCCTGTCACAGGTTGAGCCAAAGAAGTTCGACGAGGCGAACAAAGATGCGGCATGGATTTGGCCATGCAAGATGAACTACATCAATTTGAACGATGCAATGTTTGGACGCTGGTTCCCAGACCACACAAGCAGAATGTGATTGGCACCAAGTGGATCTTCAGAAACAAACTGGATGAACATGGTGTCATCATAAAGAACAAGGCAAGGCTGGTGGCTCAAGGTTACAGACAGGAGTAGGGGATTGACTTCGACCAGACCTTCGCACCAGTGGCAAGGCTCGAGGTAATCAGATTGTTCCTGGCGTATGCTTCGCACAAAGGATTCACAGTCTATCAAATGGATGTGAAATCAGCATTCTTGAACGGAGACCTAAAAGAGGAAGTATACGTCGCTCAACCCCCAGGTTTTGTCAATCCTACTTATCCCAATCATGTATATTTTCTTAATAAAGCTTTATATGGTTTAAAACAAGCTCCATGATCTTGTTATGAGACTTTATCTAGTTTTCTTCTTGAGAACAAGTTCTCTAGAGGTAAAATAGATAAGACATTGTTTCTCAGGGAAGTCAAAGGCAAGATTTTGCTGGTGCAAATCTATGTCGATGACATAATATTCGGCTCAACGGACAACAACCTTTGCAAAAAGTTTTCTAAACTTATGCAAGGAAAGTTTGAAATAAGCAGTATGGGAGAGCTAAAGTATTTCCTGGGACTTTAAGTGAAACAGTCTGCGGATGGAATCTTCATTTCTCAGACGAAGTTCACAAATGAACTCCTCAAGAAATTCCGTATGGAGAATGCAACCTCTATGAGGACTCCAATGGGATCCACTATGTCTCTGGATAAGGATGAGAAAGGTAAACCTTTCGATGAAACCAAATACAGAAGCATCATTGGATCCATGCTCTACCTTACTGCCAGTAGACCGGATATCATGTTCTCCACATGTGTCTATGCCAGATATCAGGTGAACACTAAGGAATCTCACTATGTCGCTGCAAAGCGAATTCTAAGATACCTTAAAGGTACTCCCAATCTTGGCTTGTGGTACCCGAGAAACAATGATGTCGAGCTAATAGGTTTTTCAGATGCTGATTTTGCAGGGAGTAGGGATGACAGGAAAAGCACCTCCGGGACGTGTCAATTCCTCGGACGAAGGTTTATTTCATGGAATAGCAAGAAACATAATTGTGTAGCTACCTCCACAACAGAGTCTGAGTACATATCGGCTGGCAGTTGTTGCGCACAACTCCTATGGATCAGAAACCAGTTAGCCGACTACGACCTTCAGTTCAAGGAAGTACCAATGTACTGCGACTCCTCCAGTGCAATTGCGATTGCCAACAATCCGGTATCGCACAGCAGAACGAAGCATATTGAAGTGCGCTACCACTTCATTCGGGAGCACGTGGAGAACAAGGACATCTCTCTCTGTTATGTTCCCACGGACAAGCAGATTGCAGATATTTTAACAAAGCCCTTAGACGAAGCCAAGTTCAGTCTTTTCAAAACTGAATTGGGGATGCTCAACTATGAGGAATGAAGACTACAGAAGCTCCAGGCTCGTGGATCTAGGGGGAGCCTCTGCCCGGAACTCCAGTGTGAGCACAGGTGCAAGAACTGAGGGGGAGCAAGGGGTCAAATGCTACATACCCAGCATTGAAGAAGCCGAAAAGGGGGAGATTACCTTCTCGGCTAAGGGTAAGGTGGCTCCAAGTTTGCTCTCCAAGTTTGCTTTCAAGAAATTGGTATTAGTAATGAATATCTCTCTGCTAAATTTCAAGGTTATGATTTTCATTCTCATATGTTTTATTCACCTTAGCTTGTAGGGTTTAGGCTTCTTCAAATAGGGGGAGATTGTTGGGTATTGTATCCACAACGTACCTGATTTGAAGAAGCCCCTGAACAAGCTAAGGTAAATAGACAATGTATTTGACAAAATATCTCAAGCTGTGCTTGCAGTTATTCCACGCTAAGTGCACACCAATGTCAGGGTGTAGTAGGTCAATATACACGGGTCTGCACGACGTAATCCCTCGTTGAGCAGATCAGTGTGTTGGCCTGCGTGTACTCTCTCTATTGGAGTGTACTTATTTTCAAGTACAGGGTTGTGTTAAGGCAAGAGCAGATAAGGAGCAAGGATGGGTCAAGGAGCACCTCATGGGTGGAAAGACGAAAAATCGTCTAAGTGTAAATCGACGAGAATCACTAGTGATTCTCGCCGAATCGTCGAGAATCATTGGCTGATTCTCGCCGACTCGATCCAGCTACTTCAAAGCGAGCAACTCTGATTCTAAGTAAGAATCGACGAGAATCACCAAGTGATTCTCGCCGAATCGTCGAGAGTCACTGGCTGATTCTCGCCGTCTCGACCCGGCTAAATCAGAGTGTGCAATCAAGTCAACATCGCCGAGAATTACCTTTGATTCTCGCCGTTTCGACGAGAATCACCTTCGATTCTCGCCGATTTTGACTTAGGCGATTTTTTTGGAAACCGCTGGACCGGATTCTGCCGCTGGCGCTGTTCTGAACCGGGGTTAGGGTTTCTTGAGGTGTGACCCATAACGGTTATATTGGAGTATTACTTGTGTATAAATATACGGGTATTTTTGAACAGTAGGAAGACAGAAAAGAAATACGCGAGCCGCCGACCGTGACCTAGATCGTGATATCTGCTCCGCCGCCGTCGCCACTCGCGCTTGTTGGTCGCTGCTTTTGATCGAGATTCTTCCAGATCTCCCGGCGACAGAAGCCTAGCCAAGCATAGCGTCTCACGCGTCTAACCAGAGATCCTTTGTCTCTTGATTCGTTGATCGGGAAAACCTTCCCCGTCCGAATCGATCGAGACGATCGATCCTAGTGTGACCGTTGGAAGACCTTGCTAGCTTCGCTACGAAGTTTGGATCTCCAAAGTACAGCAGCCGCACATCGTTGTCGCCGCCGATCCCGTGAACCAAGCCGCCGCCCATCTAGCCACCGCCGGTTCCGGGGAGATTCTCTCCAAGAGAGATCTAGGGTTGTGGACTCTTCGTGGACTTCAAGAACACGTCGTCAACGAAGAGGGACACCTTAGTCTCCAAAAGTAGTTTGTATTACTTGTACATTCTAGTTTATTTATGTTGTAACGGAACGTTGGTTCCTAGTTGTAAGGGTTGGGTGCAACCCGTGTTGTGGGAGTGTTGACTCCTACGTGTGGAAGTGTTCCTTCCGATAGTGCAACGATTGGATTTCAATCCTGTTGGTGAAGAGACCGAGTCGTCCCTTGTTGGGAGATAGGTCGAAGGGGGAAAGTGGATGTACCCAAATCGGGGAACCACTATAAATTGCTTGTGTACTTTCTTTGCTGTGTTGTTTCATTTTCTTGTGCAGGTTCAATTTTAAATTCCGCAAAAACGCTGCACGTCACCTATTCCCCACCCCCCATAGGTGAAGATAGTTGACACTAGGTGGACTTTCAAGTAATCTTTCTCAGATCTAGAAAATCTCGGCAAAGGTCTTCTTCTTTGATCTTTGCGGCTTTATTAGAAATTATTGAAGAAGATGCTCGACAAGATCTGAATCTGAAATTTCTTTGGCTCACACGATCCGAGAGATGATGAGGAGTTGAAGACCAATCGCGATCTGCATGAAGATCGGCGGCAACGACTTCCATTTTTGGACAGAGAAAATAGGATTCAGAATACTTAGAATATTTCTTTGACAGCTTCTTAGGGTTAGTCGAATTTGACAAGATCTTATATAAGATCTCCCTAACGATCATAATTAACATTAATGATGTACACATGGACCAATCACGTCAAGGCATTTGAAAATCCCATCGGTTATGGACTTAGCAAAATTCTGGAAAAAATTTCTAATTTACTCGAGTAAAAGATGAGCTACTCGAGTGCTAGGCTGAGATCTCAAGAGGATAGTAATAGACTACACAAGATGAATTCATTGAGAAAATTCAGAACAGAACTTATAGATACTCGAGTGGAATAAAATTTACTCGAGTACTAGAAGTGTTACACTGGAGGTGGAGAAGAACTACTTGAGTAATAGAAATATTACTCGAGAGGTAGAAGGATTACTCGAGTTAAAGACTTGGTGAATTTTTTTGGAAGATGAATTCTGGTTACTCGAGTACTGGAACTGGACTACTCGTGAAGTAGATAGACTACTCGAGAAATAGATTAACTACTCGAGGATAGGAATTTGACTACTTGAGTATAGGGCTTAGAAACATTTTGAGAGATAAAAATCTAGTCACTCGAGTACAGGAGCTGGACTACTCGAGTAGTAGATAGACTACTCGAGTGCATGAACTTGACTACTCGAGTGGGGTAACAACAACATGAGAACTGTCCTTCTGTAACTCGAGACAAAAGACTTATCTACTCGAGTGGTTAACATGACTACTCGATTAAAGTACTTAGAATAAGTTTTGAGAGGAAAAACTGTTAACTTGAGAATAAGAGAAAGTCTACTCGAGTAATGGACTTGGCCACTCGAGAGCTATGTTCAGACGACTCAAGAGTAATTTCCCTTACTCGAGTACAGACAGACTTACTTGAGTATTTACTATGTGTTCAACTCGAGTACTAAAACTTCTACTCGAGTGAAAGACATAGAAAAATTTTGGTTCATGAGAATTTTCCTTTCTTCAATAAAATCAGCAACACTTCATTCTCCAATCAATCCTAGTGCTTGAAAGATGAAGTGTATCCCAATAGAGAGGCTACACATGAGTCAACATCATGGATCACACAATGAGAGATTACATTGTATGGTCATGTGTTTGGTGACCCATTGTAGACTGACATTGGTCTACACTTGGCAATTTAGTCATGCAAACACATAACTCAAACAATACATCAAATACAACTTAATTCATCATAGTTCAAGTGTGACTTCACCAAATCTGGGTTATTGTGGATACAATACCCAACTTTCTCCACCTATTTGTAGAAGTCAGAAACCTCTACACTAAGGTGAATTATATAGACAATTAAAGAACTAGATATGCAGGATAGAAATCAAAGTAATAAGCATATGGATTAAAAGCAAAGAGTGGATTAACAAAATTAAGAATTATATAAATAGAATTGTCCAAAAACCATTTCTACACAATTCTTATCCCCACTCTCATACTCTATTCATGCTTAGACTTGATGTTGTTGTTTATCCTTCATCTCTTGTTGTCTCCTCTAATAACTGTAAGGCTTTGGGTAATACTTGGGAGGCTTTGGAGGAGCAGCAGGGTTGTTTCTTCCATGTTCTCTATCATGCATTCTTCTCTTGGTCATGGACTTCTCATACAAGTCCCATTCTTGGGGGCTGTAATGATCATGTCTATTTTCATTGAAGTCCAAGACTAACTTTAGAGTATCCAGAATAAGTGACTTTGAAGTAGGAGACCAAATTTCTGCAAATTCTGGAGCTTTCCTTTTCTTTGTATTTGGAACTGGAATTGATCTACTGGCAGAGGCTCCATCACCATACCTTCTCTTATTTGGTATGTGAATTTCAGGAGGAGCTTGAAGAAAAATGTCTGCTGGATTAGCCTCCCAAACCTGAGGATAAGAGTCTGGAGGAGGAGCTTCAAAGCCTTCAGGTCTAGGAGAGAAAGTAGGCTGAGGAGCAGGAACAGGAGCAACAGGAGCCAGGGGATTCAAATGATGAGGAATGACATTTGGATTAGCTTGAAAGTCAGGGAGTATCTGACTATGCATCCATACAGCTGTATCATAAGTATGGAATTTTACACTTTGAATCTGACTCAGCACATCATCATGAATTTCTTTCATCTTTGTTTCCCAGAGGGTCTGCTTGTTGGCGTCTGATTTCTCTATGTATTCCTTGACTAAATTCTCCCCCTTTCTGACTTCTACAGTCAGAGTATTTATAGCATCTTCTTTGAAAGTCCCTACCTATTCACAGACCTTGAATGTGTGAGCTTGAGCATTCTTTTCTAGCTGTATCTGATTATTTGCAACAGTAACAGCTTGATCCATGACATGACCAACATTGGTGATTGTGTGGTCCAGATCTTTTCCACCTATCTTGAATAATTGTCTTAATTCATCTGTATTATGCTGAATTTTAGCAAAACCTCTGCTCATCTCTTTCTCAAGAGCAGAAAGTTTGTCTTGAACAGAATTGAGAGAGTCGTCAAAGTACTTTCTTTATTCAAGAAACATCTATTCAATCTTACCAACAATATCATTTGCAGCAGCAGGAGGAGGAGTAGCAGTAGAAGGAACTAGAGGAAGAGGAGGAGCAGACCATGGAATAACTTCTTCAATGGTGACTGAGCTCTTAGCTCTGGTAGTGTGGATCAGGGCATCCCCTTCTTCAGTGATGATGGAGTGGATAGAGAAGTACAGGCTCTTCAAAGGAGCTTCTACTAGTTCTGGGGAAGGATCTTTGTCATCAGAAATCAAAATAGTCTCAACCTGCTCTTTGTCAGCAGCAGGAGAGTGGTGAACAGGGGATTTAGGAGATGGAGAATGAGTGGGAGATGGTACTGGTGTGGGTTGCTTTGATGGTTCAGTAGTTTGCTCTGAATGGAGGGGAGGAAGAGGTTCATCAATACTTAATTCTTCAAGCATTTGATTGATTGCTTCTTCTGTAGAAATAATTATTTCTTGAATCTGAGCATTTGATGGTGTTTCTTCAGGAGTGGTTGGAGGGAGAGAAGCAGCAGCTGGTTGAGTAGGGATCCTTTCTTATGGAACAAAAGGAGCAGGCTCCCCCTCAGCAGCTACACCAGATGTGTTGGCTATATGAGGTGGAGATGGAGATGGGGTCCTGTCCTCTGTAGCAGGGTGATCATGGGCTCTGGGAAACTGGGCAGTATTCAGCAGTTTTAAATCCCATTTCTGAATGGAGGATATGGATACCTTCTTCATGTGGTGTAGAATTATAGCTTTGAAGAAATTGAAGACACCAGGATTGATCTCATGCAACATCTAGGAGATAATCCTGAAATAGTTTGTAGCCTTGATGCTCTCCCTGATTTTGTCAAGAATTAACATACCAAACTGATATTTCTTCCTGCAGATAGTTGCTTCCATGATGTCAAACATGTTTAGTGAAACATCTTTGATTGAACTGGTCTTGCACAGGAGGATTTTTCCAAAAATGTCACTAGAAATTTGCTCTCTGGATTGAGCTCTGATCGACGAATGGTAAGTACTTCAGGAGATAATCCACAGAACATACAGGCTCGGTCATAATTTTCATGAGAGAGATGTTCTTCTTCATCAACGACTGGAAGTCGAAGAAGATTGGAAACAGTGGTTTGGTAGAGCTTTATCTTGATACCCTTGACTGTGGACTTAAGAACTGTCCCATTTCTTCTTACCTTTTATGTTCTTAAAAATTTCTTCAACCTCTGGAAAGAGAATCATGCACGGTTATTGTTGAACAAACGTCAAGCCGGCTGTGTCGAGGAGGATTAGGAGATTACGGAAATCGTCGGATAGTTCAGCAATCCCTACGGTGACGAGCTCAGAGCCGATTCCAATCTTGGAAGTAGGTGCCATGATCCAAAGATTTGAGCGAAATCTGCTGCGGGGAAGAAAATGGCGCAAGCTCTGCGATAGTTGGCCGAAGACGAAGAGTTTTTCATCTTACTCTAGTGAAAGGATTTTGATTCGTGTAGAAAGTAAATCCAGACTTTTTCTATTTATATAACCCTAATTTATCGATAATTAAGAGAGAAATTAAGCTAACATACCTTGGAATGAGGCGGTATAAGCCGCGGGTTGCGAATAACGAAATTTTAATTGAAGTTGAGAAATAGACTTCCTGATACTCGAGTGGATCGACAGTACTCGAGTGAAAAGAAGATAGTACTCGAGTGAGAAAAACTGGAAGTACTCGAGTGATGTCTTTATATCTCTCGAGTTGAAACTTAGTACTCAAGTAGGTTGAAGAAGTACTCAAGTAGGTTTACTCGAGTGGCTTGCGGAGTACTCGAGTAGTTCAAAGAGTTACTTGAGTGACTTACTTCTTACTCGAGTGGTCTTTGTCTTACTCGAGTCATAAAGTCAAATTCCTGAAAAATTTCAACTTTTGACAGATTTCTTGATCTCTGAGCTTTGTTGTAAGTCCACCTTCTCTAATCTTCTTTGTTGAGCATTCCAAGTTCTGTTTCGAATAATGTGAACTTGGTCTCGTCCAGCTGCTTCGTGAATATGACTGCAATTTGCCTATCTCTTGGGACATATTGTAAATCAATATCCCCATGCTCCACATGCTCCCGGATGAAGTGGTACCGCAACTCTATGTGCTTTGTCCGGCTGTGAGAGACTGGATTATTGGCTAATGCAATCGCACTGGAGGAGTCGCAAAATAACGGGATGTTTTGGACTTTGAGATTGTAATCTTCTAGCTGATTCTTTATCCATAGCAACTGTGCATAACAACTGCCTGCAGAGATATACTCTGACTCAGTCTTTGAAATTGCAACACAGTTCTGCTTCTTGCTACTCCAAGAAATGAGCCTTCTTCCAAGAAATTGGCAAGTTCCGGAAGTGCTCTTCCTGTCATCTTTGCTATATGCAAAATCTGCTTCTGAAAAACCAATTAGCTCGTTATCATTACTTCTTGGGTACCATAAGCCAAGATTTGGTGTACCTTTAAGGTATCTCAAAATTCGCTTTGCAACAGTATAGTGAGATTCCTTAGAGTTCACATGAAATCGAGCACATACACATGTTGAGAACATTATGTCTCGTCTACAAGCAGTATGGTAGAGCAAGGATCAAATTATGCTTCTGTACTTTGTTTCATCAAAAGGTTTCCCTTTCTCATCCTTGTTCAGAGACACAGTTGAACCCATTGGAGTCATCATAGAGGTTGCGTTCTCCATTCCGAATTTCTTAATTAGCTCCTTGGTGAACTTAGTCTACGAGATGAAAATTCCATCTTCAGATTGTTTCACCTGAAGCCCTAAGAAATACTTCAGCTCGCCCATTCTGCTCATTTCAAACTTCCCTTGCATAAGTTTAGAAAACTTCTTGCAGAGGTTGTCGTTAGTAGAGCCAAAAATAATGTCTTCGACTTAGATTTGCACTAGCAAAATCTTGCCTTTAATTTCCCTAAGAAATAATGTCTTATCTATCTTCCCCTTGTGAACTTGTTCTCAAGAAGAAAGGTAGGCAATGTCTCATACCAAGCTCAAAGAGCTTGTTTCAATCCATATAATGCTTTAGATAACATATAAACATAATCAGGAAAGTTAGAATCAATGAAACCTGGAGGTTATTCCACATAAACCTCTTCCTTTATGTCACCATTAAGGAAGGCAGACTTCACATCCATCTGTTAGACAGTGAAGCCCTTAAGAGCGGCATATGCTAGGAATAACCTGATTGCTTCCAGCCTTGCCACTAGAGCGTACGTCTGGTCAAAGTCGATTCCTTCTTCTTGATGATATCCTTTGGCGACGAGTCTGGCCTTGTTCTTTATGATCGTTCCACCCTCGTCCATCTTGTTCCTGTAGACCCACTTTATCCCAATGACATTCTTACCTTTGGGAATTGGAACAAGTTTCCATACTTGACAATGCTTGAACTGATTTAGTTCTTCTTCCATCGCCATTATCCAAGATGCGTCTGAGTTTGCTTCCTCAAACTTCTTCGGTTCAACCTGTGAGAGAAAACTTAAATATAAATTCTCGTTAGTTATACCTCTACGAGTTCTGACACCATCGCGTGTATCTCCTATGATTTGGTCCATTGGATGATCCTTCAGATGTTTGATCTCTAGAGTTCTTGCATCTGGATCTGCTTCTTCAATCACCAGAGTGACTTCATCAACTTGGACGATTTCTTCATCTTGATAATCAACCTCTCTAATCTGGGTTGGAGTGGTGATCTTGATGAACTTTTCACCTTTTTCTTCAGTTGCCTCATCCAAGTTTAGTTCTTTCAACTTTGTACATGCATCTTCAATGAACACAATAGAAGAGTTGCTTTGCAGCAAGCTCATCTCATCAAATACAACATGAATTGATTCTTCTAAAACCAGAGTTTTTCTATTAAATATCCTATATGTCTTACTATGGATACTATACCCTACAAAAATACCTTCAAAACTCTTTTCGCTAAATTTGGTAGTATGGTACTTGTCATTGTTAAGGACGAAGCACTTATAGCCAAAAATTTTATAATATGAAACAGTCGGTTTCCTGACCTTTAGAAGTTCATAAGGTGTCTTATTATGGTTCTTGTTTATAGGTGCTCGATTTTGTACGTGGCATGCAGTGTTGACGCCTTCAGCCCAGTAATATTCCGTAAGTGAGGCATCACTCAACATGATCCTGCAGGCCTCTATGAGTGTTCTATTCCTTCTCTCAGCCACTCCGTTCTATTGAGGAGTATGAGGAGAGGAAAACTCATGAAAGATACCCAAGCATTCGCAGAATTCTGTCATGGCCCCAGACTTGAACTTTGTTCCATTGTCACTTCTGATTTTGACTACGGAACAGTTGTATTCATTTTGGACCTGCCTGATAAAATTTGTAAAGATGTCAAAGGAATCTGACTTGTGTTTTAGAAAGAACACCCACGTAAAGTGCGAGTTGTAACGCCCTGAAACTCAAAGGAGCGAAGGGAGACGTTTTGGGCCAGTTTTGGTTTCTGGCTGAAGGCACATGGCCTGGGACACGGGCGTGTCCCAGGGCGTGTCAAGCGCGTGTCGGCACTTAGCCACGAAGTCATCGAGTTATACTCGACGATTCGTCGAGAATGGGCACACGGCATGCGACACGGGCGTGTCGCAGGGCGTGTCGACCCGTGTCGACACTTAGTCGTGAAATCGTCGAGATATACTCGACGATTCGTCGAGAATGGGCACACGGCCCGCGACACGGGCGTGTCGCCGGGCGTGTCGACCCGTGTCGACAATCGTCCCGGGGAATTCGTCGAGATTCGCACGACGATCGTCGAGACAAGGCACACGGCCTAGGACACGGGCGTGTCCAAGGCCGTGTCATCCAGTCGTCGAACTGCATGCGACGAAATGTCGAGACCTTGTACACGGCCTGGGGCCCAGGCGTGTCAAGGTGACACGGGCAAGGACACGGGCGTGTCCTAGGACCCGTGCAGTGCTCGGGTTGAAAACGGGGGAAAATCATGGGGTACACGGCCGGCTACACGGCCGTGTCAGCTGGAACACGGGCGTGTCAGCTCGAACACGGGCGTGTTCGATACCCATGTGAGGGTCCAGGAGATTCGATTTTGACGGCGAATGCGGCACACGGCCCTGGACACGGGCGTGTGCCAGGCCGTGTTCGGTCCAGATTGGGCATTTCAGCCCCGAATCAAAGCCGTTCGTTTCCTTAGGTTGAGATCCAACGGCTGGGGGTTGTTCCTGAGAGGATATACCCGGGTTTTGACTTAGAAAATCCATCACTTTCTCCACTTGTTCTCTTTCTAAACCCTTGGAGAGAGGAGAGCTAAGGCAAGAAGAAGAAGAGCTAGATCCGCCATTGGAGGAGCTTCGGAGCTCCGAATCGCAAGCCGACTCCGGATCCACGGAGGCAACGCAAGTGCGGTGATTTCTATCCGATTACTTTTCGATGGCGCCAAAGAGGAACTCAAGGGTAACGATCCTCATCTTGAGCATGAATCGCGCCAAAGAGGAACTCAAGGGTAACGGCGGTGTTACACGAGTAATCATTAACAATAACCAACATATAATCCCTACCTCCAAAACTTCTGACTTGCAGTGGACCGAACAAGTACATATGAAACAGATGTAAACATCTATTAAAATCTTTGCCAATAACGCTTTTAAAAGTAACCCTTGTTTGCTTGCCTTTTACACATGCGTGACAAGGTCTATCTTTAACGTACTTGACATTTGGGGCATCACATACTAAATTTAGTGAAAATAATTTATTAATAATTTTGAAATTAATATGTGTTAATCTCTTGTGCCAATGGTCACTAAGAGACGCATTATATTTAGCCATAAAACACACTGGTGTAGAAGAGTCTATACAAATGAAATTTACACAAAATATATTTCTTCTTCGAGTGCCTGATAGAATCGTTTCCATATTGTCAACAGCTTTTACCAAGCACTTATCAGCATGAAATTCAACAATATATCCTTTATCGCAAAGTTGGCTTATGCTTATGAGATTGTGTTCCAATCCTTTAAAATAAGCCACATCTGAGAAGGATACACTACCGTTAGAGATCATGCCATAGCCTTTAGTAATTCCTCGGTCTGAACCTCCAAAGATGACCTTTGGCCCGTTCAAGACTAGAGAATAGTTCTGTAGTAGGCATCTAGTTCCGGTCATGTGTCGAGAGCATCCACTGTCCAAATACTAGATAGGAGTTTTGGTGGCCTTTGGACATACCTGCAATTACAAATCAATTTTCCTTAGGAACCCAAACATGTTTGGGTCCTTGGTCTCTTGTTAGAATACTCCCCCTACGAGTATTAGCATTATAAGTGGTCTTTCTCATATTGCCAACTTGAGTCACAAAATTTATGGAATTAAACCAGCACTCAATGGCAAAGTGACCAATTTTGCCACAACACCAACAGTCAAACCTATTGTATATTTGCCTCACGATCTCCTGCTTGACCTTTTGAGATGGTGGTCTAGCAGGGGCAGCATTCTTGGAGAAAGAAGCTTCATGGTGATGGCAATCACATGATTTCTTCTCCTTTAGAGGCTTTTCTACAATGGGATTTACCTTTGGTGCCTTCTTAATGTTATGACCATGATTATAAGGGTCATAGCTCTGAATAATGATTTCTTCATAAGGTGCCTTAAAGACACTCTCACCAAAGTTTCGAGTGCGAGTCCATCCTTGGTAACGAGACTTGGGCTCTACATAAGTAGGCCTAGCGAAGTGACCGTAGGATGAGTCAAGATCAAACTCGTTTGTAGGAAATATGACTTTCTTGAAAGAAGTCTGAACTTAAGGGGCTTTCCCCTTCTCTTTGGCCAAAGCCTTTCTGGTCGCTTATTCTTTCTTTGAGCTTTATTCATCCTAGAAGATTTAATAGGAGCTTCAACATGGCCAAGCCCAGTACCCTTGGCCTTAGCTGAGAATTCAGCAATGAAAGGAAGGACAGTCTTGGGTTTCGAGAAACTTTCAACAAGTTTCTTTTCAGCTTCAAGTTATGCTTCTAGTTCTTTTATGATTTTCTCCTTAAGGTCTAGGTGCTCGAGAGCCTTGTTATATTCTTCAATGGCAGCATTGAAGTTCTCTTTGAGTGAGTCCGTCTTAGCGACTTCCTCTCTCAAAGTGCTCTCTTCAGCTTTCAGAGACTTTATCTCTTTAGCTTGAGTTTTCACGACTCGTCGACATTTGTCGTAAGCCTTGATTGACTCCTTGTACTGGGCCATGAGTTCAGACTTATCGTCAAAAGAGCTGTCCTCATGATCATGCTCATAAATATAAGATTCAGAGAGTGAAGTATGAGAGTTTACC
This sequence comes from Platanthera guangdongensis, assembly GCA_039583875.1. NCBI lineage: Eukaryota > Viridiplantae > Streptophyta > Magnoliopsida > Asparagales > Orchidaceae > Platanthera > Platanthera guangdongensis. The sequence goes on from CM077158.1 coordinate 180,970,333, forward strand.
TTCGCAGTGAACTCGGGTTCTTGTTCATCATCAGTCTGAGCCATGAGACCAAAGTAGGCTTCTTCTTCACTCGACTCAAATGAGTCTGAGATGCTAAGAGTTTTGCCCTTATTGGCTATTAGGCTCTTTTCTATCTTCTTCTTATTGTAAGAAGATTTCTTTTCTTCTCTTCTTCCACCCTCCTTCTTGTGGGGGCACTCAGCGATGACATGACCTGGCTTATTATAGCAATAACAAACGATGTCAGTAGAAATATATTTGTTCGGTTTAGCAGTATACCTATCATGGCTGCTTGAGCCTTTTCTTTATCGATCGCCATCATGGCATGATCTTCTTTAGGAGGCATCCTTTCCTTTCCATTGCTTCTTTTTGTTCAAGAATTTCATGAACTGTCGTGAGAGTATAGAGAACTCTCCTACAGATTGCTCTGAGCCTGAGGTACTTGGCCCTGAGTTTTCTTCTTCACTTACTTCTTGTGATGGGGCAAGAGAGGCAGCCTTGGACTTCCTTGAGGAGTCTGTCTTGAGAGCAACAGACTTCTCTTTGGATGAAGACCTGCTCTTCTCTTCTTCATCTTTTCTTGTATTGAGTTGCAGCTCATATGACATAAGCTTCCCGAAGAGATTCTGCGGGTCTGTGCGGGTCTGTCTCAGCTAGCTTTCCAAATTCCCGGATTGCACAAACCTTGTTATCCCATTCCTTGGTTAGAGGTCTCAAGAACTTGTCATTTAGTTCTCAATTGGTGAAGACTCGGTCGTATACTCTTAGGCCGTTGACTATTTTGAAGAAGTTTTCAAGTGTCTCTGCAATGGTATCCTTGGGTCCTTGTCAAAAGGCTTCATATTTTTGATTAAGAAGGGATCTTCTATCATCCCTAACCTCTTCTGTGCCTTCCATCAAGGTAACGAGAGACTGCTACATCTCCATAGCAGACTGAAAATTGATCAGGTTCTGCAACATGGATTCATCAACTGCACTTGCTATAATATTCTTGGCCTTCTTATCTAAAGACACAAGTGCAATCTCATCTTTGTCGAGATCCATCAATTTCTTAGGAACTTTCTTTGTTGGATCTATAGTGGAAACGGTCATGGGAATGTAAGGACCTTCTTCAACGATAATGAAGATCCTCGGATCCACATCTTCCATGAAAAATCTGATTCTCTCTTTCCACATGGGAAAGTTATTCTTTGTGCACAAGGGAAGCTTGACAAAATCTTTGGCCTTGTCCATGCTTGGATAATCTCAAAAGACAACTAGGGACGGATCTGATCGAGGTGTTAACCTTTTAGTGATCAACCTGGCTCTGATACCAATTGAAAGTTATTTAGTTGTCTACCTAAATCACCTAGAGGGCGGTGAATAGGTGAGTTGTGCATCTTTTTACGGAATAAAAATTATCGATCTAAGCACACAATAATCTACCAAGCAATCATAGAGGGCACAAAATTTATAGTGGTTCCCCAACCTTGGGTACATCCACTTTCCATTCACCAATCTAGCAAAGCACTAGACTCAGCTACTCCACTATCTCGGATTGAAAACCAATCCTACGCCTCAGAATAAAGTTCCTACAATCTCGATCCACAACACGGATCTACACTCGGAAGATAAAAACTTCCTAAAACTCAGAGACAAAAGCTCCTACACTCAGAGAGGAATCTCCTACAAGAATAAATGGAGAAAATATGAAATACAAACAGTAATCTTTCTCAGATCTGGAAAATCTCGGCTAAGGTCTTCTTTTTTGATCTTTGCGGCTTTATTAGAAATTGTTGAAGAATATGCTCAACTAGATCTGGATCTGAAATTTCTTTGACTCACATGATCCGGGAGATGATGTGGTGTTGAAGACCAATCTCGATCTGTAAGTCGACCTTTTTGAATCTTCTTGGATGAAAACACTAGGCGATCTACACGAAGATCGGCGGCGCCGGCTGAAAGTGCAAGCTAGATCTGATATACTCTAGGGGGGTGAATAGAGTATGGTGCTTAAAAACTTTTTACAACAGTTGTTGTAATCTGAGTGAACAGGGAAGCAAATAGTAAATCTAACCACAGAATAATCACAGTCTACAAAAGAAACTAATCACAAGCCACAGCCAGAAACAAAAGAAACACAAGCAACCATAAGACACAAGGAGCTATAGTGGTTCCCCTAAATTTGGGTACATCCACTCTTCTACCACCCTAGGTAGGAATACACTGCAGGATGAGTTGATCAGGTGTCCTGGGCACCAATGAGATTTTGATAAGGTGCTCAAAAACCAAACCAGATTTTTTTATCAGGTGTCTTGCCACCAATGAGCTTTTGATAAGGTGCTCAAAAACCAAACACAAACTTTTGAAGGGAGTTTGAAAAACCCTTTACAGAGGTGGGGATGAGAGAGTGATGGAAGTCTTCTCTTTCTCAAAACAGATGAGAAGACTATGTGGATTCAGTGATGTTGTCAAAGCTCCCCCTGAGATCTGTAGTTGTTCAGGAAATGAAGCTTTGCAGTAGGGTGATAGGCCTTCAGAAAATTGATCTCCAGCAATTGATGATTTCAGCAACAGCTGAAATGTGAGGTGTCTGGAGTCTTGAATGATGATGGCCTTGAACACTTGAATCAAAAGAGATCTGAAGATTTCATATTTGTTGATCTCCTTTTGGTGATGGTGTTCTTGTGTGAATTCTTTTAGACAGAGAATGTCTACAGCTCTCTTTTTTTTTCTCTTGAGTGATTGTTGTTGAGAGAGATGTTGTTCCAGAGAAGAGTTGTTGTAGAGAATATTTTTGTTCTTCTTCTTCTTGTGCACTCTCTTCTTTTTTTCAGGAATTCAAAAATCTTATCTTTTTTTTCTTTGTTCTGAATAGAAATGATCCTCTGTCCAGAATAGTCGTTAGCCTGTCATTAATTACATCCTTAATTGCAACTGTCTTCTGGGGGAAAGTCCAAAGAAACATTCCTTGATAATTCCTTGAAACTTGCTCCAGAATAAATGAAAACGTCTACAAGATCTTCTGAATTAATTGCTGACAATAACTCCTTAACTGTTCTGAATTTGAATCTTGAAAATCATTTAACTCTTCAGAAAAACGTCGAACTGAGCTCCACTATCGTCGAACTGAGCTCAGCAATTTGGACTTAGACAGCAACAGAGATCGTCGATCTGAGCTCAACTATCGTCGAACTGAGCTCAGAGATAGAGAATCAATACTGGAGTCAAGATCGTCGAACTGAGCTCGAAGATCGTCGAATGGAGTTCGACGATTTATTGAAGTTGAGCTCAGCGATCGTCGAATGAAGTTCGACGATCCGTCGAAGTGATCTCAACGATCGTCGATTGGAGTTCGACGATTAGTCGTACTGAGCTTGACGAAATGACTTAGTCTCCAAACTGAAAAACTTTGGTCTTGAGGGCAGCTTCCAAACCTAACTACTAACCCTTGGACTTAATTCTAATTGACCTTTAGATCTATACAATGAGGTCAAAAACAGGTTTGCTAAAGACATAGTGATCCTGACCCAAATTAGTAATAGGGTGTTCCAACAATCTCCCCCTATTTGGGTTAGGATTACTATTTACAGAAATTGAAATAAAAGCAACAATATAACAAACAACAACATTGCAGAATCACAGATATAACTCAGACAGATCATAAATCAGAATAATTGTCACCTTACATAATTACTCTTTCTCCTTGCTCTTTATAAGTTTAATTTCTCTATTTGGATTAAGAGCTTCCTTCTTTGATCTTCTGTCATCAGCTGCACCTAAAGAAGTTTGTTGTTTAGGCCTTGGTCCACAGCTTCAGGGTGCAGCTCCATGTATCTTTCAGAATCAAAGAACTTGCTGGAGGCATATCTTTCAAGTTCCTTCTTTCTTTGTTCTGACAATGTAGTAATGCTGGAGGTGTCCTTGCCTTGCTCTCTGGCTTTCTTAATTAGATCCAAGGCAGCTAATTCCTTCATTCTAGCAGTCCATGCAGTAGGATTATTCTCTGGATCCTCAAAAGGCACTGGAGGTTCATATCTGTTGGAAGGATTGTCTGGAGGAGCTCTGGATGAGACTAATTCTTTCAGCTTGTAGGAAAAAGGGCATGAAGTTGTATCAGATGAAGCTTGTCCTTCCCTTGAGTATGGATGCATTCTAGAATAGCCTTTGGAGTATACTTGGAGTTCCCTTTGGTTTCCTCTATAATTTCCTCTCCTAGAATGAGAACCTCTGGATTGGCTTCCCCTATATTGAGATCTTCCATGAGGCTAATAGGGGGTTTGACTTCTAGCAGAAGGATGAACAGCAGAGCTACCACCTGCACCTACATTAGGAGGAGGAGGTGGAGGAGGATGATGGAACTGAGAGGAACCTTTCTCATATTTCCTCTTCTTCTTCATAGCCTTTAATTGATTCTTGGAATATTGCATCCAGTGTTTAGTTATAGGGCAGTCATGCAGAATGTAATAAGGTATGTCATTGGTATCTTTTACTTTAGCTGGTGGAACTCTTTTCATTGCCTTGCTTCTTGCTTTTCTCTTCCTTGCTATAGTAGCTGAGGAATCATCAGAATCAGTCCTATATTCATCACTTTCAGAGCTTTGCTCATCATATAAAGCATCAATCCTTTTCAGATAATCTTTCTGTTGTTGGGTTGGAGCAGATGAGGCAGTGGTGACAGCAGTTGTAGCAGCAGCAAATACAATAGATACAGTACTTTCAGGAGCAATACTTTCAGAAGATATAGCAGCAGTAGTAACAGCAGTAACTGGGGCAACAGCAGATACAGAGATAACAGTTTCAGAAACACTACTTTCAGATACAATAAGTTCAGCATCAGCAATAACAGTAGGCTCAAAATCAAATGCCTCTGTCTGCATATCCTCAGAAACTAAAACATCAGCAGCATCAGAACAAACAGAAACAGCAACATTTTTGTCAGCAGGAGTAGCAGCAGTAAGAGAACTAGCAGCATAAACTGAAAGTACAAAAGAATTTATAACACTGGTGTCACAACTTGAAAAGGGCACAATGGCCTTGGTAAGATCCTCTGATGGCTGGACTGCAGTGCTTACTGGAAGACAGCTGAAGTAAACTGAATCAAAAACTGATAATAAGGACCTGAGGTCCACTGAGAAGACTGCAACTTGTGGTGGTGAGGCTGGAGCTTGAGCTGAGGTAACAGCAGCTGCAGGCAATCTTACCACTTCATGAGGCATCTCCCCCTGCCTAGATTCAGAGAGAACTGGATCAAGGCACCCAAAGGAAGGGATTGCCTGAGGAGTAAAGATGGAGGAGAGCCTGGCAGATAAGTCTGCAACTGACTTGAAGAGTGGAGCCAAGGAGGTCTCCAACAGAAGTGATAGCCTGTGAGCTATCAGCTCATATAGTCTGTCAGCTAAGGCTGGAATGTCTACATGCTCAGTAGAGACTGGAGCAGAGGTAGAGAATGAAGGTGGAGCAACTGGTGATGTTGGTGGAGAGGAGATAAGAGGTGGAGGAGGAGAAGAAGCAGCAGGCAAGTCTTCTGCAGGGGCAGAGACTTGAGGGGAAGACACTACAAGAGTCCTTGTGCCTGAAGTGGTGCTTGCAGAGGGCCTGCTGGGCTTCACAATCTGTCTGTCCCATTTGCCAAACAGGGCACAGGACAGCCTCTTAGAGGCATTGATGTGCATCCCAGATGAGACTAGCAGTGCAGGGCATCTGTTATGGAGAAACAGCCCTAGAATCCTTCCATAATTCATAAAGTTCTTGTTTATCTTCTTCTTAATCAGATCAAAGAAGACCTCTCCCCAGTTTAATTGTTTCTTATCCACAATGGCTCCCATCAAGTACAGCTGATACCTGAAGATGGTATCATGTGTTGAATGCTTGGCCAACAGAACCTTTCCCACTACATCAGCTAAAAACCTGTATTCCACAGCTAAGTTCTTTTTCAGCAGCTTGCTAGTGTTTGCATCAGAATGACCATTCTAGCAAGTAAATCAGAAAATGCTTCTCCTGACAACTCAGCAGAATCCTCTCTAGAATTCAATTGAAAAACCTCTGTCAGAATAGTAGAAGTCAGAGGGACTTGGGTTCCAGAAATTGAACCAACCACTGTATCTTGGTCCTGGTTGTGGGCAGTATAGACCCACTCCTTGATCTAATCAGCAGGTAGTTTGATTCTGGTAGTCATGATAGTAACAAGCTTTTGTTCCTTGAACAGTTCCAGAATGTCTTGGAAGATTTGATCGCTGGTGCTGAAAGACTCCATGTCTATATCAAATCGTGCATCAAACTTCATTGCGGCTAGAACGGCAATTGAGACGGCCATTGTTACCTGCAAAAATCAACAAACAAACGACCAAGTGTAGAGAAGTTTGGAGGGAAATAGAATTTTTGCAGAGAGAACGAAGGCGCAAAGAGAGAACGACGGCCGAAAATGAATTTTATATTAGGGTTCGACGCAGAAAAGGAAAGATCGTTGAACTTAGTTCGACGATCGGGGCTTCTAAAGGAACTTGAAAGGTCATCAACATCATCGATCTTCGTTCGATGATATTGGAGAGTGTCGAGCTCCGTTCGATGATAGTTCAGAGAACTAAATCGTCGAGCGTCGTTCGACGATCGCTGACCTAGAAAGATAGTTGAACACTATCTGAGAAGCGCTGAACTCTGGTCGACGATTTCGGAAAGCGTCGATCTCCGTTCGACGATCTGGGGGAAAATCATCGAGCGCAGTTCAGAGACCATAAATACACTCTAGACACTAGAAAAATCAAGATGTTTGCCTAGTCTTGGTCAATTTTAAATGTTTTAAAATCTTGGATATTATTTTAGACTTCCTCCATCTAACATTCCTAACTGATTTAGGAAGAAGGTGTGTTTCTTTTCATCCAAGGGTTTGGTGAAAATATCTCCCCTTTGCAAATCAGTTGGGATATACTGAAGTTCAATTTTGTTCTTCTCAACATTATCCCTTAAAAAGTGATGCCTAATTTCTATGTGTTTTGTCCTACTATGGAGGACTGGATTTTGAGCTATAGAAATAGCACTGGTATTATCACAAAATATTTTTGACTTCTCTAAGTTGTAGTCATAGTCTAGGAGTTGGTTTTGAATCCACAATATTTGTGAACAACAACTACCTGCAGCCATATATTCAGCTTCAGTAGTTGAAGTTGACACAGATGTTTGTTTCTTGCAAAACCAAGAGACAAGTCTGTCACCAAGAAACTGACAAGTTCCACTGGTGCTTTTCCTGTCAATTCTGCATCCAGCATAATCAGTATCAGAAAATCCAGTTAATTCAAATGCTGAATCTTTTGGATACCAGAGACCTAGATTTGGACAACGTTTTACATACCTGAGAATTCTTTTTACTGATGTTAGGTGTGACTCTCTAGGGCTTACTTGGAATCTAGCACATATGCATGTAGCAAACATTATGTCAGGTCTACTAGCTGTAAGGTACAGTAAAGAGCCAATCATTACTCTATATGTTGTCTGATCAATAGGTTTCTCATGTTCATCAACATCCAATATAGCATTAGTAGGCATAGGTGTTTTCATACAAGATGCTTCAGACATACCAAATTTCTTAACCAATTCTTTTGCATACTTGGTTTGAGAAATAAAGATGCCTTTAGCATGTTGTTTGACTTGCAATCCTAGAAAGAAGGACAGCTCACCCATGCTACTCATTTCAAATTTAGAATGCATTAGGTTGGAGAACCTTCTGCACAAATTTGAATCAGTAGAGAGAAAAATGATATCATCCACATAAATCTGTACTAGTAGGGTATGGGACTTATGGGTTCTAATAAAAAGAGTTTGGTCTACTCTACCCCTTATAAATTCATTTTCCAGAAGGAAGCATGCTAGGGTCTCATACCATGCTCTAGGAGCTTGCTTAAGACCATATAATGCTTTGTTCAATTTAAAAACATAATCAGGATGAGTTGGAGAGATAAAACCTGGAGGTTGTCTGACATAGACTTCTTCTTTGATATCTCCATTTAGAAAGGCACTCTTTACATCCATTTGATATACCTTGAAGCCTTTTTGTGTTGCATAAGCTAAGAAGATTCTGATGGCTTCCAATCTTGCAACTGGTGTAAAAGTCTGGTCATAATCTATGCCTTCTTCTTGAGAGTATCCTTGAGCAACTAGCCTTACCTTGTTCCTTACAATTACTCCTTGATCATCCAATTTGTTTCTGAACACCCACTTTGTTCCAACAATGGAGTGATCCTTAGGCTTTGGTACTAGTTTTCAAACTTTGTTCCTTTCAAATTGATGCAACTCTTCTTGTATTGCAATGATCCAGTGTTGATCTTACTCTGCATCTTGAATGGATTGAGGTTCAATTTGAGATAGGAAGCAAGTGTGCAGCAGGTTTTGGTTGACCTGATTTCTGGTTTGCACACCAGCTGAGATGTCTCCAATTACTTGGGAAATTGGATGATCTCTTGATGTTACTAAATCAACAGGGGGTGTTGATTGTTCACCAACCTGTGTTATTGTTTCCTCTTGTGGTACAACAACTGGCTCTTCAAGTTGTTTCTCTTCAATATGTTGAATGCTTTCTTCATCTTCACTGTTTTTCTCTTTTTGAGTAATCTGTAACCTATTCAAATCTTCATCAAGATAATGTACCTGCAAAGGTTCTATGGTAGAAGTGTTCTTCTCCTTGAAAGACATGTTAGATTCATCAAATGATATGTGAACAGATTCTTCAATTTTAAGAGATGATTTATTATAAACCCTATAAACCTTACTGATCATGGAGTATCCCAGAAACACTCCTTCATCAGCTTTAGCTTGAAATTTTGCTAAATATCTCTTATCATTATTGTGAATATAACAAATACAACCAAAACTTCTAAAATAATCTACTTTAGGTTTCTTCCCTTTGAGTAATTCATAGGGAGTCTTGCCCTTTAGTTTATGTTTTAAACTTCTGTTCAGCACATAGTTGGAGGTGTTCACTGCCTCTGCCCAAAAGGATAGAGGAAGGTGAGCATCTGACAACAATATAGTGGCAGATTCAATAAGGGTTCTATTTTTCCTTTCAGCTACCCCATTTTGTTGAGGAGTTCTAGGAGCTGAGAAAGTATGTCTGATCCCTTCACTCTGACAGAACTCTTGCATAAGAAGAGAATCAAACTTTGTTCCATGATCACTTCTGATCAGGGCAATGTGAGTATTGAACTCAATCTATATACATTTGAGAAACTCTGTCAAACACTTAAAGTTATCAGACTTCTTCCTCAGAAAGAACACCCATGTGAATCTAGAGAAGTCATCTACAACTAATAAAGTGTAAGATTTCCCTCCTAAGCTTTGTACTGTAATGGGTCCAAAAAGATCCATGTGTAACATATACAAAATCCTAGGTGAATCACTCTTATTAAGTGACTTGAAACTATTTTTAGTTTGCTTGCCTAATTGACAAGCCCTGCAGAGTCCTTCCTTCTTGTAGGGGCCAGAAGGTAGTCCTCTAACAAGGTTGTCCTTGGATAGCCTAGCAATGGTTCTAAGGTTTAAATGTCCTAGTCTCTTATGTCATAGAACATTAGGTCTACTAACAGAATTAAACATGCAAATGTCTACATTTGTTGAAAGAAAATCTACTAAGTAGATGTTACCTTTCCTTTTACCCGTCAACACAGTTGTGTTGTACTCTGACTTGATCTTGCATAAGGCTTTGCTGAAAGTCACCTGGTAGCCTTCATCACATAGCTGACTGATGCTGATCAAATTGTGCTTCAGTCCTTCCACATAGGCTACCTTCTTGAATGTCACTGTCTCAATCTGGACTGCACCATATCCTTTAGTTTGTCCAAAGTTTGAATCACCAAATATGACTTTGGGTCCAAGCTTGGCTTTAAAGGATGTGAGGTTGTCCCTATTTCCTATCATGTGCTTAGAGCACCCACTATCCAAATACCATTGCTGGTATGAAGTTGGATAGGTCTTCACCTGCACATAAAATAATTCACTTGTTTTTGACCCAGTTTACCTTGGGCCTAGGTTGATAACCTTTAAACTCAGAAATGAATGACATCCCTGGTTGACTCTTATAACCTTCAGGATGATATCTCCTTGGAGGTATTATCCATTCAGTATAAGGGTTAAAGCTTTGGGATGAAGGACCCCTAGGATTGGATTTTGATTTACCCTTGATAGAATTTCCAAAGCTCTGATCTCTGTTCGACGATCGTTGAGCTGCGTTCGACGATCTTGGGTCAGATCGTCGAGCTCCGTTCGACGGTCGACTGTGGCAGAGTTCAGGAATTAGAGATCGTCGACCTGAGTTCGACGATTTTGCCTGAGATCGTCGATCTGCGTTCGGCGATCGTCGAGCTCCGTTCGACGATTTCTGCTGGAACTTGGTTTTCTTAGGTAGATCAGAATTTTTCCTAGCTACCTCTACAACTCCCTTCCCTTTATCAGAAATAAACTTAATTGGGGTTGTGAGAACTATAGGTTGGCTGGATGAAGCACCCAAGCCCAGTATACTATTGAATCTGGAGTTCACTGTGCTTGTGATGTCCATTAGCTTGATACTTCTCCCATTAAGGGATTCTTCAAGCTTCTTGGCCTCTGATAGTTCACTTTTCAGTGAAACTATCTGCTCCCTACAGCACTCCAACTCCTCAGAGAGTTTGAGGTTTTCTGATTTTAAGGAACTATGTTCAGATAATTTATTTCTGAGAGAAATAATTTCCTTCTCAGATTTTAGTAAGTCTAAACATAATGCTTTAAACTCAGACTTAAAGTCCTCAGAATTGAAATCAAAAGAACTAATTACCTAGTCCTCTTGAAGTTGAGTCTCTGAGTCTGACTCTGACTCTTCTACATCTGAATTGTGTTGAGAGGCATTGATTGCCATCATGCAGAACTCCTTCTCTTCAGCATCATCTTCATCATCACTGGAGCTGGATGAAGCTTCTGATTCTTCTTCAGTTTCACTCCAGGATTCAGCAACAAATCCTTTCCTTGTGTGTTTGTTCTTGCTTGAGGAGGGTTTGACATTGCCATTCTTCTTGAAGTCTTTGTCCTTTCTTCTTTCTTTCTTGTCCCTTCTGTCCTTGTTTTTTTTTCTGGACAGTCAGGCACAATATGGCCTGGTTTCCTGCAACCAAAGCAAACAATTTCTTTATTATTTGACTTATCATACCTTGGCTTATCATGCTCTTTGTATGATCTCTTTCTGAAGTCCTTTCTGGCCATCTTGTAAAATCTTTTAGCCAGTAGACTAAGCAGCTCATCATTTCCTGTGACTTTGTCTTCAGGCTGATCTTCAGTTGCTTTGAAAGATATTGTCTTTTCTTTTCTTGTGGCTGGTGAGGCAGCCTTCTACTCTTCTTCTCTGTTTTTAATGAGCAGCTCATAAGACTTGAGCTTGCCCAAAAGAGCTTCTGTTGTAATCTCATTCAGACTTCTGGCATCCTTGATTGGCCAGATCCTTGAGTCCCAAGTGCTTGGGAAGCACATTAGGATTTTGTCATTAAGTTCAGTCAGTGAGATCTCTTAATCCAAAGTCTTGAGTTCATTGACTATCAGACTGAGTCTATTATACATATCTCCAACTGACTCAGCTTCTCCCTTCTTGAAGTTCTCATATTGGGATATGAGGTGGGATCTCCTGTCCTTTCTTTCATCAATAGATCCTGAGACTATTTCAAAGAGCTTATCCCAGATTTCCTTTGCTGAGTTGCATTCAGCCACCTTTTGGAATATGTCATCAGACATGGTCTGGTCTAAGATATTCATAGCCTTTGCATCTGCTACCTTCCACTTCTTGATCTCTGCATCTGTTCCTGATGGATGTGGAACAGTATCTGTGCTTGTGTACTCTGGAGGTCTTGGACAAACTGTCAAAACAGAATTAAAAATGTCCTCATCAATAGAATTCATGTATAATCTAATCCTTGCTTTCCAAAGTGCAAACTTGCATAGATTGCACACTGGAGGTCTGGTGCTAGCATAATCTTTGTTTTGGGCCATGATTTGTGAAGAAATGATCTAATAACAAAATCTAAAAAAGCAGATCTAACTAGAGGGATCTTTGGGTTCAGGTGTTAGCCTGTGCAACCACTGAGATGTGGTATTTTTAACCAACCTCCCTCTGATACCAATTGAAAGTGCAAGCTAGATCTGATATACTCTAGAAGGGGGGTGAATAGAGTATGGTGCTTAAAAACTTTTGTTGGGTATTTCATCCACATGAACCCAGATTTGATGAAGTCACCCTGGAACTAAGATGAATTAAGTTGTATTTGATGCTTGGTTTGAGCTATATATTTGCAGGAGTTTCACTGAGAAGTGTAGGCCAATGTCAGCCCACAGTGGGTCACCAAACACAGGAACTGTGCAATGTAATCCCTCATTGCATATTCCAAGGTGTTGACTCATGTGTGGTCTCTCTATTGGGATACACTTCATACTCAAGCTATTGGACTATGGAAAATACATTGGAAGTTGGCTACTCTATAAGAATCAATTTTTCCAACATCAGAAAAATTCTAAGTGTTTTACTCGAGTAGTGCTTTCACCTACTCGAGTAGTCTGGGTATAAGTTACTCGAGTAAAGGAATCTTGTACTCGAGTAGACATAGTCATATACTCGAGTAGCTAAGTCACCTACTCGAGTAGACCAAGTCATATACTCGAGTAGCATGCTTATATACTCGAGTAGATCACTCTTTATACCTGAGTGCCATAAGGGTTTTCTCATCTAAATTTCTCTAAGTCATATACTCGAGTAAGTATACTCACATACTCGAGTAGATAGGTACATACTCGAGTAGTTCATTTTACCTACTCGAGTAGTTCTTGTGTCACCCGTGTACCTTGTTATTTCCCTACTCCAGAATTTTTTTTTTAAGTCTTTTACTCGAGTAGAACCTTCCCCTACTCGAGTAGGTTACTTCCTCTCGAGTAGTTTAATTAAAATACTCGAGTAGTTGCCATCAGACCTCTTCAGAATTTTTTTTAAGTATTCCACTCGAGTAGTAATTCATGTACTCGAGTAGGTTATGTAATATACTCGAGTAGCTCTTCCAGTACTCGAGTAGATCCTCTATATACTCGAGTAGGTCTCTTAGTATACTCAAGTAGTTCTATCTATATACTCGAGTAGTTGATCTCTATATACTCGAGTAGTCTGTTTATACTTACCCGAGTATGTTTCCCATCATATACTCGAGTAGCTATTCAACAACTCGAGTAGTTATTGGCTTACTCGTGTAGTTGGCTAAATTTTTCCGAAAGTTTTCTAAGTCATTTTTCTGACGGGATTTTTCAAATCACGCGACATGATTGGTCCACGTGTACTTCATTATAATCGATTATGACTGTTAGTCTCTCCTATATAAGGTCTTATCAGAAAATGACAAACCCTAAGTTTTCTCAAAGCTTTCTTGTAATCTCTTTTTCGAGAAATATTCTTCAGCCGCCTCTCTCCGACTTTCGCGAAACGGAAGCCTCCGCCGTTGTCTTCTTCTCCGGCAAAAGCTTCCACTTTCAGAGGATTACTTTGAAGAAAAGTTACAGATCGAGATCGACTTCACTGATCATATTTTCTCTCGATTTTTGTAAAAGGAAGTAGATCCAGATCGAGGCCAAGACCTTCTTCACCGATTTCTGAAAAAGCTGCAAAGTTGAAAAGAAGAAGATCCTGGTCATTTCTTTCAGATCTGAGTGATTTACTGTTTGTTTTCTTGTAAACTCTTTATTAATCTTGTAGGAGAAATCTTCTCCGAGTGTAGGAGTTTTTCACTCCGAGTTTGTAGGAAGCGCTATCTTCCGAGGTGTATATCCGTTTTGTTGGATCGAGTTTGTAGGAACTTTGTTCCGAGGGTAAGATCGATTTTTGATCCGAGATAGTGGAGTAGCCGAGTCTAGTTGATTGCTAGATCGGTGAGGGAAGTGGATGTACCCAAGGTTGGGGAACCACTATACATCTTGTGTCGTCTGTGATATTGGTAGATATTTCTGTGCAGTGCTCTAATTAATTTTTATTCCGCAAAAGACGCACAAACCACCTATTCACCCCCCTCTAGGTGATTTAGGTCGACAACAGTTTTCTTTCAACTTTTTACAACAGTTGTTGTAATCTTAGTGAACAGGGAAGCAAATAGTAAATCTAACCACAGAATAATCACAGTCTACAAAAGAAACTAATCACAAGCCACAGCCAGAAACAAAAGAAACACAAGCAACCAGAAGACACAAGGAGCTATAGTGGTTCCCCTAAACTTGGGTACATCCACTCTTCTACCACCCTAGGTAGGAATCCACTGCAGGATGAGTTGATCAGGTGTCCTGGGCACCAATGAGCTTTTGATAAGGTGCTCAAAAACCAAACCAGATTTTTTGATCAGGTGTCTTGCCACCAATGAGCTTTTGATAAGGTGCTCAAAAACCAAACACAAACTTTTGAAGGGAGTTTGAAAAACCCTTTACAGAGGTGGGGATGAGAGAGTGATGGAAGTCTTCTCTTTCTCAAAGCAACTGAGAAGACTATGTGGATTCAATGATGTTGTCAAAGCTCCCCCTGAGATCTGTAGTTATTCAGGAAATGAAGCTTTGCAGTAGGGTGATAGGCCTTCAGAAAATTGATCTCCAGCAATTGATGATTTCAGTAACAGCTGAAATGTGAGGTGTCTGGAGTCTTGAATGATGATGGCCTTGAACACTTGAATCAAAAGAGATCTGAAGATTTCAAATTTGTTGATCTCCTTTTGGTGATGGTGTTCTTGTGTGAATTCTTTTAGACAAAGAATGTCTACAGCTCTCTTTCTTTTTCTCTTGAGTGATTGTTGTTGAGAGAGATGTTGTTCCAGAGAAGAGTTGTTGCAGCGAATATTTTTGTTCTTCTTCTTCTTGTGCACTCTCTTCTTCTTTTCAGGAATTCAAAATCTTATCTTTTTTTCTTTGTTCTGAATAGAAATGATCCTCTATCCAGAATAGCCGTTAGCCTGTCATTAATTACATCCTTAATTGCAATTGTCTTCTGGGGGAAAGTCCAAAGAAACATTCCTTGATAATTCCTTGAAACTTGCTCCAGAATAAATGAAAACGGCTACAAGATCTTCTGAATTAATTGCTGACAATAACTCCTTAACTGTTCTGAATTTGAATCTTGAAAATCATTTAACTCTTCAGAAAAATGTCAAACTGAGCTCCATTATCGTCGAACTGAGCTCAACGATTTGGACTTAGACAGCAACAGAGATCGTCGATTTGAGCTCAACTATCGTCGAACTGAGCTCAGAGATAGAGAATCAATACTGGAGTCAAGATCGTCGAACTGAGCTCGAAGATCGTCGAATGGAGTTCGACGATTTGTTGAAGTTGAGCTCAGCGATCGTCGAATGGAGTTTGACGATCCGTCGAAGTGAGCTCAACGATCGTCGATTGGAGTTCGACGATTCGTCGTACTGAGCTCGACGAAATGACTTAGTCTCCAAACTGAAAAACTTTGGTCTTGAGGGCAGCTTCCAAACCTAACTACTAACCCATAGACTTAATTCTAATTGACCTTTAGATCTATACAATGAGGTCAAAAACAGGTTTCCTAAAGACATAGTGATTCTTACCCAAATTAGTAATAGGGTGTTCCAACACCGGCTTCCGTTTTTGGACAGAGAAAATAGGATTCAGAATACTTAGAATATTTCTTTGACATCTTGTTAGGGTTAGTAGAATTTGACAAGACTTTATATAAGATCTCCCTAACGGTCATAATTAGCATTAATGATGTACACGTGGACCAATCACGTCAAAGCATTTGAAAATCCAGTCAATTATGGACTTAGCAAAATTCTGAAAAAATTTGTTGATTTACTCGAGTAAAAGATGAGCTACTCGAGTGCTAGGCTGAGATCTCGAGAGGATAGTAATAGACTACTCGATATGAATTCCTTGAGAAAATTCGGAACAGAATTTATAGATACTCGAGTGGAATAAAATTTACTCGAGTACTAGAATTGTTACACGAGAGGTGGAGAAGAACTACTCGAGTACTAGAAATATTACTCGAGAGGTAGAAGGATTACTCGAGTTAAAGACTTCGTGAATTTTTCTTGAAGATGAATTCGGGTTACTCGAGTTCTGGAACTGGACTACTCGAGAAGTAGATAGAATACTCGAGAAGTAGATTAACTACTCGAGTATAGGAATTTGAATACTCGAGTATAGGACTTAGAAAAATTCTGAGAGATAAAAATCTGGTCACTCGAGTACTGGAGCTGGACTACTCGAGTAGTAGATAGACTGTTGGATCCCTAGTTGATTTCGGCTAGGTTCACTAGCTTAGGATGCGACCCAATCTATATAGCCAGGGTCAAGTTTATGTCCTAGGGTCTAGGCCAAGTCCTTAGAGTCAACTTCAGATGGACCAGCTCTCACAAGACCATCAGAGTCTCCAGACTTAGAAGTTTTCAAGACTAAGTGAAATGAGTTCGACGTTTGGCGAACTCAGCTCGACGAAAGGTTTTCGGCGCTCGACGATCGTGAGACAATTCTTAGTGCTGAGCTCGGCGATCTTTGTTCTCTATTCGACGAATACTGAGTTTCTACATCAAGCTAAAGTCAGGACAACTTCAGAATTTTTCTAAGTCCAACTTCAAGCTTTGGTCGACGAACAAGTTTCTGAGCTCGACGAACTTAGACCTTAAGTTCTCAACTTCTCAGGTCGACGATTTCAGTATTCTACTCGACGATTCCTGAATTCAGAGGATTGTGTCGACACGAGATTTATGTCGACACGAGATTTATGTCGACACCAGATTTATGTCGACACTAGAATATTTGTGTCGACACCAGGATATCAGTCGATACCAGCTTATGTCGACACTGAATATCAGTAGATGTAGAATATTTTGACAAAGTGCAGAACTGTTCTTCGCTCGATGAATGTGCATCTCTGGTCGACGAATGAAGATTGTCAGTTCGACGAAGATTGAAGCAGAATTGACAAGATTTCCTTGAAGACAAATTATTATTGTCTGGTCGACGAACTCAAGCTCAGCTCGACGAACTCAAACTCAGCTCGACAAATTGTGTTCTTCGTTCGACGATTCTAGACTAGGTCTTCTCCAGTTTTCCCGTCCCTTTTCTTGGCGATGAATCCTCAATAATTAATGCCAGATCCTCTCGGAATGTTACCGTTAGAACGTGCATTGACTATGGATTATTACATGCCGTTTTCCATGGGACAGTTAGGGAAATCATTGATTGCCGCTTCCTTCCCAGGCCTACTGCATTTACTGCTTAAGATTTCAAATTTCCAGTGTGATCGACAGTCAGTCAGATAAGAACAAAAGAAAAAGGATCAATCAGGAAGAGTCACTACAAGCAACATACACACAGACAGATTGCACAGAAGAACAATCATACAGAAATCTAAAATTCTACTGCAATCAGCCCAGGCCAGAGAACATCTTCAATTCTACAGGACAACTTCAAAAGGACAACAAACTCTATCTGTCAAAGAAGTTCCTGAAGCAATCTCTGGTCCAGGCACTCAAGCTTTCAAGACATGTCACCCTGAAGCAGTACTCCAGTTTTCCTTATCTCAGGGGGAGCAATTCTGCTAACATCAATCCACAGTCTTCTCAGTTGTTATTGAGAAAGAGAATACACCATCACCTCTCTTCCAACTCATGTACAGTGTTTTAATTCCCTTCAAAATTATTCTGGTTGCAAGTCTCCTTCCAAAAGACTTGAGGTTTTGGTTTTTGAGCACGTGAACAAAAGCTCATTGGTGTCAGGTACCTGATCAAAAACCTGAGTGGATTCCTACCAGGGTGGTAGAAGAGTGGATGTACCCAGGTTGGGGAACCACTATAAAATTTCTTATGTCGTCTGGTTGCCCTTTATTTTTGTTTTGGCTGTGTTGTTTTGTGATTAATAGGTTACTGTGCTTATTTTATTTTACTTACTGACTTGTTCACTTAGGATTACAACAAAAGTTGTAAAAAGTATTGTAGTGAGCACAATACTCTATTCACCCCCACCCCCCTAGAGTATTTCAGATGTAACCTGCACTTTCAATTGGTATCAGAGCCAGGTTGGTTAAAATACCACACCTTAAGAGGTCAGTTGGTTGTACAGGCTAACACCTGAACCAAAAAGATCCCTCTAGTTAGATCTGTTTGTTTTGATTTTGTTATTAGATTTATTGCTTCACAGACATGGCCCAAAACAAAGATTATGTAAGTATCAGACCTCCAGTGTGCAATCTTAACAAGTTTGTCATCTGGAAGGCAAGAATCAGGTTATACATGAATTCTATTGATGAAGATATTTTTTTGTTATCTTGACAGGAGTACCTTCAGCACCTACATCTTCTACAAGCACCTCTACCAACATGACTGCAGTACCTCCTCTAGAAAATAATGAAGCCTACAAGAAAGCCAAAATTGCAGATGCAAAGGCAATGAATATCTTGGCTCAGACTATGTCAGATGACATATTTCAAAATGTGGCTGAGTGCACCTCAGCCAAGGCCATTTGGGATTCCCTCAACAAAATGGTAGCTGGTTCAGCAGATGAAAGGAAAGACAGGAGATCCAATCTCATATCCCTGTATGAGAATTTCAAGAAGGATGAGGCTGAATCAGTGGCTGAAATGTACAACAGGTTGAGCTCAATCATCAATGAGCTCAAAACCTTGGATAAGGACATCACCCTGATAGAGGTGAATGACAAGATACTGATGTGCTTCCCTAGCTCTTGGGACTCCATAATCTGTCCTATCAAAGAAGCCAGAAGCCTAAATGAGATATCAACTGAATCTCTGCTAGGCAAATTAAAATCCTATGAGCAGTTGATCAAATCAAGAGAAGCAGCAGAATAGAAGACAACAACTCCAGTAAGAAAGAATCACAGCATAGCCTTCAAAGCCTCTGAGGAAAGTGAGAGACCTCAACATCAAATGAAGAATTGATGAGCCTCTTTGCAAAAAGATTCTACAAGATGGCTAGAAAGGATTTCAGAAGGAAATCATCCAGGCGGGATGATAAGCCCAGATTTGACAAGACACCAACCAAGGAGGTTGTGTGCTTTGGATGCAGAAAGCCTGGACATTACATCTCTGAATGTCCAGAAAATCAGAAGAAGGAGAAAAATAAAGAAAGAGACTCCAGAAGAAAACACAGCAGCAGACCCTCTTCCAGCAAGTATAAAAAGAAAGACAAGGGCTTTGTTGCTGAGACATGGAGTGATACAGAGGAAGAATCATCCTCTTCCAGTTCAAGTGAAGAAGAGGAAGAAGAAAGATCCAAGGAGGTTTGTCTTATGGCAATTCATGCCTCCAGGAGAAATTCTGGATCAGAAGGAGAATCTGAAGATGAAGCGGCCTCAGACTCAGAGGCAGATCAGGTTCTTTCAAATTTTGATTTTAATTCTAATTCATTCAAAATTGAATTCAAAGCCATGTGTTTAGATTTAATTAGCTCGGAAAAAGAAATAAAAACCCTTAGAGAAAGACTAGGAAATCTTGAATCTGTCAATTCAGAAAACATTAAACTAACAGACCAACTAACTCTAGCAAATGAACAAATAATTAAATTAAAATCTGAATTATGTGAGGCCCAACAACTTGAGCAATCTCTCAATGGGAGAAGTCTCAAGCTGATGGACATAACAAGCACAGTAAATGCCAGATTAAATGTCAAGCTGCGCTTGGGTGCTTCATCAAGTTTGCCCCCATAATTAAGAAAAACATTCTTACCACACCCATTAAATTTGTCTCTGTCAAAGGAAAAGAGAAGATACCCATAGACAAGAGAAATAAAAATCAGAAAACAACAAATAAAACCAAAGTTCAGCAGCATTCGTCGAACTCAGATCGACAAAATGTGGCCAGTTCGTCGAACCCAGATCGACGAACGTTGAACGCAAACTTTAGTAATAACAATTCGTCTAACTGTGATCGACGAACTTGGTATGGTTCGTCGAGCAGAGGTCGACGAACTTGGGTTACAGAAAATGACTACTGTCATTCTCTGATCAGAGATCGACGATCTCAGCCCTATTCGTCGAACTCTGGTTGACGAACTTACAAGAATTCGTCGAACCCAGAAGGACCAAACAAAAATCATTTCTCTTACAGAAATTCTAATCCAACTAATAAGACATTCAATAAAGTAGCTGATTGGGTAATTCAACCTAGGAGATATCATCTCTCATGTTATAAATCTCAACCTTCCTTGTTAGTTATTTCCAGCTTTTCATTTCAACCAAATAAAGGACCCAAGGTAACCTGGGTCAAGAACAATTGAGTTTTGTTTTTCATTACGGGTACAGCTGAAGAGTTGTCCAAGAGTAAGTCAGACCTGTTACTTGGACAGTGGTTTCTCCAAGCATATGACAGGCAGCAAGGATAATTTATCCAACTACAAGTCCAAGCTAGGACAAAAGGTGATCTTTGGTGATTCAAAGAGTGGCCATTCAGAAGGATATGGAGCAGTAAAGATTGGATCAGTTACTGTCAAGAAAGTAACATATGTAAGAGGACTCAAACATAACCTAATATCCATAAGTCAATTATGTGATGAAGGTTATCAGGTACACTTTAACTCTACTTCTTGTTCTATTATTAATAATGAAAACCAAACTGTTTTAATTGGAATTAGACAAGGCAACATATATTTAGTAGATTTTATTTCTGCCAAGACTGATGTTTGTTTACTCAATATCACTAGTAACCAAAATGAGTTGTGGCATAAAAGGTTAGGACATGTAAACCTTAAGAATATAGCTAGGTTATCTAAAGACAACCTTGTTAGAGGTTTACCTTCTGGCCCCTACAAGAAGGAAAATCTTTGCAGGGCTTGTCAATTAGGCAAGCAAACTAAAAGTAGTTTCAAATCCATTAATAAAAGTGATTCACCTAGGATTTTGTATTTGCTTCATGTGGATATATTTGGACCAATTGCTGTATAAAGCCTAGGAGGGAAGTCTTATACTTTAGTGATTGTTGATGACTTCTCTAGATTCAGTTGGGTAGCCTTTATGAGAGCTAAGTCAGATACATTCAAGGTTCTTACAGATTTTCTCAGGACCATACAGATTGAGTTCTCTACTCATGTTGCATTGATCAGAAGTGATCATGGCACAGAGTTTGAGTCTCTTCTTATGCATGAGTTCTGTGAGAAGGAAGGTATCAGGCAGTGCTTCTCAGCTCCTAGAACTCCCCAACAAAATGGGGTAGCTGAAAGGAAAAATAGGACACTCATTGAATCTGCAGGTACATTATTGGCAGATGCTTACATGCCTCTATCTCTTTGTGCAGAAGCTGTAAATACTGCTAACTATGTCCTGAATAGAAGCCTAATACATAAGCTGAAAAATAAGACCCCCTATGAATTACTTAAAGGGAAGAAACCTAAAATCACATATTTTAAAGTTTTTGGTTGCATATGTTATATTCACACAAACAACAAAAGATACATTATAAAGTTTGAGGCTAAGGCTGAAGAAGGGATTTTTCTAGGATACTCCCAAGTAAGCAAGACCTATAGGGTTTTTAATAAATCCACTCTTAAAATTGAAGAGTTTGTCCATGTATCCTTTGATGAAGCTAACATGTCTTATAAGGAGAAAGAGATTTCTACCAATAGCTTTTTGCAGGTTCCACAACTGTGTGAGTCTATGGATGAACTAAACCTTACCCAAGAGGTGTTAACCCATCCTTCTCCACAAGTTGCTGAATACAGTGAAGAAGAGATTCAAGTGGAAGTGGCTGAACTTCCCTCAACAGCTAGTACAATTCCTCAGGAGGAATTAAATACAGAAGTTGTTGCTCAACAAACTCCACCGGCTGATCTTGTCACACTTAGAGATCATCCTAGATCTCAAGTGATTGGAGACATCTCAGCAGGTGTACAGACAAGGCATCAACTCAACCAAGACTTGATGCATGCTTGTTTTCTCTCTCAAATTGAACCTCTCTCCATCCATGAAGCAGAGCAAGATCCCCACTAGATTATTACAATGCAAGAGAAACTAAATCAGTTTGAGAGATGTAGAGTTTGAGATTTGGTTCCAAGACCTCATAACTACCCAGTTATTGGAACCAAATGGGTCTACAGAAATTAGTTGGATGCTCAAGGGAACATTGTGAGGAACAAGGCTAGGCTTGTTCCTCAAGGCTACAGGCAAGAGGAAGGAATTGACTATGACCAAACCTTTGCCCCTGTTGCAAGGTTAGAGGCCATAAGAATATTCCTGGCCTATGCAGCTCACAGGAGATTCAAAGTGTTCCAAATGGATGTCATGAGTGCATTCTTGAATGGAGTGCTTCAAGAAGAGGTTTATGTAGAACAACCTCTAGGTTTTATCTCTCAAACTCAACCCTCTTTTGTATTTAAATTGCATAAAGCTCTCTATGGTTTAAAGCAAGCTCCAAGAGCTTGGTATGAGACCCTAGCAAGCTTTCTTTTAGAGCATAAATTTACAAGAGAAACCATAGATAAAACTCTCTTCACTAGAAGTCATAAGGACCAAATTTTATTAGTAAAAATATATGTGGATGACATTATTTTTGGGTATACTGATCTCAAATTATGCAAGAGGTTTGCTGACCTCATGCCTTCCAAATTTGAGATGAGTAGCATGGGTGAGCTTTCCTACTTCCTTGGTCTCCAAGTAAAGCAGCTCCCTGATGGTATCTTCCTCTCCCAAGCTAAGTATGCTAAGGAGCTTATTAAGAAGTTTGGGATGGGTGATGCTTCGGGGATGAAAACACCTATGGCTACAAATGTTGTTGTGGATTCTGATGCAGCAGGAAAACCTGTAGATCAGAAACATTATAGGGCAATTGTTGGATCCCTATTATACCAAACAGCTAGCAGACCTGATATAATGTTTGTCACATGCCTTTGTGCTAGGTTACAAGTGAACCCTAAAGAATCTCACCTTATTTTCTTAAAAAGAATTTTGAGATATATAAAGATTTGTCCTAATCTAGGACTCTGGTATCCTGCAGAGTCATAGTTTGAGTTAACTGGATACTCAGATGCTGACTATGCTGAATGTAGAGTGGACAGGAAGAGTACCTTTGGAACTTGACATTTCTTGGATATGAGACTTGTCTCCTGGTTTTGTAAAAAGCAAACATCTGTATCTACATCAACTGCAGAAGCAGAATACATGGCTGCTGGCAGCTGCTATTCACAAATGTTATGGATATAAAACCAACTCCTAGATTATGGTGTCAACTTAAATAATTCAACATTATTTTGTGATAATACTAGTGATATTGCTATAGAACAGAATCCAGTTCACCATTCTAGGACTAAGCATATTGAAATAAGACATCATTTCATTAGAGATAATGTAGACAAAAAGAAAATTAACCTAATCCATATTACTACTGATTTATAAAGAGCAGACATTTTCACCAAACCTTTGGATGAGAAAAATCATCTGTTCTTTATAAATCAACTGGGAATGATCAATGGAGAAGAGTTAAATTAGTTTCTGTCTGCATTCGACGAATTTTCCAGAGTTCGTCGAACGGAGTTCGATGAATTAGGGAAAGTTTGAGAGATTCTCGTCGAACGGAGATCGACGAATTCTCTGTGTGGAAACAATTTTCGTCGACCGGAGATCGACGAACTTTGCTTCAGAAGATATTTCGTCGAACGGAGTTCGACGAACTATTTTCGATTCTTCTGGATGAGATCGACGAACTATTTGCCTATAATTTATTTTGTCGATCTCAGTTCGAAGAATTGTTTCTTTTTCGTGGAACGGAGTTTGTCGATTCATATTCTGGAAAACTTATATCTAGGTTTTATTCGACCTCCGTCTCGCGCTTTAAGTTCTCTTGCTCTTGATCGTCATTTTCTCTGTCTTTCTTGCAGGTCATCAATGGCGATTCCAGCAGGAGCTTTGGCTGCCATGAAATTTGACACTAGTTTCGACATGGATTTCGATTCTTTTCAACAATCTGACCCCATATTCCTCTATATTCTGGAACTTTTAGAGGAACTTGGTCTCAAAGATTTCATGACTAGAAGGATTAAACTACATGGAACTAAAATTCGAAAATGGGTATACACATCTACTGCTTCTGAGGATGATACCTTGACAGGAACTATCGGGAGTACTGCTATTTCCCTATCTCCCGTCGTTCTCTCTGAGATTTTTGGTTTGGTAAATGGAGAAGATAATATGGAAATGGATTCTAAAGAATACAGTTTGATGCTGAAGTTAATGGGGTTTTCTGGAAGCAACCCTAACAAGTTATTAAAGAAACAATTATCTATCGTCTATCAGTTCCTGGCGGATATTTTGGGAAAAATACTGATGGGCAAGCACACCGCACATGATTACATTACCCGACATCAATTTCTTATCATGTGTGCGGTGGTGAATAAGCATCCCATGGATTGGAGTAAGATTTTCTTTGAGTTGATAAAGAAGAAAAATAGCAAGAAAGAGGTTTGCTATGGAAGAATCTTGGGGATCTTTGAGTTGATAAAGAAGAAAAACAGCAAGAAAGAGGTTTGCTATGGAAGAATCTTGGGGATCTTTCTTCAGGAAAAGGCTGGTGAACTCATGGTCTCCCCGACCATCTTCATCAATGCCAGCAAGCGCCTCACATGCGCTCTGTTTGGCAGATGGGAGAGTACGATCTCCAAGCCATCCAAGGCTTCCTCCTCCTCCATCCCAACTTCTAAGAGCACCAGGGCTGTAAAGGCCACTCCCCACCCTGCAGAAGAGGTCATTCCATCTCCACCCTCTCTTCCAGCACAACTTCCAGCAACATAACTCCCTTCCTCTTTCATTCCTTCTTCCACACTTCAATCTCCACAACATACACATGTGCCTACTCCTCCTCCATCCTCACCACTTGACATTACAAACATTTCTACACCACCTTCTTCACCTCATGAGACATCTATTCCTTCACCACCACAGTCTCCACTTCCCCCTCACTTATCCTCCATTCCATATTACAACCTACCCTCAGACAAGACCATAACAGATGCATTTCCTCCTCTATCCCCTCCATCTGTTCCTGCTACTTCAACTACTTCTCTACCTTCATCCACTACTTCTCCATCTCTGGAACCCTCCACTGCATCTACACACATATCCCTGCTCACTCCCCTCATAAAATCCCTAATCACAGAGGCCATTACACCTCTTGTCAATTTCATCAATTCTTTGTCTCCCAAAGTTTCTCTCCTCTCTGCTGCCCCCTCTTCATTCATGGGCCTGGCTCCAGGTTCTCCTGAACCCAGACAGGGGGAGATGCTCAGTGATGAAGTTGCAGCAGAACCAGATGCAGATGCAGCAGCAGCAGCAGCAGACACAACAGCAGTTCCTTCTACAGCAGATGCAGATACAGTTGTAGAAATTTTGCCAGAATATAATTCTGAGATGATTGAATTGATTCATTTTATGGATACTGACATTGACTTAGATGAGTCAGTTGAGCAAATAAAAACTGTTGGTGATTTCATTATGAATCCCACAGTTAATCTACCAGAATTACTGCAAGTTTTTGATACTGTATATATGCAATCTCTTCCAGCAGACTTTACTAAGCCAAAGTTAGTTATTGTTCCCTATACCTCTCCAATAAGTCCAGCAGTTGCTAAGCAACTCTGTGATAGTTTTGTTCTTCCAGTTGTTGCTCCAACCTCTCTAGTTATTCCAGAAGATATGTAACACCCCCTATCCGTCGCATAGCATATAGCAGTAGGTCCGGCCGGGGCCCGACGCCATATACTACAGACAGACCGGGTGGTTACTTATGGAAACCATCCAACCAATCTCAACGTCCTACACAGAGCATTCTAGCGGAAGCAGTTTATAAAAGTTGTAACAAAGAACCCAGCATTAAAGCATGAATGTCCACTAATACAAATAGGAATGTTATACAAAATACCAACATAAGCCTTAAGGCCTTACAAAATGTTTCACTTGATATTACATGATTTACAAACCGCGGCACGCAGGCCGGTCATACATGAATAAAACAGTAAACACTTCCATTTGGGCCTTCGAGGGCCGGCTTCGCAAAAAGGGCTTTAGCC
The DNA here is from genome assembly GCA_039583875.1 of Platanthera guangdongensis. Lineage (NCBI taxonomy): Eukaryota > Viridiplantae > Streptophyta > Magnoliopsida > Asparagales > Orchidaceae > Platanthera > Platanthera guangdongensis. The sequence goes on from CM077158.1 coordinate 180,996,366, forward strand.
CGCTATTGACCGCTTGGTCCAGCAGCACCTACAAGCAACAAACCACCGCACGGTGGCAAAACAAGGCAACGGTCAGCAATGCTGACCAAATTATAATGATCCCGCCCCCAACTCGGGGCGGCGATGCTCGTTCCCTGCATTTCATTAGCATAAGCGAGCAATATATATAGCCATTTCACCACAGACGTTGGCTCGCACGACCACACGCCCCGTGCCCTCAGGGCACATTATAGGTGAACCGGTCGATGTCACGTCAATTAAAGCCATAGACATTCCGGACTCACCACCGCCACTATGACGGCCAAACCTATAAGCAATTTGTCTTCCTGGCCTGGATCATGACAATTTAAGCCATTGACCGCCGAAGACCCTAATCTATGCCAATGGTAAGTGCCACGTGCCTTTAGGTCTCTTTAACCGAACGACATAGAACGGGTACGGTTCCATCTAACCCGTGCTCACATCGCAACGACAATTTAAGCCATATGTGCGGGTCAAACTTCCACCGAGTCCCATTTCCATTACAATTCACATAACCCAGTTATGTTCAAGTTGGCTCTCAGGCCACCAAGTTGGCAAGATCTCGTATCCGCCCAGTTTTCCGGGTGCACCTTTGGGTTAGTCCCCAAGGCTCCCTGCTGCAATCTACCGCGTAGAAAACCCGAAAAACAATCCATAGCACGGAGTCTTCTCCGGCATTTATGCAATGCAACATCACCGATCCAGACCAACATGTCCGGGTAGGCTTCACACATCATGCCTATGTCCGTTCTCGCTTACAGACTCTAAACAACGGAGACTTCACATATCTACCCGAAGGAACGCCTCCAACTCTCCGCAAACTCGCGAGAGCGGGCTTCCTATGCAAAGAAGGAGAGCTACGCATGCTCAAGAAGAGAATCGTTACCCTAGCGTTCCTCTTTGGCGCCATTGAAAAGTAAACGGATGAAAAGCACCGCACTAGCTTTGCCTCCGTGGATCCGTAGTGGCTCGCGATTCGGAGCTTCGAAGCTCCTCCAATGGCCGGATCTAGCTCCTTCTTCCTTCCTTGGCTCTCCTCTCTCTCTAAGGTTTTAGAAAGATAACAACTTAAGAAAAGTGAGGGTTTTCTAAGTCCAATCCCGGGTATATCCCTTCAGGAACAACCCCCAGCCGTTGGATCCCAAAATAAAGAAACGAACGGCTTTGATTCGGGACTGAAATGCCCAATCTGGACCGAACACGGCCTGGCACACGCCCGTGTCCAGGGCCGTGTGCCTCATTCGCCATCAAAATCGAATCACCTGGAACAACACATGGGTATCGAACACACCCGTATTCGACCTGACACGCCCATGTTCCACCTGACACGGCCGTGTGGCCGGCCGTGTACCCCCATCATTTTTCCCCGAAAACAACCCGAGCACTGCACGGGTTCTAGGATACGCCCGTGTCCTTGCCCGTGTCACCTCGACATGCCCGGACCCCAGGCCGTGTACACGGTCTCGACACTCGACACTTCGTCGAGCGAAGATCGTCGACCAGATGACACGGCCTTGGACACGCCCGTGTCCTAGGTCGTGTGCCTTGTCTCGACACAATGTCGAGCCCAAAGTGTCGACTTCCCGGGACGAGTGTTGACACGGGTTGACACGCCCTGCGACACGCCCGTGTCACAGGCCGTGTGCCATGTCTCGACACTTCGTCTAATGTAGAGTGTCGACTTCACGGCTAAGTGTCGACACGGGTCGACACGCCCTGCGACACGCCCGTGTCGTAGGCCGTGTGCCCAGTCTCGACACAATGTCGAGACCAAAGTGTCGACTTACCGGCTGTGTCGACACAAGCTTGACACGCCCTGGGACACGCCCGTGTCCCAGGCCGTGTGCCTGCAGCCAGAACCCAAAACTGGCCCAAAATGTCCCCCGTCGCTCCTTTGAGTTTCGGGGCGTTACAACTCTCCCCCTCTTAAAAGAATTTCGTCCTCGAAATTATATAAAGGAAAGACATGTACAAAACCAAAATTTGTACCTGAGCGGAACAACTCCGGATACTCGTCAAGCATAGTCTGCTCTCGCTCCCAAGAGAGCTCCACACGACCGCAATTGTCCCACCGGACCTTGACCATCCTGATCTCTTTATTGCGTAGCTGCTTGACCTCCGAGTCCTCAATCTGCACGGGCTTGACCTTTGTCGTCAGCCCACTATCCACCGGCACTTGATCAACCGCGATCACTTGCGTAGGCTCTTGCACCACCTTCCGAAGCACCGAAATATGGAATGCATCGTGTAAACCACTAAGCTCCACTGAAAGCTTCAACCGATAGGCCGCTTCACCAACTCGCTCCAGAACCTCAAACGGTCCAAGGTACCTCGGCCTTAGCTTTTTCAATCGCCGCACCTGCGAGACACCCTTGAACGGCTTGATCTTTAAGTATACATAATCGCACACAGCGAACTCCACGTTCCTGTGCTTGGCATTATAGTACTTTGCTTGCCGGTCCTGAGCGATAAGCAACCTCTCCCGAATGGTTCTCACCAAAGAAGTAGCATCCTCCACTTCCGATCGCTTATACAACTTTGACTCACCCTTTTCTAACCAAGACAACGGCGTGCGACATTTTCTACCATATAGGGCCTCGAAGGGCGCCATTTGAATACTCGCTTGGTAGTTGTTGTTGTATGCGAACTCCACCAAATAAAGTTGGTCTTCCCATTGCTTTCCAAAATCCAAGACACACATGCGAAGCATGTCTTCCATGGTTCTATTGACCCTCTCGGTCTGCCCATCCGTTTGCGGATGGAAGGCTGTGCTGAATTTCAACTTTGTTCCCAACATTTGTTGCACTAGCCTCAAATCATTGGACGTGAACCTCCCATCTCGGTCACTCACGATGCTGCGGGGCACACCATGAAGCCGTACTATGTTATCCACATAAAGCTTTGCCAACTTTTCCACCGGATCATCCTTCCTATGCGGAACAAAATGCGACACCTTCGTTAACCGATCAACAACCACCCAAATGGCGTCGTTCCCCTTTTGCGACCTTGGCAAACCGTGCACAAAGTTCATAGAGATGTCGTCAAATTTCCACTCCGGAATAGGCAAGGACTTAAGAAATCCTCCCGGCTTTTGGCACTCCGCCTTTACCAAGGCGCAAGTTTGGCAATTTGCTACGTATAGCGCCACATCCTTCTTCAAACCCGGCCACCAAAACAGTTTCTTCACATCACGGTACATCTTCGTGCTCCCCGGGTGAATCGAGTACTTGGTATGGTGTGCCTCGTACAACAACTCCACCCGTAAATTGCCCACACTTGGGATGCACAGACGACCATCTTTCCAAAGTAATTCGTCCTCCACGACGAATTGGGAATTTGACCCATCCAGAGCCTCTACCATGAACTGCTTCATATGAGCATCCATATCCAAAGCCTGCCGAATACGATCAGCCAGGTCATATTGGACTTCAGTCCAATTCAGAACTACTTCAGTTCTTGATTGTCTATCCATACAAACAATCTCCAACATCTCCAACTCTCGCACCAACCACTCATCATGCACCAATAGCCAATTGGCTTGAGCTGGGGCTCGGTGACTCAGCGCGTCCGCAACCGCATTCCCTTTGCCAGACACGTAGTGGATCTTGAATGTATAATCCCCCAGGAACTCCATCCATCTACGCTGCCGCATATTCAGATCCTTCTGATCAATAAGATACTTCAGGCTCTTGTGATCGGTGTAGATATCAATCTTCACGCCGTACAAATAGTGTCTCCACAGCTTCAAGGCAAAAATCACGGCCGCTAACTCCAAGTCATGGACCGGATAATTCCTCTCATGCACTTTTAGTTGTCTCGAGCCATAAGCTATTACACTTCTGTGTTGCAGTAGCATGCAACCCAAACCGCTGCCCGAAGCATCACTATAAATATCGTAGCCTTCGGTCCCACATGGCGAACTCAGCACAGGAGCCGTGGTAAACCGACACTTCAACTCCTCAAAAGCTCGTGCGCACTCCGGCGTCCAAACGAACTTATGCTCCTTCCTCGTCAAAGTAGTGAGAGGTAACGCTATCCGCGAGAAGTTCTCTACGAAGCGCCTATAATAGCCGGCAAGCCCCAGAAAACTCCGGACTTCCGCTACCGTAACAAGCTCAGGCCACTCTCGTATCGCAACAATCTTCGCCGGATCCACAGCAATACCCTCTCCACTTACTATATGCCTGAGGAACGCCACTGAGGATAGCCAAAACTCGCACTTCGAGAACTTGGCATACAACTGATTTCTCCTTAGCGTCTCCAACACCAAATGAAGATGCTTGATGTGATCTTCCTCACTTTGCGAGTACACCAAAATATCGTCGATGAAGACGATCACGAAATGATCCAAGTACTCCCTGAAAGTCCTGTTCATCAAATCCATGAACACTGACGGCGCATTAGTCAGCCCAAACGTCATGACCGTAAACTCATAATGCTCGTATCTCATACTAAACGCTGTCTTCGGGATATCACTCTCCCTTATTCGCAGCTGATAGTACCCAGCCTTGAGATCCAACTTCGAGTACACCGTCGACCCGACTAACTGATCAAAAAGATCATCAATCCGAGGGATTGGGTACTTGTTCTTCTCTGTCAGCTTGTTGAGCTCCCGATAATCAATACATAGCCTCAAGCTTGCATCCTTCTTCTTAACAAAGAGGACTGGTGCGCTCCAAGGCGAAGAACTCGGGCGCACATACCCTTGCTCCAAAAACTCTTGCAGTTGAACTTTCAGCTCCGCCATTTCCTTAGGCGCTAGCCGATAAGGAGATCGTGACACAGGCTTTGCACCTGGCACTAGCTCAATCGTAAAATCTATCTCCCGCTGAGGCGGGGCTCCAAGAAGATCGGCGGGGAACACATCAGGGTATTCCGATACCACTAAAATACAATCCAACATGGGCTTTGGCTTTGCAACCTCCACTAGTGTAAAGAACAGTTCTGCCCCGGCACGAACCGCCTTCACCACCTGAAGAGCAGACATCAACGTCCTGCTCGACCCCTTTAAGCTCGTAAAAGTCGTTTCACGACTTGCTCCCAGCTTGACTTCCTTGCTACCGCAATCTATATGGGTCTGCTGCTCCGAGAGCCAATCCATGCCAAATATGACTTCGAACTCCACCAACGGAAGTAAAGACGCCCGCAGGTCGAACTCCTGATCGCCAATACGAATCTTAACATTGCAGATCCTATCCGCTCGCATCGAACACCCATTGGGCAACAACACATCCAACTTATCCTTCGCCATCGAAGAAGGGACTCCGATGCGTGATATAAATCCTTCGGACAAGAAGGAGTGTGAAGCTCCCGTATCGAAGAGTGCTCGTGCCGGATTTTCACAAATCAATACAAATCCTAAACAAGCAGTGGTAAAGTACATGTGCATAATAAGTATTTAAAGAAATTGACTTGCTATAAATTAAACCATACCTGTCACCACATTAACCTGTTTGATGGCCTCCTGTTGGCCAAGATTGTAGACCCTTGGTTGGGCCGGAGCATAATGTGATGCGGTCGACTCCACCGCATTTCCCTTCTCTTCATAAGTAGCTCCCGGCCTTCTCTTGGACTTAGGACGTCCGCTCCAACAGTCACGGGCAAAATGTCCCATCTTTCTACAAGTAAAACACGCGCCCGGGGTCCGACTCGTAGTCGCCCCAGAAGTACCAGAAGGAGCTGGACCCGAAGTCCTATGCTTCTTGAAAGACCTCTGATAGCCGGACTTTGAAGTAGTCGGCACTTTAAATTCAGATTTCCTATCACCCAAGCTTTTCTTTGCTTGCACATTCTTCATGTCCTTCTCCAAGGACCGGGCCGTGTTGACGAAGGTTAAGAAACCCTGCGTCATCGGCCCCGAAAGTAGTAATCTCAACTCATCTCTCAAGCCTTCATAGAAGCGATTAGTCTTGCGCTCCTCATCCATGATGGTGGAGCTAGCATATCGACTCAAACGGGTGAACTCATGGAGATATTCATCCGCGCTCCTCTCACCCTGAACCAACTTCAGAAACTTGTTCTCCAACGCTATCTTCTGCGTCGAAGGGAGGTATCTAGCCAAGAACAATCTCGAGAACTCCTCCATCGAGACATCACCAAGTTGCCTACCTCTCAGTAAGTGCAGCTCCAATCCTTCCCACCACATCCTCGCTTCACCGTCCAGAAGGAACGTAGCGATGGTGGTCATTTGCACTCCTCCGTCTCCGTTGATGTCATGACTCTCTTCACCCTGGAAAGCCAGTCTTCATCCTGAGATGGGGTTCCCAACCCCGAGAATAACGGAGGGTTAAAGCTCATAACATGCTTAAGCTGCCTCTCGGTTGCCCACCTTGGCACCACCGGTTCCACAACCACTTGCTCCACTCTCCTCGGCTCAGCCACTTGAAGAGGTTCCTGCTCCATCGCAGGAGCGGGCTGCTGCGTTTGCCTTGCAGGCTGCGCATTTATCACGGCCAACACTGCTTCAGCCACCAATCGTATGTTCTCAGCCGATAGAGGTGTTGCGGGAGCAACATCCGGTGCACTACTAGCCTCAGAAACTCGGCATTCTGACGGCCCAACACCACTTCTGGTCACCTATAGTGGTACAAAACACTGTTAAGCGACCAAATAAAATTGCAAACAGCAATTATAGGAACACGCAGGTTCCTCAAACGTGAGTATTTTCATTTCTAAGTGGACATTCATGGGTTCTTTTACCATTATAACGATGACGCACACAATGTGCTCACCACCCCTTAAAAAGAATACGCCCACGAATTCAGTTTAAGCCCGACCAAAACTAGTAGTCTGATACCAAATTGTAACACCCCCTATCCGTCGCATAGCATATAGCAGTAGGTCCGGCCGGGGCCCGACGCCATATACTACAGACAGACCAGGTGGTTACTTATGGAAACCATCCAACCAATCTCAACGTCCTACACAGAGCATTCTAGCGGAAGCAGTTTATAAAAGTTGTAACAAAGAACCCAGCATTAAAGCATGAATGTCCACTAATACAAATAGGAATGTTATGCAAAATACCAACATAAGCCTTAAGGCCTTACAAAATGTTTCACTTGATATTACATGATTTACAAACCGCGGCACGCAGGCCGGTCATACATGAATAAAACAGTAAACACTTCCATTTGGTCCTTCGAGGGCCGGCTTCGCAAAAAGGGCTTTAGCCCGCTATTGACCGCTTGGTCCAGCAGCACCTGCAAGCAACAAACCACCGCACGGTGGCAAAATAAGGCAACGGTCAGCAATGCTGACCAAATTATAACGATCCCGCCCCCAACTCGGGGCGGCGATGCTCATTCCCTGCATTTCATTAGCATAAGCGAGCAATATATATATATATAGCCATTTCATCACAGACGTTGGCTCGCACGGCCACACGCCCCGTGCTCTCAGGGCACATTCTCGGTGAACCGGTCGATGTCACGTCAATTAAAGCCATAGACATTCCGGACTCACCACCGCCACTATGACGGCCAAACCTATGAGCAATTTGTCTTCCTGGCCTGGGTCACGCCAATTTAAGCCATTGACCGCTGAAGACCCTAATCTATGCCAACGGCAAGTGCCACGTGCCTTTAGGTCTCTTTAACCGAACGACATAGAACGGGTACGGTTCCATCTAACCCGTGCTCACATCGCAACGACAATTTAAGCCATATGCGCGGCTCAAACTTCCACCGAGTCCCATTTCCATCACAATTCACATAACCCGGTTATGTTCAAGTTGGCTCTCAGGCCACCAAGTTGGCAAGATCTCGTATCCGCCCAGTTTTCCGGGTGTACCTTTGGGTTAGTCCCCAAGGCTCCCTGCTGCAATCTACCGCGTAGAAAACCCGAAAAACAATCCATAGCACGGAGTCTTCTCCGGCATTTATGCAATGCAACATCACCGATCCAGACCAACATGTCCGGGTAGGCTTCACACATCATGCCTATGTCCGTTCTTGCTTACGGACTCTAAACAACGGGGACTTCACATATCTACCCGAAGGAACGCCTCCAACTCTCCGCAAACTCGCGAGAGCGGGCTTCCTATGCAAAGAAGGAGAGCTACTCATGCTCAAGAAGAGAATCGTTACCCTAGCGTTCCTCTTTGGCGCCACTGAAAAGTAAACGGATGAAAAGCACCGCACTAGCTTTGCCTCCGTGGATCCGGAGTCGGCTCGCGATTCGGAGCTTCGAAGCTCCTCCAATGGTCGGATCTAGCTCCTTCTTCCTTCCTTGGCTCTCCTCTCTCTCTATGGTTTTAGAAAGATAACAACTTAAGAAAAGTGAGGGTTTTCTAAGTCCAATCCCGGGTATATCCCTTCAGGAACAACCCCCAGCCGTTGGATCCCAAAATAAAGAAACGAATGGCTTTGATTCGGGACTGAAATGCCCAATCTGGACCGAACACGGCCTGGCACACGCCCGTGTCCAGGGCCGTGTGCCTCATTCGCCATCAAAATCGAATCACCTGGAACAACACACGGGTATCGAACACGCCCGTGTTCGACCTGACACGCCCGTGTTCCACCTGACACGGCCGTGTTCCACCTGACACGGCCGTGTGGCCGGCCGTGTACCCCCATCATTTTTCCCCGAAAACAACCCGAGCACTGCACGGGTTCTAGGACACGCCCATGTCCTTGCCCGTGTCACCTCAATACGCCCGGACCCCAGGCCGTGTACACGGTCTCGACACTCGACACTTCGTCGAGCGAACATCGTCGACTAGATGACACGGCCTTGGACACGCCCGTGTCCTAGGCCGTGTGCCTTGTCTCGACACAATGTCGAGCCCAAAGTGTCGAATTCCCGGGACGAGTGTCGACACGGGTTGACACGCCCTGCGATACGCCCGTGTCGCAGGCCGTGTGCCATGTCTCGACACTTCATCTAACGCAGAGTGTCGACTTCGCGGCTAAGTGTCGACACGGGTCGACACGCCCTGCGACACGCCCGTGTCGCAAGCCGTATGCCCAGTCTCGACACAATGTCGAGACCAAAGTGTGGACTTCCCGGCTGTGTCGACACAAGCTTGACACGCCCTGGGACACGCCCGTGTCCCAGGCCGTGTGCCTGCAGCCAGAACCCAAAACTGGCCCCAAACGTCCCCCGTCGCTCCTTTGAGTTTCGGGGCGTTACAAGATGTCTCAGCCCCAAGTTTTGTTATGGATGACTCTCCTATGCCTGATTTGGATGAGCTAATCTTAGCTGATATTGAAGAAGAGAATAAGGCAGCAGCTGAAAGCCCTATCCAAATTACTTCTGCTCCTTGTGCAGTCTCCTCCTCTCCTGTTGCTGAAACTCCAGTTCCTGAACCTTCTGCCCCTCCTCTAGAAAAAGTTGTTATTTCTGATAAAGCTTTAAAAGCTTTGGATGCTATTTATGATAACCCTTAGCGTTCTGATACTGAAGATGATGAAGCAGATGATGATGATGATTCAGATGAAGATGTTGCCAGTAAGAAAAATAAGTTGTTGTCAAAGAAAAGGAAGGCTCCTCCTCCTCCAGCTCCTAAGCCTAATCCAAATGCTGACACTCCTTATTACATTCTGCATAATGTTACTCCATATAAGGGAATGCCTGCATGGATGTGGCTATCCAAGAACCAGCAGAAGGATAGGAAAAGAAGTAGGAGATACTCTCCTCCTCCAGTTCATAGATTCAGAAAGGATCCACCTCCTCCTCCTCCTCCAGCAGCTGGTGCCTCTGGCTCTAGCTCTCAGAGATATGCCCCCATACAAACCTATCAGAGGCAGTCAGGGAGATCCTCTGGAAGCAGCCAGTAGAGGCAACCATCCTCAGGAAATCAACAGCATAAGCATCAACAACAACAAATATCTGAAGATCAAAAAGCTGACAGTCCAAAAAGGCCATATCTCCTCCAATTCCATTTGAAGATCCTGAAACTGCAAATACTGCAAGAATGGCTAGATACCAGGAATTAATTGGACTATATTTGATCAATAAAGCAAAGGCCGAAGGAAAAGACACATCAGGTTTAACAACAATGTCAAAGTATAGAAAAGAAGAGTTGAAAAGGTTTGACAAAGGCAATAAACTGTTTAATGTTGATGACTATAGGAAGCTTCATCCAGAAGCAGTTGTCCCCAGAGCTACATCATTGAATATTATTGGGGCAGCTGATATGACTATGACAAAGGCTCAAGCTTCAGATCCAAAGAGAGAAATCATCTTCAAAAAGCCAGGAGAGCAGACAGCAGAAGACAAGTCCTTGCAGAAAAAGAAGAAGTAATCCTTATTTTGTTTCATTTCATTCTGCAATTTGTTTTCAAACTTTGCTCTTGTTTAAACAAAGCCTATGTATACATATATCTGCTGCATGTATTGGTAATTCTCTGCCAGATATATTTCTTTTCTTGCTTTGTTTTTCTGTTTGTTTCTGTTTTGACTTTGTTAGTGAACTCACCCAAATAGGGGGATATTGTTGGATCCCTAATTGATTTGGGCTAGTTTCACTAGCTTAGGATGTGACTTAACATGTATAGCCAGGGTCAAGTTTGTGTCCTAGAGTTTAGGCCAAGTCCTTAGAGTCAACTTCAGATGGACCAGCTCTCACAAGACCATCAGAGTCTCCAGACTTAGAAGTTTTCAAGACTAAGTGAAATGAGTTCGACGTTCGTCGAACTCAGCTCGACGAAAGGTATTCGGCGCTCGAAGATCGTGGGACAATTCTTAGTGCTGAGCTCGACGATCTTTATTCTCTGTTCGACGAAGATTGAGTTTCAACATCAAGCTAAAGTCAGGACAACTTCAGAATTTTTCTAAGTCCAACTTCAAGCTTTGGTCGACGAACAAGTTTCTGAGCTTGACGAACTTGGACCTCAAGTTCTCAACTTCTCAGGTCGACGATTTCAGTATTCTACTCGACGATTCCTGAATTTAGAGGATTTGTGTTGACACCAGATTTATGTTGACACCAGATTTATGTCGACACCAGAAGATTTGTGTCGACACCAGGATATCAGTCGACACCAGCTTATGTCGACACTGAATATCAGTAGATGCAGAATATTTTAACAAAGTCCAGAACTGTTCTTCGCTCGATGAATGTGGATCTCTGGTCGATGAATGAAGATTGTCAGTTCGACGAAGATTGAAGCAGAATTGACAAGATTTCCTTGAAGACAAATTATTATTGTTTGGTCTACGAACTCAAGCTCAGCTCGACGAACTCAAACTCAGCTCGACGAATTGTGTTCTTCATTCGACGATTCCAGACTAGGTCTTCTCCAGTTTTCCCGTCCCTTTTCTTGGCGATGAATCCTCAGTAATTAATGTCAGATCCTCTCGGAATGTTACCGTTAGAACGTGCATTGACTATGGATTATTACATGCCATTTTTCCATGGGACAGTTAGGGAAATCGTTGATTGCCGCTTCGTTCCCAGGCCGACTGCATTTACTGCTTAAGATTTCAAATTTCCAGTGTGATCGACAGTTAGTCAGATAAGAACAAAAGAAAAAGGATCAATCAGGAAGAGTCACTACAAGCAACAGACACACAGACAGATTGCACAGAAGAACAATCATACAGAAATCTAAAGTTCTACTACAATCAGCCCAGGCCAGAGAACGTCTTCAATTCTACAGGACAACTTCAAAAGGACAACAAAACTCTATCTGTCAAAGAAGTTCCTGAAGCAATCTCTGGTCCAGGCACTCAAGCTTTCAAGACCTGTCACCCTGAAGCAGTGCTCCAGTTTTCCTGATCTCAGGGGGAGCAATTCTGCTAACATCAATCCACAGTCTTGTCAGTTGTTATTGAGAAAGAGAAGACACCATCACCTCTCTTCCAACTCCTGTACAGGGTTTTAATTCCCTTCAAAATTATTCTGGTTGCAAGTCTCCTTCCAAAAGACTTGAGGTTTTGGTTTTTGAGCACCTGAACAAAAGTTCATTGGTGTCAGGCACCTGATCAAAAACCTGAGTGGATTCCTACCAGGGTGGTAGAAGAGTGGATGTACCCAGGTTGGGGAACCACTATAAAATTTCTTATGTCGTCTGGTTGCCCTTTATTTTTGTTTTGGATGTGTTGTTCTGTGATTAATAGGTTGTTGTGCTTATTTTATTTTACTTACTGACTTGTTCACTTAGGATTACAAGAAAAGTTGTAAAAAGTATTGTAGTGAGCACAATACTCTATTCACCCCCCCCCCCCCTCTAGAGTATAACAGATCTAACCTGCACTTTCGTAGACTACTCGAGTACATGAACTTGTCTACTCGAGTGGGGTAACACCAACACGAGAATTGTCCTTCTGTAACTCGAGACAAAGGACTTATCTACTCGAGTGGTTAACATGACTACTCGAGTAAAGTACTTAGAATAAATTTTGAGAGGAAAAATTGTTAACTCGAGAATAAGAGAAAGTCTACTCGAGTAATGGACTTGGCCACTCGAGAGCTATATTCAAACTACTCGAGAGCCATTTCCCTTACTCGAGTATAAACAGACTTACTCGAGTATTTACTAAGTGTTCAACTCGAGTACTTAAACTTCTACTCGAGTGAAAGACTTGGAAAAATTTTGGTTTAAGAGGATTTTCCTTTCTTCAATAAAATCAGCAGCACTTCTTTCTCCAATCAATCCTAGTGCTTGAAAGATGAAGTGTATCACAATAGAGAGGCTACACATGAGTCAACACCATGGATCATACAATGAGGGATTACATTGTATGGTCCTGTGTTTGGTGACCCATTGTAGACTGTCATTGGTCTACACTTGGCAATTTAGACTTGCAAGCACATAACTCAAACAATACATCAAATACAACTTAATTCATCTTAGTTCAAGGGTGACTTCACCAACTCTAGGTTATTGTGGATATAATACCCAACATGAAGGATCCTATATGATAAATATTATAATATATTCATAAAAATTTCCAGAGCATGATTATGTCATAGAATGTTCCCTAACCAAGTTACATAATTTTTCCAGTGAGTAACAAACCCATAATTAATTTTCTTGCAATCAAGGCAAATATTGGGGTTGTGAATGAAGTACCAAATATATCAATCAAAAATTCATAACAAAATTATCATACAACAATAACATCCATATAAGCCCACTTCAAAACTTTCTCGAACATCTAAGATTATAAAAACATGAAATACCATTTTTAAATAAAGTGCCTTAATTAATCTTTAATTAATTCAGAGATGATAAATGTTCCTAAATATTCCAGTAAAATTATCCAAGGCTTATTACGACCCTATGAGGTAGACTACCAATATTCAAAATAATCCAAGGAAATATGACCTCATGTCCTTCTCAATACCCAAAGGGCAAACCGATGGTTTGTACAAGGGTTTGTGGGCATATCCATCCCAAACCACTCAATTTCTCTTGAGGCAGTGTTTTAGGTGACTTCAAGTCAGTGGCCAAGGTTTCACCGCATTTGGATGAGAATTAGACACCCTAACCATCAAACAACATTTGCCCTAATTTACCATTAAAGGTCCAAAGTTTGGTCACACCAATACCTACTCAAATAAACCCCAAATGATCTGCAATTTTCACCAGTCATATCATGTCCCTGAGAGTCATCCACCAAAATTTTGGGAATTATGAGGTCATTAGACCCTCTAATTAAATCACATGTAATTTATTAATTTTTTACAAAAATTATAGAAAATATTTTTCAAAAATTCTCATTTTTGGATATGTTAGAGAATTAGATGAGACTAAACTATGACCCAAATTTCAGGGCATTTGGATGAGTAGTTTAGTGGGGCACCTCAATTTATGTCTGGTTAACCCTAGGTATAGCTTGCGCCATTTGGTGTGATGTGGTCAGACCAATGCCCCAAATGAGCTGAAATTGAATTTAAAATAAAGTAGACTTCAAGGGCTACAACTTTTATATTAAACATTTTTGCAGGAAATGCCTCTAAGTATTTTTAATAAATCAAACCATTCACTGCCTATTATGAAACAAAATTATATTAAAATGAAATAATATTAATTCGATCACGCACGAATCTTGGTGCGGGATGTGACGCATCCGTTCATCTTCCTCGTAAAGCCAATGACCAAGATTGGCCCGTCCTGGGCGATGTTTGCCCGTAGGTTCTCGGCCACCCGCACCCTTTCCCGATCGGCCACCGCCACCACCACCTTCATTGAGATGGTGGTTGGCCATTCGCGGTGGTTGGCTGGCCGGAGGTGGCTGGAATAGTGAGATATGATTGGAATTAAAAGCTTGAAAATCAATCATTCAGCCTACCTGATCCATAGTCAATTGGCACCAAACCTTGCGGCCAATGAGATAGGATCCATCCACTAGAAGAGGATAAGAGGATAGGACCTTTTGGAAGGGCTGGAGTCGGGCCGATCATTGTGTCGCCATTATCAGATTTGGAGCTTGTGGGTGCTCTACAACTGCACTACAGGAGGTCTTGAATTCTTCAGGGAAGGAGTGGAAATGATTGTTGGGGATCCAATAAAGCTTTTAAGATAGCCAAATTGGGGAGAGGGAGGGCCATGGCTTCAATGCCATTAATGGACATGAATGGTGGTTATAAAAGGAAATGTAAGCTAGTGGTTCTATAACAATAAAGCAGTAATAAAGGGTAAAAGTAAAGTGCATCATAAGAATAGTAACAGGTAAATAATTAACCTTAACTTATATGAATGTCCATACAAACATATAAGTTAAGGGGTCTTTTGGAAGGCTGCCATCATATGAGCTATCCCATACTAGTTTATATGATGGTGGTGTCAGGTTTAATGCAAGTATAAGTGTTGTGATATGTTATGCCATGATTCCTGTAAGTGCAAAACACACACATGACTCTATGCACATAGACCTTTAGTTCCCCCATTTTGGAAGCTAGCTTCACACCCAGGAGCCTCCGTAGTGGCCAACAGAGATAGTGGGTCGGGCCACCCCACTCCTAGGTAGGTATTCACACTACCAGGCCTATCCCTTACGTACGCCTCTGAAGGACACACCAGAGTCACCACGTACTATGCTGACCAACCGCCAGTCTTTTTCTTGGCTAAGTGTAAACCATACCCGCCGAGTCATCATATCGATGTCGGTGTGAATGACAGTAAAATACCGAAGACCCACCAATTTATGCACATGCATACATGAATTCCCGAGCCATCGACTCCCCGGACTAACCTGTCCGTTACAACTACCTTCTGAGCCTTCGGCTCGCCAGGCTAACCTGCCCAGTTCCACAACCATCGAGCCTACCGCTCGGATAACCTAATCAAGCTAACCTACCAAGTCACAGGGGGTGAGTGAAAGTGAAGTCCTAGTATATCTAATTTCTCTTTAACATTTTAATCTTATGGTTTAAGGTTAACCTTGGACTGCCCAGGGCATTCCCTGTGAAGGGCTCTCGGGGACACTAGGAACTACGATGGGCTGAAGCTCAAAGCTCCCTTTTGCAAGGTAATTATTATTATTATTGGTAACTACCCATGTTCCCAAACTCTCCTGATTTTACACTTGATCTAAACCTAAGGGTATTTAGACATCTTCTAGGGAAAGACGATCTGAAAGGGAAACTAGATCTGATATACTCTACAGGGGGGGTGAATAGAGTATATGGTGCTTTTAAAACACAAAGAAAACTTTTGCAAAGCTTTACAACAATTGTTGTAATGAGTGTGAGCAGTGAAGCATAAATAAAACTAATCACAGAACTAAGCTATGCAAGAGCTAAGCACAAGAAAATCTAGGCCAGAAACAAAAAGAAAAACAAGCAGAACCAGATGACACAAGGAAATATAGTGGTTCCCCAAACTTGGGTACATCCACTCTTCTACCACCCTAGGTAGGAATCCACTGCAGGATGAGTTGATCAGGTGTCCTGGGCACCAATGAGCTTTTGATAAGGTGCTCAAAAACCAAATCAGATTTTTTGATCAGGTGTCTTGCCACCAATGAGCTTTTGACAAGGTGCTCAAAAACCAGATTCAAACTTTTGAAGGGAGTTTGAAAAACCCTTTACAGAGTGGGGGTGAGAGAGTTATGGCAGTCTTCTCTTTCTCAATCAACTGAGAAGACTAAGTGGATTGATGTCAAAGCTCCCCCTGAGTCCTTGATCTTCAGGAAGAAGAGCTTTGCTGAGGGTGATAGGCCTTCAAAGTTAGATCTCCAGCAAAAGATGATTTCAGCAAGCTGAAATGTTGAGAGTCTGGAGTCTTGAAATGATGTTGGCCTTGAACACTTTGAGAGCTGAAGAGATCTGAAGATTTTTGAAAGCTTGATCTCTCTGATGAGTGTTCTTCTGAATTCTTTTTGACAGAAGATTTTGAAAAAGTCTCTGTATACTGAGTTGTGTGTCCTGTTCTTGTCAAATCTCTATTTTGATTCAAAAACATTCTATCTTTTATTCTCTGTGCCAGAATAGAATATCACTCTGTCAAAGATAGCCGTTGGTCTGCATTGATTACAGCCTTAATTGCATAATTTCTTCTGAAGGAAAGTCCACAGAATTATTCCTTGAAAAATCCCTTGAAACTTGGTCCAGAAGTAAATGAAAACGGCTAGCAGATCTTCTGAATTAAATGCAGAATAACTTTTAACTGATTTGAATTTGAATTCTGAAAGATAACTGAAAACGTCGAACTGAGCTCTGCTATCGTCGAGCTGAGCTCAGCGAACTGGAAAATTCAATCGGCAACATGATCGTCGATCTGAGCTCAAAGATCGTCGAACTGAGCTCAGAGATAAAGATCCAGTGCAGAGTCAAAATCGTCGACCTGAGCTCACCGATCGTCGAATGGAGTTCGACGATATTGTGAAGTTGAGCTCAGCGATCGTCGAGTGGAGCTCGACGATATTATGAGGTTGAGCTCAGCGATCGTCGAATGGAGCTCGACGATCTGTAGAAGTTGAGCTAGACGATCGTCGACCGGAGTTCGACGAAACGTCATGCTGAGCTCGACGATTAGACTTGGTCTACAGAAAAACTTGGTCTTCAGGGCAGCTTCCAATCCTAGACTTCTAACCCTTAGACTCAATTCTAATTGACCTATTAAGCTATACAGAAGGTCAAACACAGATTCTTAGAGACATAGTGATCCTGACCCAAATTAGTAATAGGGTGTTCCAACACGATCTATCATCGATCCAGAGCATAACTCTGCCCTTGCACAACCAGGCTCACACAACCTACCTTCTTTTGGTCACCCTATTAATTCTCAACCAGACTAGGTACACCAACTATCTCATTATCACATACAAAAGACTACATGTCACCTTACTTCTATAGTTTTATACTTGTGCAGACCTATTGAGCTACATGATGTGCATGCATAGTGACCCTTACAATTATTCATCTAAATTACCTAAGATTATTACTGGGTGTTTATCATGATGCTTTAGGAATAAATCAAGAAGGTTAAGATTTTTCTTTTTTAGGATATTTATTATAATTTCTACAAAATCAGGCTTCATGAGCCTTTGAACACTAAATGCACTTTTCTGACAAGGTATGAACTTAAAATAATTATGACATGCTACTAACATCAAAATAATAGTAAATACCAGAAATCCCAATTTTCCAAGGTGGACTTGACTTTCAACAAATTATTGGATAAATAACTACAATATTAAGATAAATAGGGGAAAATTAGAATCGACCTTCCAAAAATTATGAGAAAATTACTAGATGGTAAATATGACTAGAAAAGGCTACTGACGAAGAATTATAAATTTCCAACACCACCTGATCACATAAATGAATTAAGTTAAATATTCATCAAATGGGCCCTTATGAAGGATCCTATATGACAATTCTTTTAATATATTCATAAAAATTTCCAAAACATGATTATTTCCTAGAATGTTCCCTAACCAAGTTACATAATTTTTCCACTGAGTAACAAATCCATAATTAATTTTCTTGCAATCAGGGCAAACATTGGCGTTGTGAATGAAGTACCAAATATATCAATCCAAAATTCATAACAAAATTATCATAGAACAATAACATCAATATAAGCCCACTGCAAAAGTTTCATGAACATCAAAGATTATAAAAACATGAAATACCTTTTTAAATAAAGTGCCCTAATTAATCTTTAATTAATTTAGAGGGGATAAATGTTCCTAAATATTCTAGTAAAAATATCCAAGGCTTATTACCACCCTATGAGGTAGACTACCAATATTCAAATTAATCCAGGAAATATGACCCCATGTCCTTCTCAATCCCTAAAGGGCAACCCGAGGGTTTGTACTAGGGTTTGTGGGCATATCTACCCCAAGCCACTCAATTTCTCTTGAGGGGGTGTTTTAGGTGACTTCAAGTCAGTGGCCAAGGTTTCACCACATTTGGATGAGAATTAGACACCCTAACCATCAAACAACCTTTGCCCTAATTTACCCTTGAAGGACCAAAGATTGATCACACCAATACCTACTCAAATTAACCCCAAATGATCTCTGATTTTCACTAGATTCATATCATGACACTGAGAGTCATCCACCAAAATTTTGGGGAATTATGAGGTCATTAGACCCTCTAATTAAATCACATATAATTTATTAATTTTTTACAAAAACTTTAGAAAATGTTTTTCCAAAAATTCTCATTTTTGGATATGTCATAGAATTATATGAGACTAAACTATGACCAAAATTTCAGGGCATTTGGATGAGTAGTTTAGTAGGGGCACCTCAATTTGTGTCTGGTTAACCCTAGGTATAGTATGCACTATTTGGTGTGTTGTGGTCAGACCAATGCCCCAAATGGGCTGAAATTAAATTAAAAATAAAGTAGATTTCAAGGGCTACAACTTTCATATTAAACATTTTTCCAGAAAAGGAAACAGTATTTATAATAAATCAAACCATTCACAACCTATTATGAAATAGAGTTATATTAAAATGAAATAATATTAATTCGATCACGCACGAATCTTGGCGCGGGATGAGCGGCATCCGTTCATGTTCCCAGTGAATCCAATGGCAAAGATTGGCCCATCCTGGGCGAGGATTGCCTGTGGATTCTCGGCCACCCATGCCCTTTCTCGGCCGGCCACCGCCACCACCACCTTCATTGAGGTGGTGGCTGGCGATTCGCGGTGGTTGGCCGGCCGGAGGTAGTCGGAACAGTGAGATGGGATTGGAATTAAAAGCTTGAAAATCAATCTTTCAGCCAACCTGATCCATAGCCATTTGGCCCCAAACCTTGCGGCCAATGATATAGGATCTATCCACTAGACGAGGAGAAGAGGATGGGACCTTTTGGGAGGGCTGGAGTCGGCCAATTGTCGTGTCGCCATTTTCGAATTTGGAGCTTTCGGGTGCTCTACAACTGCACTATAGGAGTTCTCGAATTCTTTGGGGAAGGAGTGGAAACGATTGCTGGGGATCCAAGAAAGCTTTTAAGATAGCCAAATGGGGGAGAGGGAGGGCCATAGCTTCAATGCCATTAATGGCCATGAGTGGTGGTTTTCGAACAATGGAGAACCCACTGAATTTATCCTCTGAAAGGCATGGAAATCCTCTTGATCTCCCCATAACTGACCAGGGAGAATGAATACAACAAGTGGAGATGAAGAGAGGTGCCCTTGGCCTTCCAAGCCATGAATGGATTTTACTCCTCACTTTCTGTCTCCTCCATTTAAGGGAAAATGTAGCTTTCTCTCTCCTATCATCATTTACAGAAATTAGGTGGTATTTTAGGTAAATATCAGCCACTAAGGCTGATGTGCCAATCTAATTTTGCTTAGCCCAAGTGGATTGGGCTAGGTTAGGTCAACTTGAGCTAATTTGACCTAAACCTACGCTGAGTTGACTTTGGTCGAATTGACCTTTTGGGTTGACCCCAATAGGTCCTTAGTGACCCATTGGCCTCACCTAAGGTCTAGGAAGTGTTGGGTAGGGTTGGCTTGACACCTTGGAGGCCACATAACCCTTAATTACGGCACTTTTGTTGGATCTTATGGCACCCTTAGAGGTGTGGTGAATAAGGGTTGACAAAATTTATTTCTTAATCTTAATTTACTTGATGAAATAATTAAAGAAATCAAAACTAATTTTTTATAATAAAATTAAACACTTATAAATAAATAAGAACAGAAATGATAATCTTTTATTTCATAAGTGATAAACCAATATACATGATACCTCTATGAAGCTAGAGATTAAGGCTTATGAAAAAAATAGTTAACTTTTGATTTCGCCGGTCCTTCTACCAAGATCCGGCAGGCTAAAGCGTATCTCTCCCTAGATCTTGCTACTAGCCTCCCCCTAGATCTAACCACGATCTAGACGCTGCACACAAGGCAGTAGTTACTCCCTAAGCTGCACAAGGACTTGGACGCCACACATAAGGCGGCGATTTTCCCCTAAGCCACCCAAGAAACTAGACGTCATGCACAAGGCGGCAATTTCCTCCTAAGCCATGTAAGGACTTAGACGACACGCACAAGGCGGCGATTTCTCTACCGATTACAAAGATGACAAGAAAAGTTACAAAATAGAAATTCAGAATAAAAACTACCTCAAAATGAAGCTCTGAAGACGACGTCGAATCCTTGCAAAGATTGCTTGAGATGCTACACACGAAACGTCTCTTCTTCGCTCTTGAACGTTCTTGGGAAAATGAGAGTTTTCTGAAGGTTGGAGCTCTCTGGATCAGTTACACGGGAAGGAACACTCCAAATTCTGCAATCCTTGATCTCCATAGAAAAATGAATCACTTATATATTTTAGCGATATCCCCCGGCGACACTGGATGTCGCCGATCAGCGATATACTATCTGGCTGTCACGTGTCCCACGATTCTGAGCTTTCTGCGGGATGATTTGATCGTGGAGCTATCTTTTGGCGATAGTGGCTATCGCCTGGCGATATCTCCTTTTCACTTTTGCCATTATAAACGTTACCAGAGTGTAGATGACTTCGATCTCATTCTGGAATGGGGTGGTACGTTCCATAACTCCTCCCAGATTGAAAGTTATGGTTGTTTGAAGTTTAGCACACAAAACTCATCATTTTGTTTTTTTTAAAGTATACACACCCTTGGATCATGCCCATGACTGAGCACTTGTCTACTCATTTAACCTGTACAACCTACACACTATAAACACACAAAAGAGTAGATCAAATACATCACGATATTTGTTATTCTCAAACCAAGAGATGTGGAATGCATGCTCCAACAATCTCCCCCTTTTGATAATAACAAATACCTATATAAGAAATTCATGAGTTTAAGACCATTTATGTTTATAGGTTAGTGTGGTAAAATATATGCATGAATAATAAGTTTATGACATGGTAGAGTTAAAGAAAAGCATACTCTTCTTATATGAAGGTTCCCCCTACATAAGTGTTCCATATATACTTTTCTCCCCCTAAATATCAAATTCACTAGATTTCTCAGTTTATTCTCCCCCTTTTGTTATTAGTAAAAGTGGGTAGGGATGAATATATACCTTTTAAGATTGATTAGGGATAACTTATTGGAAGAATAATCATGATCGAGCAATAAGATAATATATGCACTTCTTATATGATTACTCCACCTACATAGATATTTCCAATGAAATTTTCAATGTACTCCCTCTAAAATTTTAAGTTCATGCAAGTTATTCTCCCCCTTTTGATTGAATCAAAGGAGGGTAGAGGTGAGTGTATGCAAAATAAAGATAGTTTTTCTTTGTAGAGAAGGAAAATATGATGCTATAAAAAGCTTGTTAAATACCACTTGTTAGAAATAAGCATGGTGGAGCATAAAGTAGTAAGCAACATAAATGAAATGATAGAGTAAGCATTTTTATTTCAAGATACCACTTGTTAAAAAAATCATGAATAAGTGCAAGTAATAATCACATCAGAAAGTATAATAAACATTCTTAAAAACAAATATCTTTTTAAAAAGTAAGAGCATAGAAAGGATAATGAGTTTTAAAATTGAAAAGATGATGTTTGAGTTAAAGTTCCAGAAAATGTTATTCCGTTGAGATATAATTGCAAGCATGATTTGAAAATATCAAGAAAAGATATAAAATTATAATTGAATAAAATTTGCATTTCAAGTAAACAAAAACATTGAAGTGGTCATGCTTTGCTATCTAGTGCATTTACTTAAGTTTGTAGAGAATTGTGTAGATATGCATTAGGATCCAATTCTCATTAGTAGAAGTTTTATATGTGATAATAATGTGTACAACAGTGATTTGATAAAGTATACAATTGTATTAATCAAAATGAATGACATATATAATGAAATAATACAATATTAAAATACATAAATAAAATTACTTCCACAATATTTCAATGCACATATATAAAAAGTACAACTACCAAGGTGCTTTGCACACACAATGCTCATTAAGACTTATCAGGGAGCGAAGTAGTGCTTGGGAGGATCACTTTTATTCTTTTTAACTTTGTTTTTATTTTTGTGATCCAATGTACTAAGAGAAGTGGTGAATATTTTTGTTTGTTACAAGACACTTTACAATCCTTTCTAAGGTGCTTAACCTCACAATTTTTATTAAGACTTATCAGGATGGTAAGTAGTGCTTGGTGGAATTTTCCTTATCATTTAATCTATGCTATTAAAAGTCTTAATTGATAATTGAACATTTTTGGTATAAATATAAAGGCGACAAGAAACGAAAAGCCATTCCACTCTTAAAAGCCTTAACCCTAGCCGTTGAGACCGAAAACCTCTCAGCGTCTTGCCGCACTGTTTCAATGGCGCCAAATGTCATCAAGGAGATTCAGGAAGGATACGAAATTGTGAGGGTTGGATTCAGTCATGCCTCTCTAGAGATTAAATCTGTGACAAGGATGATTGAAATCATAGGCCTGGAGTACACCCTGTTTGAACCCTCCACCATTCTTAAAAAGGAGTTAGCAGAATTCTTCTCGAACATTAAAGTATCCTCCTCTCAAAACTCTCTTAAGTCTAAGATTGAAGATATCAAAATAAAAGTAAACCCTAAGAGACTAGGAAAGGCCCTTCATGTACCCTCTATTAACCCTAGCGAGGAAGAAGAGCCCGCCATCACGGATAGAGACAGTGCTCTCAGATGGTGTGGATACAATGAGACCAAATTTGGGTCTCTTAAAAGGAAATTCTTCAATCAGAGAGGCAAACTGCTAGCAGATATTATAGGGAAAGCCCTTATTTGCAAACCTGGATTACATGACACTATCTCCAAGTCCATGTTTGATGTCATGACCAGAATTATCCTGAATCGAAAGACCTCATGGTCGTCTCTCATCTATCAGAGATTAGTAGACTATATACCCTCTCCAAACATGGGCAGAATTCTTTCCTTATACCTAGTGAACACCTATCCTGATACTTTCAAATAGGAACATGGGGTGAAGATTCACTACCTAAAAATAATGGACATAAAGACTTTGGAAAGATTTGGTATCAGAGCTAAAGCTGCATGTTAATAAAATCCATGCCAGCCTAGGTCAGTACAAGTGTCAAAGATTGTCAATGAAGAAGAAGTTGCTGCAGAAGATGAGGCGGATATGGTAGATACTGATGATATAGCTGCAATTGATGATATGCATACTACTGAAGATAACCATGAGCCTCTTAAATCTTTAGATACTTATCTTGATAGGTCAAGCACAGAGAAGGATGCTCAGTCTGAGCGGGAGCATAATCAGATGGATTTGACAAAGTTGGATCAAGTTGTCAACAGAATAGTTGAGTCTGCACTCACTACAGGTAATACTCATACCCTATTAATTAGTAGTGTTAATGCAGCTTTAGCTAAGGAAATGTTTCCTACTATAGGTGTTGTAGTTGAGGGGGAGCCTTCTCAGATCCCTTCTCAGAATGTTGTACCTCCTCCTATGAGCCATACCTCTACCCCTATCTCTAATGAGGAATAAACCAAATCAAAGCACTCTTGGATGCTCAGACCACAACCCTCAAGGGAATGTTGATCAATCAGTTGCCAAACTATGGGATGACTTGTCAACCAAAGTCAATGAAAATAAAGAAGAAATCTCTCACTTAAACAAATAGGTCACAACCTGGTTTGATAGGGTTGGAACTGCTGGCATCAAACTGACACCCCTAATGAAATCCTTGGAAACAAGCCAAAAACTCTATACAATTGACATAGGATATGTCAAGAATTATGTGATTGCAACTGATGAGGTGATCAAGGGTTTAGCAGATCATGTAAATCAACATGTCACCAATGTTACCTTCCAATTTATAAAGGAGGCAATACTTCTGAAATATGAGCTGCTTGCTGACAATGAGAGAATATTCAATTCTATATCAAGCAAGAATGAAGCCAATACCACCTTACTACAAAAGACCATCTCTGAAGAAGGCAGAAAGGGGGAGAGCAGCCATGCTAAGGAAGCAGCACTCATTGAAGATCAAGCCTTCAATGTAATTCAAGGGACCAGGGTGGCACTACACCTGCCCCTCATGGATAGAAAGAGGCCCGAGGACCTAGACTTCTCGGCACAAACTAGAATTGTACAGGATGCATAGCTTGCTGCCAGAAGAAAGAGGGAAGGAACTCAAATGGCTGAAGAGTTCATGTCAAAGAGGAGAGCTGAGAATAGAGATGATCCAGACTATGAACAGCTAAGTGATGCCTCTGAATCCATCATTATTAATGCTTGGGTAAGCCATGGACAAATCTTAAAGAATATTTATAGTGTATATCCTTCTGAGGAATGGATAAAGCATCTAGAAAGAAATTCCCTAAGGGAAAGAATATTCTAAGAGAATCTGGTAAGGAAGAGTAACCCCAAGAAAATGCCTCCCAGATATATTCCAAAGTCATTCCTCTACTTCAAGTGGCAGAATAACAAAGCTGAAAACTTGAAAAAGACTGATGCAACCAAGGATATTGGTGCAAGTTCATCAAAGATTAATTGATAGAAGACTGCAAGACTTAAGCTTATTTAAAAATTGTCTAATCTATGTTTTGTAATGAATATCAACAGCATAAAAATTTCAAATCTCTATCAAGGAAATGAATATGTTTTGGCTCTGAATACATTGATGTGACAAATGTGCATGAAATTTTCACTTACATGTCTGTGTTTGATAAATATGCTATTCCTTGACAGATATCTTATAATCACAAATTTTACCTACTACAGTTTGACTAAAGATATCTAAATTAGTTAATGATTAGGTTCATCTTGATCATAATGTTTACCTAGTTAATGATTAATAAAACTTTTGTTGTTAATCATACTATCACATTGTCAATGATTGATAATTCACATGTACGATTGATCTTTCAATCATAGTTTTAATCCATCTCATCTAGGGGGAGTTATCCTGTACTGGGATGTCTAGTTGTCATGATAATGTTTCATTAGACCTATCATGATATTTCTTGTGTTAATGTGCCTTAGCATGGATGTGTTTTCTTCCTTCTTCAAGTAGGGGGAGATTGTTGGGAATTATGCCCTACAATGTTCCTCAAGATTTGAAGGGGCATCACCAATCATGCTAAGGAGGGTAATGTATTTGATGTGTGCTTTAGTTCTTGCAAGCAGGTAGTCCATGATTGGATAGGTGAAGAAAAATGAGTTGGTAGTAAACTCAAAATTCGCCGATCTCAGCTCGCAGTTCGTCAAGCTCAGCTCGCTGGTCGTCGAGCTCAGCTCAACATTCCTTGGGATAAGCTCAAGAGCTCAGGTTTCAAAATTGGTCGAGCTCAACTTGAAGTTCATTGAGCTCAGTTTGCAATTCGACGAGCTCATCTCAACACTTTTCAAGCTAAAGCCGGAAAAATTGACTAAGGTAAAAAGTGCTAAGACCGCTAAGAAGATCAGAGTTCATCGAGCTCAGCCCACAGATCATCGAACGTAGCTAAAGCCAGAAAAACTGACTAAGGCAAAAAGCACTGAGACAACTGAGATAGTTGATAAGAAAGCGCTGAGATGGCTGAGAAGAAAGCATTGAGATCGCTGAGAAGAAAGCACTGAGACAAAATGTTGTCTCATTAGTTAAGAATAAAGCACTGAGACCGCTGAGAAGAAAGCGCTGAGATAGAAGTTCGTCTCAGTTGTTAATAAGAAACTGCTGAGACCGCTGAGATAAAATGCACTGAGACAGAAGCTTATCTCAGCTGTTAATAAGGACCGCTGAGACCGCTAAGAGAGAACCGCTGAAATAAATACAGAGAAAATTCACAAGTCCAGAAGCGTTTAGTGCCAAGACAGATGGCATTGAGTGACTTAACATCACTCAATGCTTTATGGATTTCTGGAATATTTTCTAAGTACATTTGGTGATGACCATTGCTAACGTCATCAAAGTGAACTTACATGTAGCCGTTGTGGGAAAGATGCAGTGGCGCAGAAAGCTGCTTTGTCCTTTTCTGAAGGAGATGGGGCTCACCAATCCTTGGTTGGGCCCACATACAATTATGTCGTTAATTCAAATCAATGCATATAAAAAGGAAAAAAGAAAAAGGATTAGGGTAACGAAAAAAATGAAACGAACGAGGAACACACGCAGAAAAATATAGAAAGAAAAACTAGAGGCAGTTGGACATCTTCTTCTCCACTAAGCTTGAAAGCTCAAGTCCAGCAGAGATAGCTGAAAAGGCAAGGGAAGATAGTTGAAGCTCTTCAAGCTCAGCAAGATAGTTCTCTCCAGAATAGAGAAGCTGATTCATCCATTCAACAAGCTGGTAGCTGCTCATCTGTGCAGCAGAAAAGTGTTAGCTGTAGAAGAGGACAAATTCCTTATACAGTAGGTGTGCTGGACTGATATCTGCTCAGTTCAGCAAGGTAGACTTAGAGACTTATCTCCGAGTCAATTATTTTATTTCTCTTAAACATTCTAATTTACTTCCTATAGTATTGGTTTATCTGAATATCAGTGTACGACACTTTGTGCCAGAGGTAGGTGACTAATTAGTCACTGAGGTATGTGCCCTATTGGGGTACTAAGGTAGGATCTAAGTGTGGATCTGAGCTATAGGGATTTATTGTCTGAGGTAGGAGAGTGCTGCTCTCTGAGGTAGGATCCAAGTATGGATCTGAGGTAGGGCTGTCCTCCCAGCCTGAGTCTAGGGCCTTATGTCTGAGGTAGGTGACTGGAGAGTCACTGAGCTGTAGGTGATAAGTGTGTCATTGAGTTGTAGGCCTTGGAGGAGGCTGAGCTGTAGGTACCTGAAAGTGTACTGACTTGTAGGAGTGTTGTAGCACTCTGATAGTAGGGTTGTGTGCCTGAAGCTATAGGGCTGAAGAGCCTGAGTTGTAGGCCTTAGAAATAAGGATGAGATAGGTGATTAGTAGATCACTGAGCTGTAGGAGCTCTACAGGGATCTGAGGTAGGAACCCTTGCGGTTCTGAGTTTGGATTCTATGAAGAATCTGTGTATAAGGCTGAGGGCCTGAGGTGTAAGCTCATAGGAGCATATTGGTGGAGTTTGTGCCTAGTCCAACAAATCAGTTGGATAGGTGGGAGGGAAGTGGATGTACACAATTGGGGAACCACTATAAATCTTTGTTTGTTTGTTGTGGTGCATGTTTTCTTTCTCACTGCAGGATATAAGGACAAGCTCTAGATAGATTAATTTAAAAACAGCAAAAGAACTGATAAAATTTCAAAGACCTATTCACCCCCCCCCCCCTCTAGGTGATTAGCTAACCTTCAATTAAATAACTTTCAACATATTTTTGACGTCAGATAATTACGTTGATGCGTGTTTAGCAGGTGCTATGGTTAGAGCGTGGTTTTATTTAGTAGGTTTTGTAGTATGGCTTTATTTTAGCCTGTTTGCAAGATTCCCTTGTGAGTCGTGTCTGTTTTGGTGACTCGGTGGAGTCTTTTTGGGAATGTTTATGCTTTGGATTCGGGAGGTGTTTGCCTGAGTTTGGTTTGTCGGATTTTTATTTCGACTTCGCCATTGGATTCGTAGCGTCGGTATTTAGCTACGATGCGATTTCTGTAAGATTCCGAGTTGGTTTGGATTTCGGGTCGTTTTCAGATTATTTATTATTGATTGCAATATAATATTATGGTTATGTATATAGCTGGTTATTAGTGTCACGTCAAAACCCTATTCATCATCTTCCTAACCCGAGTGATGGTGTTTTCGCGAGTGGAAGAGGAGCGGCATCACGCGTGCTTTTGGCCGGCGATTTCTAGCGGTTCGGTGGTCGGTTTCATCAATATATTAGAGATGTGGAGAGATTTCGCCGAGAGCTACGCGATCGTGGTAAGATTTTCCCAATTCCTTGATTTCTAGGCGTTAGGTTTAGTGATTTTGACCTCATTCTTCATCCAAAAGTTTCAGAAAACGTTGCTAAGGTCATTTGGCGGCCGATCCTTGTCACGGTGCGAGCAGGCGGCATTTTTTCGAAGTTTCAAGGCAAGTGGATTTTCTCCCCTTGCAAGTCCATTTATAGTGTTATTTCCCTTCCTTTCCTCCTCCCTTAGAAATTAGGATTAGCGTAGATTGAACTACGAAGGAACTCCTAGAGTAGGGCAAGTATTCGGCCAAGACATGGAGAATAGGTTTAGGGGTTCAAGTAGAATTCGACGCATATCGAAAGGTAGAGTTTGGCGTGTTTAGGTTAGAATTTCGCCGAGAATCATAGCCGAGTTCATCGAGTTAAGGTAGGTAGGATTCGTCGAGTATCGACGATAGAATTCGCCGGGTATGGAGGGATTTAGTCTAAGGATAATTCGGCGAATATTAATGTAATTCATCGTGTATCCATGCAGTTCGTCGGGTATACTCGCCGAATTTAGCCAGGACTTGGAATATATTTTTCTCCGAGTTGGTCTGATTCTTTGGGTTTGGGCCTTAAGGTATATTTTTGGGAATTTATCATTAGTGAGTTGGGCCTTAGTGTGATTTGGTGTTTTCTCCCTCCATTGGAGATGTCTTGTCGTTTAGGTTGTGGTTTTATATGTATTAAAGGTATTTTGTTGTGGCCATGGTTGGCTATGAATCTTTTGATCTTGGTAGATATGTGAATGTGGGTGTGCTGGCGGAGGGTTCTCCCCCAACAGGTGCCATTTTTTCCAGGTTTTAGGTGTGTCAACATATAAGACCACCTTTATTTTGACCCCGGTGGGTTTGTGACTGTGGGTGTGTTGGCGGAGGGTTCTCGCCCCACAGGTGCTAGTTTTTCCCCGGTGTTTATGCTCATTTTACGATGGGTCTACTATATTTATTTATGTACTCACTTGTGTATGTGTCTTCAAAGCTTAGATCGTTTACGCACTTGGTGAAAAATTTGGGATGTATAACCCTTGTGAGATCTTTCTCACGTTGATCTTATGATTTAATATTGATAGAATTCCCCTTGCTCCTCTGGTGCCCCCAGTTTTGTTGCCAGTAGAGATGAGGTTTATTTCGTATTTATAGAGATTAGGACCCCCTACCTATGATGGTAGATCATATTTTATGTATTTGTATGATTAGATTATAGCCATCAAGGAGATGTTCGCTTACTCCTAGAGTTTTAGCGGACCAGAGAGTGATGGTCACTGCATATCAGCTTGAGGTACTTGCAAAGAGTTGGTGGCTGAGAGAAAAAAAAGAACCCTAAGGATGGGTGCTCATGGAAATCCTTCAAGGAATTGCTGATGAAAAAGTTTTTGCCGTCGGTCAAGAGGGACTATTTGATGAATGATTTTCTACACCTTAAACAAAGACAGCACACCATTAGTGAGTACGAGGTGGAGTTCAGGAAACTGTGTCGTTTTGCCCCTGATGTGGTGTCCTCAGAGTCAAGTCGAGTTAAATATTTTCTGGGTAGTCTTAGGAATGACATCCAACAACTGGCTAGTGCTTATGGATCTGAAACCTATGCTGAAGTTGTGGAGGCTTCTCTGAAGGTCATGACGATCGACAATGCCAAGAACCAAGGTCAACAAATGAGGAAAGATAAGAGGAACACTGGTGAGGGTAAGAGTTCCCGAGAATCCAATACTACTTTGAGGAAAAGGAGTAAAGAGATATGCAGTTTCTGTGGCCAGTCAGGCCATCCTTTCGAAAGATTTTACAAGAGGATAAGAGCTCAAAAGTAGGAGCTAGTGCATGCGATCAAGAGTGCTCCTAAAGGGGATTTAGTTTTTTTTGTGTGTAAGTGTAGGGGGCATGACGCTGCCCATTATTTTCGAAAGGATAGGGCCTGCTACCAGTGTGGACAGAAAGGACATTTCAAGTCGAAGTGCCTGCAGGTTCATCCCCTGTTGCAACTAGTTCCATTCAGGCCTTGCCGCCACCGTAGTAATTGGACAAGGGGAAGGGCAAGCTAAACGTGGTGTCTTTGGAGGAAGCTCAGTCGTCTACTTAAGTAATTTTAGGCTAGATCCTAACCTAGTTCTAGTTTTTGTTCGTAGTTGTAGCTTCGATGTTTGTCCCCTTAGTTGCGTATGAGATTTTATAGGAAAGTTTAAGGTAAAGAACCGCTAAGCGCACGTTCTTTTCGATTCCAGTGCTACCCACTCGTTTTTTGCTAGGACCTTTGTAGAGCGCCATCATTTTACCCTCGATCTTGTTGGCGACGCATTTTTGTCAAGTTTCCCTCTAGAGATTCAGCGGTGTCGGACCAAGGCATTCCGAGTTGTCCGATTCTATTATGAGATTTTATATCCATTGCTGATCTGAAGGTGATATACTGGAAGATTTCGATGTGATTTTGGGCATGGACTTGTTGTCCAAGTATGATGCAGTTATCCAATGTAAGGTCAAGCGCTTGGACTTCAAGATGGACAACGGTCAACCCATATTGTTTATGGTTTTCCGTGCCAAGTTTCTCCGATTATTTCTGCGATACGTACTCGGAAGCTTGTAAATTCAGGATATTTTATCTGTTTGGTTTCGGTGTCGGAGACCGGTGGTATTTTGCCGCGAACAGAGGAGACTTTCATGGTGCACGAGTTTCCTGATGTTTTTCTTGGTATTCGTCCGAGTCTTCCACCTGGGAGAGACGTGGAGTTCGTCATAGATTTGGAGTCGGTAACCCATCTGATCGCTAAGGCACCGTACTGTATGCCCCCGCGTGATCTGGAGGAGCTGCGTACCCAGCTAGATGAGTTGCTGCAGAATGGATTCATTAGACCAAGTTCATCACCGTGGGGTGCTCATGTGCTATTTGTGAAGAAAAAGTATGGATCGATGAGGCTGTGCATTGAATATAGAGAGCTGAATAAGGTAACCATCAATAATAGGTATCCCTTGCAGAGAATAGATGACTTGTTTGATCAGTTGCGTGGTAGCACAGTATTTTCAAAGATTGACCTTCGTTTAGGCTAACATCAGTTGAGGATTCGTGAGACGGATATTCCACAGACTGCTTTTCGTTCTCGGCATGGACATTTTGAGTTCTTAGTGATGTCCTTTGGATTGACTAATACACCCTCTATCTTTATGGACAAGATGAACGGAGTGTTTAAGGATTTCCTGGACCATTTTGTAGTTGTATTTATAGATGATGTTCTGGTATACTCCCGCAGTGCTGAAGAGCATGCACAACACTTACGTTTAGTTTTGTCTGCTTTGAGGGAGCATAAGTTGTATGATAAGCTAAGCAAGTGTGAGTTTTAGCTTCCTCAGGTTTCTTTTCGGGGTCATGTGGTTAATAAGGATGGAATTTCTATGGACCCCAAGAAGATAGCTGTTGTAATGGATTGGAATAGACCTACCACACCCAAAGAGATAAGAAGTTTCCCAGGGTTGGCAGGATATTATAGGAGGTTTGTGGAAGGTTTCTCTTCATTGTTTGTGCTGCTGACTAAGCTTATGCAGAAGAACGCAGCTTTTGTTTGGAGCGATAAGTGTGAAGAGGTTTTTCAGGAATTAAAAAGGAGATTGTGCACTGCTCCGATTTTGGCATTGCCTACCAAAGTGATAGAGTGTGTTGTGTATATGGACGCATCGCACGTTGGACTTGGGTGCGTGTTAATTCAAGATGGAAAAGTGATTTCATATGGGTCGAGATAGTTAAAAACTTGTGAAAGAAATTACCATACGCATGATTTGGAATTCGCAGCTGTGATTTACGCCTTGAAGTTATGGAGACATCTGTTATATGGCACTTTGTGCAAGATTTATACTGATCATAAGAGCTTGAAGTACGTCTTCACTCAAAAGAAATTAAACTTTCACCAGCGGAGATGGTTTGAGTATGTTACATGTTATGATGTTGAGATCTAATACCATCCAGGCAAAGCTAATGTGGTAGCTGATGCCCAGAGTAGGAAGACAGTGAAAATTTTTAACCTTTCCGTGAATTCGCTGGTACAAGAATTTCTCTTGATTGATATATCGGTTTGGAGTAGCGACTCGCTTAGCGGTTTTGAAGTAATAGAGCCTTCATGGATTACACTTATAAGGCTTCATCAAAAGGATGATCTTGATTTGTTGCACCTTTATAATAGAACTACGAAAGGGGAATTACTAGACTTTTATATTGATGACGTGGGTACCTTGAAGTACCATGGCATATTTTGTATTCCCGCAGTTGAGGATATTCGGGTTAAGTTATGCAAAGAGGCACATGGTTCTAGTGTTGCCTACCACCACGGTTTTACTAAAATGTATAAGGATCTGAAGCAGTTCGTTTGGTGATATGGTATGAAGGGGAATATCGCTAAGTTTGTACCTGAATGTTTTACTTGCAAGCGAGTTAAGCCTGATCATGGAAGGCCTGGAGGCAAGTTGACGTCATTAGAAATTACAAGTTTGAAGTGGGAGAGTATTTCGATGGATTTTATTACTGGATTGCCGAGATCTCCCCGAGGACACGATTCAGTTTGGGTTATAGTGAACAGACTGGCGAAGTGTGCTCACTTTATGTCGTTCAAGATAGACTACTCCATAGAGAAAATAGGTGAGTTATTCTGGGATGAGGTCATCAGATTACATGGAGTACCTGTTAGTATTGTATTAGATCGAGACTCCAGGTTTACGTCTCACTTTTGGAAAGGTTTACAGGAAGGGTTGGATACCGATTTGAGGTATTCCACTGCCTATGATCCACAGACAAATGGTCAGACGGAGAGAGTAAATCAGATCGTGGAAGATATGATCAGATGTTATGTTTTGCACCACGGAGGAGCGTGGGATGAGCGTTAAAGATTGATGGAATTTGCGTACAACAATAGTTTTCAAGAGAGTTTGCAGATGGCCCCGTTTGAGGCTTTGTGTGGGAGACGTTGCAGAATTCCCTTGTTTTGGGCCGAGGTTGGTGAGAGACCATTGTTGGGTCCGGAGTCCTTGGAAGAAATGGATATCTCTGTTAGGTATAGTCGAGAGAAGCTTCGTATAGCCTAGGAGCGTTATGAAAAGAACGTCAATCATCGAAGGACTGAGTTGGAATTTTTTGTTGGGGAGATGGTTTTTATTAAGGTTTCCCCGATGTCTGCGGTTAAGAGGTTTGGTAAGACCATAAGTTGGATCCTAGGTATGTGGGGCCTGTCAAGATTGTGGAGCGTATTAGAATGCCTGCTTATAGACTGGATTTGCCAGCAAGTTTTCCTGGTGTGCACGATGTATTTCACGTGAGCCAATTGTGGAAGTGTTTGTTGAGCGACATGCAAATTCTTGATGTTGTGCCCCAGTTGGAGCCTAACCTTTCCTATGTGGAAGTGCATGTTCGTGTTTTGGATATTCAAGATCTGGTATTACGAAGGAAGACAATACCCATGATTAAAATTTTATGGAGGAACCAAGATGTGGAGAGCGCGACTTGGGAGTTGGAGTCAGCTATGAGGGAGGCTCATCCTCATCTGTTCTCCTGATGCTTTTGGTAAGTTTCTTCTTTGATAGACTATGGTTAATTTCTTCTGTTTTGGATTTTATCCTATTTATGTCAAGTTTCGGGATGAAAAATTCTTTTTAGGGGGGGGGGTTGTAACGCCCCTGATTTTTTGGTGTTTATTTTAATTCTTGTAGTGACGTATTTTTGAAGTCAGGGAGTTACGTTGACGTGTGTTTAACAGGTGTTGTGGTTAGAGCATGGTTTGCAAGTTTTCCTTGCGAGTCGAGTCTGTTTTGGTGACTCGGTGGAGCATTTTTGGGAATGTTTTTGTTTTGGCTTCGGGAGGTATTTGCCCGACTTTGGTTTGTCGGATTTTTATTTCAACTTCGTCATTGGATTCGTAGCGTCGGTATTTAGTTACGGTGCGATTTTTGTAAGATTCCGAGTTGGATTCGATTTCGGGTCGTTTTGGGATTATTTATTATATATTGCAATATAATATTTTAGTTATATATATAGCCGGTTATTAGGGTCGCGTCAAAGCCCTATTCATAATCTTCCTAACCCGAGCAACAGAGTTTTCGTGAGCGGAAGAGGAGCGGCGTCCCGCGTGCTTTCGGCCGGTGATTTCTAGCAGTTCGGTGGTCGGTTTCGTCAATAGATTAGAGATTTGGAAAGCTCTCGCCGAGAGCTACGCGATCGTGGTAAGATTTTCTTGATTCCTCGATATCTAGGCATTAGGGTTAGTGATTTTGACCTCCTTCTTCCTCCAAAAGTATCAGGAAGCGTTGCTAAGGTCATTTGGCGGCCGATCCATGTCACGGTGCGAGCAGGCGGCGTTTTTTCGAAGTTTCAAGGCAAGTGGATTTTCCCCCCTTGCATGTCCATTTCTAGTGTTATTTCCCTTCCTTTCATCCTCCCTTAGAGAGTATGATTAGCATAGATTGAACTACGAAGGAACTCTTAGAGTTGGGAAAGTTTTCGGCCAAGACATGGGGAATAGGTTTAGGGGTTCAAGTAGAATTCAGCGGATATCGAAAGGTATAGTTCGGTGGGTATATGTTAGAAATTCGTCGAGTATCGTAGCCGAGTTAGACGAGTTTAGGTAGGTAGCATTCGTCGAGTATCGACGGTAGAATTCGCCGGGTATGGAGGGATTTAGTCTAAGGATAATTCGGCAAGTATTAATGCAATTCGTTGAGTATCCATGTAGTTTGTCGGATATACTCGCTGAATTTAGCCATGACTTAGAATATTATTTTCGCCGAGTTGGTCTGATTCATCGTGTTTGGGCCTTAAGTTATATTTTTGGGTATTTGTCATGGGTGAGTTAGGCCTTAGTGTGATTTGGAGTTTTCTCCCTCCATTGGAGATGTCGTGTGGTTTAGGTTGTGGTTTTATATGTATTAAAGGTGTTTTGGTGTGGCCATGGTTGGCTATGAATCTTTTGATCCTGGTGAATTTGTGACTGTGGGTGTGCTGGCACAGAGTTCTCCACCCACAGGTGCTATTTTTTTCCCGGTTTTGGGTGTGTCAAGGTATAAGGCCACCTTCCTTTTGACCCCGGTGGGTTTGTGACTGTGGGTGTGCTGGAGGAGGGTTCTCCCCCCACAGGTGTTTTTTTTCCTCGTTGTTTATGCTCATTTTACGATGGGTTTGCTATATTTATTTATGTAGTCACTTATGTACGTGTCTTCGAAGCTTAGATCTTTTACGCACTTGGAGCAAAATTTGGGATGTCTAACCCTTGTGAGCTCTTTCTCACTTTGACCTTTTGATTTAATATTGATGATTTCCATGTAGCTTTTCTTTTCCTGTTTGGGTGGTAACCCTTCTACTCTTCTGTCTTTTTGTCTACTGAAAGATTCTTTTTCCACTTGTATTTCTTGCTGAGTTGTTCTTTCTTTGAATGCCTCAGGTTTAGGGAAGTAGCCAGTTGAGCAGCTAGGTTTGGTGTTTACTGGTGGTTGTTGCGGGTTTTCCTCACCGTCGTGAGGTAGTTTGATGTTTCCTTTTTAGTACAGACATACATACTTCAGTGGGTTCATGTCAGGTTGTTGACGCCCACTGGTGGTTTTCTTGTAGAATGTTAAGTATTTTTGCTAAGTGTTATGTTTACCTCTTTGTGATTATTTTTACTTGCTCTCTGGGAAGGTTTTATGCTAGGTTGCATGTTAGATATTTTAAACTATTAAAGGACTATTTTCTATTACTTCATACATGTCATATTTCAAACTAAGGTCACTATACTTTAATTAACGCACAAGCTATTTCCATTCTTATACTAAATCTCGCGTTATACATATCATGAGTTGTCCATTGTGGATGTTTTATACTCATGTAGGGTTTTAATCAACATAATCAAAGTATTTTCCGCAGCGTATAACTATATTTTTTTAGTGTACTAGATGATCCACTGAGCTGAGGGATACAACCAATTAAACTTAAAATGGATGTCATTCATAATAACTTATGAATTTCTTATAAAATTTAGAGTTAGAGTCATGCTTGAGCGTCTGCAGTTATCCCCTGCATGACAT
Organism: Platanthera guangdongensis; assembly: GCA_039583875.1. Lineage (NCBI taxonomy): Eukaryota > Viridiplantae > Streptophyta > Magnoliopsida > Asparagales > Orchidaceae > Platanthera > Platanthera guangdongensis. Next base: position 181,032,607 of record CM077158.1, read on the forward strand.
GGCATCACGGTGCGTACTTTCTCCTTACTCTGATATATCTTTTAACTGCGGAGAAAATGCGGGTTGTGAGAAACATTTGTTAAAAATGGGGTTTTGGGGGAGATCAAAGGAGAGGGCAGAGTGCAGTGCATTAGGCTACCGGACGATAGTAGCAGATTACCTCACGGCAGTACCTACCAGAGACGGTTTTCTTAATTTTAAACAAAAGAAATTATTTGTGTTTTCAGGCAATGACTTCATCCAGTTCCCGGGCACCCCGAAGGAGCTTCTCAAAGTGATCCAGAATACCTGGATTGACCTACCCTATGGTGGATGAGGTCATGGTCAGTGTGGCAATGGTCATCAAGATCGATGAGCGATATGCTCACATCTATAGTTACTTGGGCCATGCAGGAGTACTCTCGGTGATTGCGACGGGTGAATCATTTTTCTTTGCGCTTGTATGAGAGTTCTATAACAACCTCTAGGATCCATCTCTCACACAACTTGATGGAGGGGTGCAATCATGTATCGATACCCAGATTGTGACCATACTTCATGAAGATTTGGAGAGGAAGTATGACTGGATCCTAGGCTGCAAGCGACTTAACATCATCGAGTTCTTCAAATCCACTAGGAATTGGATAATAATTAATGAAGTCCTCCATGGTAAAGAAGGTTGTCAAGACCTTATCATAATAATGGATACCCTCACTTTGGATGCCTGCATAATTCAGGACATTTTGCATCACTCGCTTATGTTCAAATCTGGGGATACAAAGAAAATAACAGTACTGCTCTCAATGGTGACGTACTCCATCTTTGCAGGTATGCAATTCAGCGTATTAGACTAAATTTTGTCTATAATGCATTATATGTTTCGTCTGAAAACCCAATAGCGCCAGTGAATGAACACCTTGTCATTGGATGGAGTGATTTATAGTATATTGATGCTGAAATATCCGGCCATTGATTGTTCTCAGTACCCAACAGATTGCTATCCTGCTTCACAGCCTCCTCTATATCATGGAGGATCCCTTCGGGAAACTAGTCGGGACATCTATGAGATGGTGTAGGAGTAGGCATGGGAGATATAGTAGCAAGGTCGGGAAATATGGGAGGCAACCAAGACGGTGAATATGGTAGACAACCAAGATGATGAAGAAGATGTGGAAGTTCAACATCTCTCTGACTTCTTCGGACGTGTAGCAACTCAGATTAGTCATTCAGTACGATGGAGCGTAGAGGCACAACCCCTTTTTTGTTTATTGTTAATGCTGTAATAAGACAGGTTGGACAATATTCTCTTTATGGTGAACTCTCGCTAGTAGTGGTACTGCTGGTGATAATAATCATGCTTTTAATTCGGCCTAATATGAATAGTTTCATGACACCTACTAGCTTAGCATGATATATAACCTTTTCTAATTTCTATGGCTCGATATATATCGTGTTAGCTCAAATAAACAACTAAAACAGAACATAACAAAAAAAACATATCGTGAAGAAGATATAGTGAAATCGTTTTGGAATAACCTCGCACTAATACCACTTGTTGAATCAGTTGGCCAACCTTAGATTGGGGGTGAATAAGGTTTTTAGATTAATTCAGAATTAAAAGTAGTTTTACCAAGAAAAACTAGTTCTTGAAGCTACCACGGGGCGGTAGATTGCTAGCGCTTGGCGGTAGGTCACAGACATTATTTTTTGTAAAAACTTTTCCTTATAAAGGCTCACACAACCTTCAAAGATCTACCATCACACAACCACGATATTACGAGAAGAATAAGCAAACAGTAATTTAATTCAAGAATAACAAAAGTGGTTTACAATCAAGAACAACTAGATCCCTGTGATGCCAGAGATCGGAGGTGATGAAATACCAACTTCCCTTTTTGTTTCTATACTGACCCTCCACCCGAACCAGTTGGCTCTCTCCCTTTACCCCCAGAAAGGTCTTCAAGCCGGCTCTTCACCTTCCTCCATGGAAGGGTCTTAGAGACCCACTAGATCCCCCTGATCTACACGTCCCTCACCGGGACTATTTCTTATGAAACCCTTCACGGATTCCGATGACCCCCCTAGTTGATTTTCCTCACACACAAGCAACTAGAAAAGAATGAAAATTTAGAGTAAAATATAAATAGTTTATAAGTTATTTCTCCATCAAACATAGAAATCCTCCGAGGAACGGTGTACAATCAATGCTCTTAAATATCATTCTCTTTGCAATCGATCAGCCACGAAAGGTCATTGAAGATTTCATTCGCTGGTGTTCTTTGATCACGAGTGGGAGGAAGAAATAATATTTTCCTTCAACGGAGATGAAAGTTTGTCCTCCTCCAGATGGCGGCCGAACCATAAAATGAATTATTCTCCTTTGTGTTATCTCCAGGAAAAGAAATGCGCTCTTTTATATGTCTTGAAAAATGAGCTACCACCGGCGGTAGAGCTAGAGCCCGATGGTAGGTCGATGCACGTGAAGGCGACAGTTCTCCAACAGATTTGGAAAAATATCAAAGTAAAATATTTTTCCACTTTTGCGCTACCGCAGCGCAGTACGAAGCTATCGCCTGACAGTAGCAGCATCCTCTCAACAAAGACGAATCGACGTTCGTAGAGACAGCTAGGGCACGAAGGTTTGGCTAATGTCGCATGATAGTTCATCGAGAACTTGTGCAGATTTAATTCCAATCTAGCGCTCGATGGTAGGTCGTAGAGATTGATTTTCTTGTTCTTTTGTGCATGTAAGCTGCACATTATACCCAACACACGTATGATCAAATACAATACAGTATTTGATATTGCCAAACTAACAAGATGCGAACCATAGTTTCCAATAGGTACTTCCTAGGTGAAGGATTCAAAGTTGTTCCAACTAGAGTCAGAATTTGAAAAGTTGAGGATAGAAGTTGATGAAGACGTTGATTGTATGTACACAAGATTTAGAAAGATCATCAACGATTGCAAAGTACTTGTCAAGAATTTCTTTAATGGTGATTTGCTGAGAAAGATTCTTAGATCTCTTCCCACAAAGTTCAATTTGAAGGTGACTGCCATCTCGAAATCACACGATCTAAAGAATCTTTAAATTAAGAGCCTCATTAGAAATTTCAAAACTCATGAAGTGAATTAAAAATTCAACAACAAGAGTATAACTTTGATCAAAAAAAGTAGGCATTGGCATTAAAGTCAAAGAAGGAAGAAGAAAGTGAAACTGATGAAAATGATGATGAGGATAAGGAAAGTTTGTTTGTAAAGAAGTTTAAAATATTTACGAGAAATCCAAAAAGGTCAAGAAGTATTTTAATAAGCAGTCTGGGTTTAGGAAAGGAAATGGAAAAGTTGATGTTGAAGATGATGAGGAACGTCCGCCACTGGAATGCTATCACTATAGAAAGATTAGACATATTCAAAGTAAGTGCCCAAAATATCTGAAAGAGCAAAAAGAAAAGATGCACAAGAAAAAAAGGACAAGAAGAAGCTACTTAAGAAGAAGACTTGGGATGATTCTTCATCAGTGAATTCAAGCGGATCGAGTTTAGGAAATGGCGAGAAGGCCAACATTTGCTTATTGGGAAAGATTGCTTCACCATCTAATGATGAATGCAGTGTCCAAAGTGACACTGAGGTAACTCCTCCTACTTATGATGAATTGTATTCTAAATTTTTACAAACTTGTAAATTTTTTGATAAAAGCTTAAAAGATATTCCATTACTAAAATCTGAAAATAAAATTTTAATGAAATAAAATAGATAATTATTAACTGAAATAAAAATGCTTTGGAAGGAGAAGCTAAATTGTCAAAAGTGTGATTACTCTTTGGCAAGAGTTCAAGATTTAGAAGAAGCTCTTGCTTAGTCCCAATCAAATGTTAAAACTCTTACTAAAGAAAAAAGGCCTTAGAAAGATCACTTAAATCTTTTCGTTCTCAAGTAGAAGATGGAAAAAGGTCTTTGCAAACTCGTGTATTATCTTAGTCTTAAAAACACTACTTTGGAAGCCCGGATCCATAATTTGAATATGGCTATTAAAAATTTTGAAATTTGCCAAAAATCACTAGATTTGATTTTAGTCAATCAGTTTCATGGATCTGTAAAGTATGGGCTAAGGTATTTTGCTGGAAGCTATCACCCAGCGATAGCCACTATCGCTGGCAAGAACGAGAAATCCAAAAATATGAAATTCAAAAATAAAAATATTTATTCCATTATTATCACATCTTTCAGTAAGAGTCCGGAACCAATCTTGAAAAAGGCTTCATCTCCTTTTATCACTTGCGCCAAATATAATAGATTTGGACAGACTACTGACTTTTTTAGAAAGAAAGGTCATAGTTTATATAAACAAGTCTGGGGTCCTAAGGATTCCACCTATATTATGTCAAGAACCACTTGGGTAGCCAGATCTTTATTCTCATCTCCATTATAGATGTATCAGCAGGCTAAGGGCAAAGAAGATGTGTGGTACTTGGACTCAGGATGTTCAAAATACATGACAGGCAACAAGTTAAAGTTCCTTATCCTAGAGATGAAAAAGGTGGAGTGGTGACATTTGGTGATAACGAAAAAGGAAGGATCATGGGCCTCAGTGTAGTGGGTAACAATTCTTTTACAATTTCAAATGTTTTATATATAGATGATTTGAAACATAATTTAATTTATATAAGTCGATTATGTGATAAAAGATTAAACATTTTATTTGAATTATCAACAAATTTGTGTAAAATAATAGATTCAAAATCACATGAGATTATACTTACTACGCCTAGATATCATAATTTTTATATGATAGAATTTCATGATCTTTCACATTCTATGTTAAAATATTTTTTTATCTAAGAATGAAGAATTAGAATTATGGCATATGCGTCTTGGTCATTCTAGTGCTAAAGTGGTTGTAAAACTTTCTAAAAAATAAGTTGATGAAAGGTTTATCTTTGTTATATGGAAAGTTATCTTCTGTATGCACATCGTGTCAAAAAAAAAATTTTCAAAATCTTCATTCAAAAGTAAAAATCTAATTTCTACTACTAGACCTCTTTAATTAATTCATATGGATTTATTTGGTTCAGTCACTACACAAAGTCTAGAAGGTAGGAAATATACTTTTGTTTTAATTGATAATTATTGAAGATTTTGTTTGACTTTATTTTTAACTTCTAAATTTTATGCGTTCTTTGAATTTACAAAATCTTTCATTTGTATTCAAAATGAACTTGATTTAAAAATTAAATGCATATGTTCGAATCGTGGAGGTGAATCCAAAAATGATAGGTTTATTTCTTTTTGTCCTGAGTTAGGAATAAAACATGAATTTTTCGCTACTCGTGAACCACGACAAAATGGTGTAGTGGAGAGAAAAAATAGAACTCTTCAAGAACTATCTCGCAATATGTTATCTGAATATAAATTACCTAGATCTTTTGGGTTGAAGCTGTTAGTACTACATGTTATGTTATTAATCATGTTATACTTCGTCCATTTTTAAAATGAACTCCTTTTGAACTTTATTTCCAAAAGAAGCCTAATATATCATATTTTTGAGTTTTTGGAAGTAAATATTTTATTTTGAATACAAAAGGTGCATTAGGAAAATTTAATGAAAAATGTGATGATAGAATTTTTTATTCTTAAACAAGTAAAGGGTATAAAATTTATAATAAAAATACTAAAATAGTTGAAGAATCAATTCATGTTAAGCTTGATGAGTTTGTTCCTTGTGTAGTGGATACTAATCCTACAGGAAAAGAAGAAGAACTTCCTTCTTTGGAGCATGATGATGAAGAGTTACTTGGAAATCAAGATGAAGAAAAAGTGGAAAGAGAAGAAGAAGTTGAAGAATATGTGTCTTCAAGTGAACTCGGATTTTCAAAATATCATCCAGAGGAATTAATTATTGGAGAACCATCAAGAGGGGTTAGTACTTGTTCTTCTTTACATGATTTATTTTCAAACCTATGTTTTATTTCCGATATAGAACCAAAATATGTTTCAATCGCTTTAAATGATGAATCTTGGTTTTTAAATATGAATGATGAACTTAGTCAATTTGAACGTAATAAGGTTTTGAAACTTGTTGAGAGACCTTTTGATCATCCTATTGTAGGAGTTAAGTGGATTTTCAAAAATAAACTAGATAGTGAATCTAGAATCACTAGGAACAAGGCTAGGTTAATATGTGTAATTCATTCAGTTGGATTGATTTACCATTAAACTTAATATGTGTAAGTCATATTGCAATAATATATGTAAAGTGTCAATTACATGTTGGCTTAAGAAAAAAAAACACAAACAAAAACAACAACAAAAAGACATTATCCACATCATGAAGTAGAATATTGAGAGATTTTATTTTGATTTGAATCTACTTCACACAATAGGTGAATACTAATGAATAAAATATTTAGGCATCCAAAAGAGTGTAACGGTTCCTTTGGGCACCCAAATACTGTGTATTGATTTTTGGGGAGAACATGATGAATGACCCTTTTCAAGTGGAGTTAGTATTTTATTTTTAATTTTGGGCCTCCATTCATACTTTGGATATTTAATATTCTTATATTTCAAATTTCCATAATGATTTCAAAATTATTATTTGTAGGAAATTTGTGAACATTTAAACTTATATTGATAGCAGTTAAACAGTGATTAGGATTTATCATGTTTTTAAAATTAAATAATCTACTAGTTATATATTTAATATGATTTAACATTCTAGTAGAAGTCTCATATAGTTTTGAAGATAAACTAGAGATAACAGATTTTTTATTACTTGAAAATTTTTGAATAAACAATTTTAATGATTTTAATTTACGAGACAAAACAACATTTTCATTAATCAATTTTTTATTACGCTCTTTAAAAATATTTAACGCTCTTTCAAAGTCCTAAAATTTTTCTTTTATATTATTGCAATCAATACAAGATGTAGAAATGTTATATAAAGAGCATGTGTGAGGACAATACACATGATAATTGGGTTCTAAATTAAGTTGTGCTTTCAAAATTTTATTTTCTAGTTATAGATTTGAATTAATATTTTTTAATTCCTAAATTCTACATCTAGCATTTTCTAGCAGGCACAATGTAGAGATAGAATTACAAGAAAAAAGAAAATTTGATTTCCTTATAGTGCTCTTGGATGAGGCAAGATTGGATCATAGAGTTTCTTTGACTTCTTCATGTGATTCCTTATCCATAGTTGATATTTCTTCTTCGCTTTACCTTGATGTGGTTGACATTTCTTCCTAGAAGAGTAAGTCTTTATTTTTTACTTCACTTGGGTCCATAAGAGTTGCTCTGATTTATTATCTGTAGAAGGAGAACTATAAGTAGACTCAAGAAATTTCTATATATCATAAGTAGTCGGAAGCGTGTAGATGAGTTTGAAAATTTCTTGACCAAGCCTGCAAAATAGATTGGGGGCTTGACAAAAGTCATGTTCCAAACTTCTTTATCTAATAGTATAACGAAATTTTCTCATTAGAGTTCTCCATTCGTTATAGCACACTCTTATAAACAGAGGTGGTGCTAGCAAATTTTTTGTGTACAAAGCTCCATCCCTACTAGTCGATTCTAGAACAGGGTTGGCCATTATTCCCGGCGGTGAAAATGTTTTGGAATAACCTCCCTCTGATACCACTTGTTGGATCTGGTGGCCAATTATAGATGGGGTGAATAAGGTTTTTAAATATAGTGCGAAATTAATTAAGGTTTTACCAAGAAAATAAGTTTTGGAAGCTACCGCGGGGCGGTAGACCACTACCGTGCGGCAGTAAGTCACAAAAATTGATTCTCTTGTAAAAATTTGTTATCTAATTCCCCACACAACACTCAAACCTCTACTAACATACAACCACAATTCTAAAATGAAATAAACAAAATATAATTTTATTCAAAATAAGAACAGTTGTTTACAATAGTAAAACTGGATCTCCATGACGCCGGAGATCGTAGGCAATGAATGCAAATTTATTTTGGTTTCTATACTGACCCTCCCAGGGCCGGTTATCTCTCACTCTTCTTCCCATGAAGATCGACGAGTTGACTCTTCACCTTCCTCCCCGGAAGGATCTTAGAGCCCCATAAGAACTCCCAGATCTAGATGTCCTCCCAGGACGATTTCCTTCAGACTTCTCCTAGGAATCCGACGACCTCCTAGGTCGATTTCCCTTACAACAAGATTAGATAAAAATCAAAGAAAAATACAAAATAAAAATTTAGAGTTTAAGAGTTATTTCTCCCTCAAATGAAGAAGTCCTCCGAGGAACGGTGCGCGATCGATGCTCCTGAAAATCATTCTCGTTGCAGTCGATTAGCCGTGAATGGTCGTTGAAGATTTCATTTGATGGAGTTCTTCGATCACGAGCGAGAGGAAGAAATAGTGCTTTGCCTTCAACGGAGATGAAAGTTCGTCCTCATTCTGATGGCGGTCGAACCATATAATGAAATATTCTCCTTTGTGTCTTCTCTAAGAAAACAATGTGTGCTTTTATACGTCTTAGAAAATACGTTGCATCTAGCAGTAGGGCAAGCGCCCCACGGTAGGTTGATTTGCACGATGGTGATAGCTGCCTGGTAGATTTGGAAAAATATCAAAATAATATATTTTTCTGCTTTTATGATACCACAATGCAGTACGATGCTAGCACTCGATGGTAATTATTCCTCAGCAATTCATCAAGTTTTCTCAGTGGTTTCAAGCTAGCGCGGATCGGTAGAGCTAGTACCACGTTATAGGTGTCAGAGAGCTTGTCCAAAAATAAATCCAGGCTAACGCGGGCGGTAGACCTAGAGCTACGTGGTAGATGCCAAAGCGCTTGTCTAGAAATAATCCCACACTAGCGCAGTGCGATAGTGCTAGCACGAGGTGGTAGGTGACAGAAGTTTATTTTTTTGGTCTTTTTGTACCGGAAAACCTGCACACTATACCCAACACAAGTATGATCAAATACAACTCGAGATTTTGATATTTTCAAACCAAAGAGATGCGGACCATAGGATCCAACAAGTGGCTAAATGAATTTTTAGATTTCTTATTCGTACTTTTAAACTAATTTTATAGTATCCACCTAATGATTCATTTATTTTGTATGGGTATTCTGATTCAGACTATGCTGGTTGTTCTTTAGATAGTAGGAGCATATGTGGCACTTGTCACTTTTTATGTCCTTCACTTATTTCTTGGTCAAGTAGGAAATATAATTTTGTTGCCCTCACCACCGCTGAGGCCGAGTATATTGCATTAGGTAGTTGTTGTGCACAAGCCATATGGATGAAACAAACATTAGAAGATTTTGGGGTACTTCAACAAATCATAGAATTAAGATATGATAATAAAAGTCCAATAGATCTAACCTACAATCTAGTACATTATTCACAGTCTAAATACATAAACGTTCGATATCATTTTATTAGAGATCATATTAAAAAGATAATATTAAAATCAGCTTTATAGGGATCGAATCACAAATAACTGATATTTTCACTAAGCCATTTTCTGATTCACTTTTTTCTTTATTAACATCAGAGTTAGGAATTGTAGATATTACAAACTGAATTAAGTAAGTTAATTTTTAAAAAAAAACAGTAAATTAAAAATTATTAATTAAGACTAAACATGCTACTTCATTAAATCCAAGTAAAAAATCCATAAACCATGATAAATATCCAGAAAAAATATAAAATTCTAAACATAATTAAAACATTAAATATAAGTCTGAACTCATAGCACAAAAAACTCACTATCATCGGCGATAGTGACTGTCGTCGGGTGATATCTCTAGAAGTCAGCATCCTGCCATCTTATCACCTCAGAAGTTCATTCTATCCTCAATACTTGTCTCATGTTGATCTTCGTTGGAGCTCTGTTCTCTCTCTCGTAATCTGCACGTACAATGAATCAAATGTCATGGAGGATCTGCCACTAGACTCTCCCATTCTTTCTCTTCTGTCGAGACTGCCTTCAGTTTTAGTCCTTTAGCTACAAATTTCATGAACTTCTGCATTCCACTCTCCCATGCCTTTGTATTAGCTTTGTGTTCCTCCAATGAAACACTAATATCCTCAACCATTACACGAAAAGAGCCTCTTCGTGGTACTGGTGGCTATGTGGAAGTAGATGCTTCTCCCTGAGCGGGTCTCGCAGCAGCAGACGTGGGAAATTGGGTCAAATCCATGTTATATATAGAGGGAATACAGTCATCCACAAAAAAATTTTAATGAACCCAACTATATTTCTTATAAATAATGCGATGAATAATGCATCCTAATGGAATAGTGTAGATCTTCTTTCTTGTAGGGTTTTTCATCTTGAAAGTATATCGGATAATCGATAAGGATAAGTCGGTTGTATCAGACCGCACTCCTTCCACAATCATACAAGTAACCAACATCAACTGTGCAGTAATCTTTTTGGTGTTTCCCACCATTAGCATAATTGTGTTTCTCATAATGTCTTGAATTAAAAAGGCCTCAGCTGTAAAAGAAGCGGTGGTTTGAATTAGGTTTTTAATTTCAAAAATTTCTTGAAGAGTTCCATTCAACCATGTCCAGTTTATATCTTTCCTATAATTCTCAACCATGTCCAAGACATTTGTACTGGAGATAAGCCCAAACTCATTTCTTAAATCGTCATGAGTTATCTCTACAACTCCTTGAATACCCTCACACCTCCATTCATTTCAGTATAGGTTGGGTCTTTCAAATTATTATAAAATTCTCTAATCAATACCGAACTGAACATATCAGAATCAAAGAGATTATACATGTCTGTGCAAGCAAGTCGTACACATTACTGGAGGTGCTTTTTCGTGCTCTTGATCCTGATGTCATTCTTCCTGAAAACGAAAATACAAAAAAATATTATTAAATTTTCACTATCACTGGTGACAATGCCTGTCGCCGGGCAATAGCCAGATAAATTCAAACACCCGAAAAACCTTCCAAAATTCTATTATTTCACTATTTACACAAATATTTTAACTTCAATTTACCACTATAGGAAGATAAGCTTGACAAACAAACCATCAATTTTTCTTTAATATACTATTTATCATCTTCTCAAACTCCTAAAGACTAAACATTGCAAAATCATGTTCAATATTTTAGATCTAGCATTTCTCTAACTTTAAAACCCTCCAAAATTTCCTACACCTCGATACATTCTATAGATCTAAAGAACCATGACGAGATAACCTCACAAATCAAATTTTTCAAAGATATCTCCAATTTTTCAAAGTTTTCTCATGAAATCTACTCAAAATCACAAAGGCTCTTCCAAATCTACTTCACATCCAAGATCCCTAAAACTTTCATGAGAAAAACATAAATTTACCTTAGATTTGGGGTTCCGCCGACGAAAGGGGGCGTCACTCGTGATAGGGCCTCAAGAATAAATGAGGAGATTTGGGATCTACAATCAGATTCGTCGTTTTTATATAAAATGATATTGCGGCAAGATATCACTATCGCTCGCGATAGCAAAAAATTTTCTCAAAAATCAAATTTGATGTCCCCAGTTTTCTTTGCATATGCTACACATACTACACTCGAGATTTCAATGATTTATCCTTTTCAGATAATTTACAGTGTGTGTTTTACCATTCAAGTTTCAAAATACATTATTTTGTTGCCTATTCATGTCTTGCGTATCTTTAATATACAATGAAATTGTGAGTAGCAAATATTTATCATTGTTTTCGCATGCCTCTAAATATAAGTAATATGTTATATTTAATAATAAAAATGCACCAACACATTTTGGTAAAATATATGTGTTTTAAATTTTTTCCTTTCATGAATATGATTTGTTTCTACTTAACCACTTGAATTACACAAGTTCTTTGTTTCATATATGATTCTTGCACACTCTCTTAAATTCCATCATTATGGCTTCTAAAAAAGGGAAATATGATTGTGAAAAAAGGGGATTCTTAGTCTTTAGCCAAATATGAAAAACAAAAACAAACAAAAAGAATGATGATAAAAAAAATTGCTCGGTAAAATTAATTGACAAGAAAATTCCACCAAACACTACTCACCCTCCTAATAAGTCAAAATAAGCATTGTGAGGTTGAGCACATTGAAAAAAATCATAAAGCACCATGTGCAACCGTGTATGGCCATTTTAATCATAGTTTATGTGCAATGAATTTTTTTATGATCGTCAAGTACTTCGTGTCAATTCAATATTATGTTACTACATTTCATATTTTCATGATATTTACTTTATACACTTATATTTTAGACAATAGCACAACTTGTATACATCATTATCTCTTATAACATTTCTTCTCATGAGAATTGAACCGAAAATGATATTCACATTTCTATCTCACCTAAAGTAATTGGATAAGATATCTCAACATGAGTTTTACAATGTTTTTGATTGCATGAATTAAATTTCACACATCGTTTGAACTATTTTCCTTAATAAATCTTCGCAATCTTGCATATTTCATGTTTCGCATACTTGTTTTTTTTTCAAATTCTCTTCTCCAACCGCCCATTATATTTTTGTCTATCTCTTATGCTTCCGCAACTACAACTTGATATCAATTATCATCCTATTTATGCTCTCTATTCTTTTGCAATTCACTAAATCCACATTCTTTTGCTAATACCAAAAGGGAAAGACTAACGAAAGAAATCTATTATATAGACTTCTTAGGGGAAGTTCAAAACTAAAAAGGAAGTTCAAAACTAAAAAGGGAGTTCAAAACCACAAAATATATTTACTATTATTTAAGATTTAGATGGAGCATCTATTTAGGGAGAGTCTGTGCACATTTATGTTCATATTTTGCTTAACATATTATATAAAAATCGATATAGGTCGAAGCTGATTTTTTTCTAAGATGATTTGTTATAATTAAAAGGGGAAGATGGTTGGAGCATGCGTTCCGCACACTTTATTTTGAAAATAACAAATCTCAAATGTATTTGATCATAGTGTATTCATGGTGTACATATAACATAGGTACAATACTCATTGACGACGAGCGGAAAAATTCAAAGCAAGAAATATCGTTGGAGATAGCATTCTATCGCCTCACGACAGCAAGATGATGTCAGCAATGACATAGGTCATGATCCGCACGATCAGCATGACACAAATTACTCAATGATATCGCTAGGTGATATCTACCTATCACGACACGATAGCCACACGATCGTATATGTTCTCCATCTTCCCAGCGCGGTTATTGTAGAGTGGGACACATAGAATCTGGAGACAATATCGCAGGCGATAGCTATCTATCGTCGGGCGATATCTCAAATTCTATAAAATGGCTGGATTTTGAGGAATTTTGGTTACACACTTCCAAGAGCTTTCATTCTTGTCCAATCCCAGTCAACTACCTCCAGAAATCTGAAAAACTCCTAAGTGCTGAAGAAAGTTCAAGAGCGAAGAAGAGATTGTTTGTGTACTTCAATTTCGGCGATCTTTGCAAGAATTCATCGTCTTTTTCAGCGCTCAAGACCAGAGGGAGTTTTTAATTCCAGAATTCTTTCGAGTTTTCTTTTCATTACTTTTTGTAAATGGTAGAAAATTCACCGCCTTGCGAGTGACGACTAGTCCTTTGTGCGGTTTAGGGGGATATTGTCGCCTTGTGTGCAGTAACTAGGTCGTGGAGAGATCTAGGGGAGGCTAGAGGCTATATCTAGGGAGAGATAAGTTATAGCCGGTCTGTCCTTGAGAGAACGACTAGTGAATTCTCAAAAGAGATTTTCATCTATAGCCTCGATATCAAGCTCTATTAGAATCTTTGTTTATGTTCTTTATTGTTTATGAAATAAAAAGTTCATTTCATTTGTCCATAAATTTCTAAGTACTTATTTCATTTTTTGAATTGTGTGAAAATTTGATTAAGTTTCTTTAATATTTTATTAAGTTAAAAAATTCAAGAAAAATTACTATTTGCTCTTATTCACCCCCCCCCCCCCCCCCTCCTCTAAGGGCGCCTCAAGATCCCACATGGACAACAAGAAGAACATTTTTGAGGGGTGATACAAGTGATTGTACTTGAGAGGACGAATTCATTAACCCCACGGTGGTACCTAATAAGCTCGTTCAACATGGCAATAGCCATGATGTTCCACAAGTCTCCTCCTATTTATTCTCGAGGATACGAAGATTATTCTCTCAATCCAAATTGGCCATTTTCACAAGGATGATGATGTGGTTTGGAATTACTCTAGGAATGGGTTGTTTTCAATTCACAATGCATATCACCTTGCCATTGAGTTCTCAAACATTTGGAAAATCACATGCACAAGTAAGATTCCAGACGAAGTGGAGTTTATTTGCTCAATAACATGGATTGTTCTCGCGTATGGAAACAGACTCCACAATTGGTTGAGAATCAAGGGTCTTTACAACAACAACAACAACACTCAAACATTTATCCCACTATAATGGGGTCGGCAATATTGATCCCTTTTCTCCATTGTGCGCTATCTTTAGTCATAATCTCACTAATGCCTAAGTACATCATGACTTTCCTTATAGTTTCATTCCAAGCCTGTATTGGTCTACCCCTATTTTGTTTAACATGCCTCGCGACTATACTATCACAACGCCTAACAAGTGTCTCTAATGGTCTCATTTGTAAGTGCCCAAACCATATTAGTCGAGCTTCTCGTATCTCCTCTGCAATTTGAGCTACTCCTGTTTTATCCTTGATACATTCATTCCAAATTTTATCCTGTCTCCTGTGTCCACATATCCACCTAAGCATTCTCATCACCGCAACTCCCATTTTTTGTACATGCACAATTCACTGCCCAACACTCAGAACCATAGAGCATCGCTTCTTTAATTGCATTATGGTAAAACGTACCTTCCATTTTTAATGGTACCTTACGATAAGATAAGATCCCCGACGCGCCTCACCACTTCAACCAACCCGCTTGGATTCTGTGTCACATCTTTATCAATACTTCCATTTTTTGAACTATTGTTCCTAGATATTCAAAATACTCACCACGAGGAATATCTTGATTACCCAACTTAATAACAAAGATCCATCCTTCTTGCACTACTAAATTTAAGCTCTATATACTCCGTCTTTGCCCTGCTCAACCTAAGATCTTTTTTTCTGTGTAAATTTTAGGTACGTTCAATGCACCTAAGGATAGTACGCTCAACAGGAAATTTAGGCAAGAATTTTTGTTTTTTAACAAAAATAAGTTCCGGAATATTGATCCTTGTATTTTTATGCTCATTTTAAGTACACATATATATATATATATATTTGGTGAAAATACACACGTTAAAAGATGATTTTCTTGAACTCAGATACGACTGCAATATAAAATGAAAATACAGCTCAATTATGATCGTAATTGCAGTTACGACTGTAATCTAAACTGAAAATACAATCTCGCACAATCCATATATACGCTGAGCGTACCTAAAATTCTCTCTTTTTCTATAGTGACTCGCCAAAATTCAAGTTTTGCGTTTACATTTGTCGAAGGGTCTTATTCAAGAAAATTTACATTTGTTGATTTGCTGGCCTTTGCTCGGCAAGTGTGGGCTCTATCCAACCTTCTTCTGGGTGTCATCTCCAACAGCAATGAACACATTATTTCTTGGATCATTACATTCAGAGCAATCTTCCTGCAAATAGAATTTTCCAACACTTGCAATTTTTCCTCGGCTAATTCCTCGCCGTCATTCTGTACCCACTACCGTGTGATTTCATCAAAACAAATTTTGATGGAGCCACCCTTGCTGCAATCAATGAGATAGTCTATGATTAGGTGAGTGTATGCATTCTTGGCGCTTAGACACAACAATACACTTTAGGAATGCTGGAATTATTGAAGCGAAGACCTTTGGGAATGCTGGAATTATTGAAGCTCATGAGGCACTTTTGAATGCTGGAATTGTTGAAGCAAAGGCCACTCCAGGGCCCATCATCTGGGCCCATAGCATGCACTCGTTTTATATTATGCGTACTCCCGTAGTAAGAAACAATCATTAAACTCATCCATATTTGGTACTTTTGCTTAGGAAAATTCATAATGCAACGCCCAATTTCCAAACAAGTAACCTCCCTGGTCAAGCTCTCCTTATCAACATTGAAGAACTCATGAATGGACTGCAACACTCCCTCGAGAACTAGGACAGTGGCATTCCTCGAGCAAATATTAAAGGTTGGGTCTCTAGGGTGCTGAGATGTAAGATTGAGCATGACAAACACAGCAGTGCCTCTGTTTTCAAATTTCAATTTATACTTGCAGATTTGCCAATGTTTTAATAACAGTACGCATATATATATATATATATATTGATCATGTGAAACAAACATCGGAAATTGTTTGTAATTGAATGGTCCAAAACTAATTTGGTTGTTAATTTAGATGAGTTTAAAGCCTCAAAATGAGCCCAAACTACTGTCTGCACATAAACAAAATAGCATGCTCCACTGTGAACGGAATATATCATGAGAAACACAAGTAAACGAGAGAATAATGCCCTATTATCCAAATAAAAGCAGCATTGACAGTAAAAGTAATAATCTAAATAATAAAAGGGCAATATTAAAGCTCAGTAACAACAACACTAAGCTTTATCCTCTATAGGGGGTTGGCTAAATGGACCATTTGTCCTAATTGCGCTTTATCTAAACGCCTGAACCCAAATAGTAAAGGTCGCAGTAAAAAAATAATAAATAAATAAAAACTGAACACAGATCTAGATGTTACAACATGATCCCTCCGGTAAGTGCATCCTTCCTCCACAATACTCGTATTAAAATGTTTTAATAAATAATAATAGATATTAATACAGTATTTGGCCAGAATTGATCAGACTATACTAGGAATATCACCAGTCCAGCAGCAAACGGATCTCGGCCAGCGGGTCCGGATGCAGTCAACCAGTGGCGCTTGTTGAGATGACTCGGCCACTTGACTCACTCCACTCGCTCGAATCTCACCCGTGTCGGACAAAAACTCTTCTTGAGTCCATCGTGGTGGCACCGAAACGCTTAATTTACAGAGCCTCGGCCTTTGTAGAGGGTTCTCGCCTCCCATAACAGGGCTACCATTCAGCACCGACTTAGCAATTCCATTAAAATGATATATATCAAATAATTTCTTGCCCATGGATCCACTGGAGTCCTTTAATCCTCCAAAGCTTTTATCAAGCTCCAGTAATTCCTGCAACAACTCACTCCACACCACAAAGCCCGAGAGGTAGAGGTTTTCAAGTTTCGGAGCTGGGAAAGTGATGTTGCATTCTCTCAGAACTTGTTGAAAAGCTTCGTAGCTGATGAAGCCACCGCCTCCGCTCTGATCTTGACAATCAAATGCCCTTCTGATTCTGGATTCACGTTCTTCAAACTCGTTTTCTTCTTGAACAGAGGGATCTAAGGCGAAAAGGACGGTATAGTGTGACTCGCTTCCTACAACCCATATGGGCCACCTGGGGCATTTAAGGTGCCTTCCAACCTTGCACAAGTTGAGTGATTCCAATAGAGTGAGGAATCCGACCTCTACGCTTGCAGATATGCCCTTAAGGGACAATCCCCCACCAAGATCCATCCTGCCATCAAACACATTTGGAACAGCCTGCCCGCAAAGCAGCAGATTCACGATCTCCTGAGAGCAGCTATATATTAGTATGTAAAATAAATCTAAATTGAACTTGATCAAAGCAATAAGAAAATTTTCAGAAAAAACTAGGAAAAATTACGAAAAAAAATCTCTAAATTTGCATAAATACACGGATTTCTCCTTTTCCTCTCTAAATTTACATTGCTAACAAACATGTAAAAAAACTCCGGGGAATATTTTCATAATCCTGAAAGATATTGGGAATGTAGGGAATGTGATGCGGAGCAGAGACGAGGACGAGCTTTCGGCCCATTCGGGGCTGATTTGGAGACTTACCATATATGGCGTGCCCGGATCGACGATCCGACTCCGTGGATGCGTCCGGATTCGCGTTGCGAATCAATTTCATGCATAGCTTTGTACTTTTCGGATACTATTTCATGTAGTTTTGGCCCCGAGACCAACGACCAATCATAGTCGTTGATTCCGGGTGCCCTAATTTTTATTTCTTATAAATAGATGGTTTAGGGCTGCCTTCATTTCTCATTGTTGAATGTTTGGAGAGTCTTCTTCCCTCATTCCGGTGATCTTCGCGGTGCCGACTCCGTGGAGCCCCCTAGGTGACGACTGCTTGGGTAAGTGTGTCCTTTGTTATTTTCCTCTCTGTTTTTCCCTTCGCTTTCCAGCCACCGTTCTCCTCCGAAACCCTCATCCGCAGCCCATACAACCCACAAAATAGCCGGACGTTTTCCTGTTCAGAAAGCAGTCACTGTTCACGGTACTGTTCACGGCACTGTTCACGTCACTGTTTATTTATATCATTCACTGTTCACTGCATATGGTTTTTTCACATTGCTGATGTAGCCCTCCTCTCTGTTTTTCCCTTCGCTGTCCAGCCACCGTTCTCCTCCGAAACCCTCATCCGCAGCCCATACAACCCACAAAATAGCCGGAAGTTTTTCTCTTCAGAAAGCAGTCACTGCTCACAGTACTGTTCACGCCACTGTTCACGCCGCTGTTCATTTATGTCATTCACTGTTCACTGCGTATGGTTTTTTCACATTGCTGATGTAGCCTTCCAGAGCCGTCGGCCACCTTCCAGAGCCGTCGGCCACCTTCCAGAGCCGCCGGCCGCCTCTCCAGCCGCCTGCCTAGCCGCCTCCACCCCTCCTGCAGCCTACCAGCAGGATACACAGCCTCCTCCGCCCCTCCAGCCGCCCACCAGTGAGCCGCCGCTCTCCCTCGGCCCAACCCCATCCCACCCACACCCTCTCTATCTCCGTCCAACAGCCGCCTTGCTGTTTTCAGCCCCAAACCAGTCCAGATCTGGGCATTCCAGCCCAGATCCAGCCACCCCGCGCTTTCCTTTTGCTTCCCTCACTCCCCCATCACGCGTAACCACCTCCAAACAGCCACCCACTGTCGGATCTGCCCTGATCCAGGCAATCCAGCCCAGATCCAGCCCCCCATCCTCTGATCCAGGCCTCGCAACACCAACCAGCCATCCCCCTTACCCGTCCCCGCCTCCCCATCACCAGAACCCTTCTCCAAGCCCTCCAACGTTCAAATCTCTTTTATTGGCAGCAACCCTGATATTTGTGCGGTGTATTTGTATTGGTATTTTGTTGTAAGACATGAATATGCTGTGATTATTACATGTTTGTTTGGTATTCCAGTTAGTTATAGTTATTTGCTCCTGAAATAATCTCTAACTGCAGGAAAAATTTATTCGCCGCGCGCTCGTGCTTTGGCCCTCCAAGCGGAGGAAAGCCTAAGCCTATTCCGCTTAATTTATTTTGTCTTGCTGTGGAATTGTCTGCGTGAGATGTTGTATTTATTATCCAATTATGATCTAACCGTCGGACATTTGCATAGCATGTAAGGTTAGGTCGCAGATTTCCCGCCGCCTATAGATTCGTCCTGCGTCAAAATGTCTCTGTAGTTATGCAACCCTATAATTATGCAAAGATAGGGTGGTTACGCCAAGTTAGACTTGCTATGTATATTAATTATAGTCTGAATCTTCATAATATTATCTATTACGGGTTTGCCCTAACGCATTCAGAATCTTATCAAAGGTGGTACTGCAGGTGGGGATACAAGAGAGACGAGTTCAACCCACGCAGAATGCAAGGTAGAGAAAGGGGACCTTGCTCAACCTTAACCCTAAAATGTTGATGAAGAGGAAAGAACTACAAAAGGAGGAATAGAACTATAGAGAGGAAAATAAATTTTCACAATTTCATCTTGAAATCCATCTCATGACCCAAGAGGCCTACATATAACATTACACAATGGAATGAATGTAAACAGCCTCAACATAAAGATAAATACTAGAAACAATAAAAGGCACTAAGGACTCATACATCGACTAGAATGATAAAAGATGTGTAACATAAGTAAATGACGATGCTTATTAACAACATAGATTTTGGTTGTGTGATACAATAACATCCCACCCGTCCATCAAATCGAATTTTCCATCAAGATTGAGAAAGGCTAGAATGATTTGATTATCTGGCTCTTTAATTTCCCCCCAGAACAGCTCGTGGTGACAGATCAATGAAGCAGAGGTTGCATCAAGTGGAAAGTCATCATTGTGCTCACAGATGTCACGAAACACTGCATGGATCTGACGTGGCAAAGACGCTTTCTGATGAGAAAGTGTTGGGAATAATATTTGGAGTTGGGGTAAGTGTGCCTGGTGGTTGCGGACAATCGAGGGCGACAGAGGACCGTGCCAAATGTGAGTTGAAGCGAGCGGAAGTGGCGGTGTCGGTTGGGAGCAATCGTTGGAAGGAATGGCTCAAGAGGTTCCCGCGGAGTATAAAGGAGGGCAATGTATAGATTTCGAAAGGATTGATGATGATAATGGCTGCGGCATGAACTACGGGAGGAGAACAATTGCACGCGATATTGGGACGGCGAGAATTGTGGAGATTGGTGGGTTTGCTTTGGGTTCAGGTAGGATAGATGGCTATATCGATGGATGAAAGCGTAGAGCTCAATGAAGGGTGTAGGCCAGCTGCTTGATTGAATGAAGGATGTTGCCGATAGAAGATAGAAGCATTGTTTTAACTGTCCTGAGAAAAGTCTGACATGTCTCCTGACATGACATTTTTAAGTAGAAAACGATATGTTTATCATAAAAAATAGATTGTCCATCTGTAAAATGTAGGTTGACATGTCTAAATTCTTTTGATATATCGACCAAAATGACTTTTAATATATCACCCGCTATTTTATTTTATGTTATATTTATAGACTAGCAGCATATGTTTAAATCACCAATATATTATATTATGTCTGTTTAAATCGATTAGATTTAATGTTTTGATTTTTTAATGATTTATTCTTGCAAACAACTTTGTATGATTTTTTCACAATTTTTTAACTTCATGTTATAAAAACTTTATAAATATTTAATACATTTATTAGTTGAACTACTTTTGTATGATTGTTTCACAATTTTTTAACTTCATATTATAAAAATTTTATAAATATTTAATACATTTATTAGTTGATTGTATTCATGCTTTAAAGATAAATTTATAAGTTTGAAAAACCTATAATAAATCAACGATTTTTAATTTTTAAATCTTCTTTATTTGCAATAACGCTACTGTTATCAAAAAAAATTTATTGTATACTACTAAATATATTTAACAATATATCATTTTATATTTGTTAATAATATTTTATCTTATATACTATTCGATTTTATTTCGTAATATAAATTACTCATTTTTATCTATTTGTTATATTATTTTTCTATTTTATAACATATAATTATAGTTAGTATATGTTAGAATAACCCTTGTAGGCCCATGTTTGTTGGCCCATTTATGCGTCTTCTCCTTTAGTCTCACATCTTGTATAGGATTTGTTTCCTCTCTTTCTCTCCTATATATTTGTATACTCTCTTTGTATTTACATAATCAATATACATAAGTTTCGGGCTATTTCTACATGGTATCAGAGCCACGTTCCGACTCTCGCGGTCTGCCGACGTCTGACCGCACTGTGTAATTTCTCTCGCGGTCTTCCTCCCGCGGCTTGTTCTTCGCGGACTATTTTTTTCTAGCCGCGCTTCCCTGCGGCCTGCCCTTTCAGTCCGCTTCCTTCTGCCCTTTTTTCTCTCCGTGGATCCACCTTCACCCCCCCTGCTTTTATAGCTTTTTCTCTCTCTGTGGGACCACCTTCTTACCTGTCCGCTGCGGCCTCTCTCCTAGTCGCGGCCTCTCGTCAGTCCGCTCCTGCGCTCTTTGCTTGTTCGCGGCCTGTCTTGCATGCGGCCTCTTTTCTGTCCGCCGCGGCCTCTCTACTCGTCGCGGCCTCCTTCTCTGTCCGCTGCTAAGATCTGCCTGACCGTGCGGGCTGTCTCCTTCTCGCCTGCATCTTGGTCGCGATCTCCTGCCTTCTCCTGGTCGCGCGACTTGTCTCAGTCCGACGCGACTTGTCTCAGTCCGGCGCGACTTGTCTCAGTCCGACGCGTAAGATCTTCCTGACCGTGCGGGCTGTCTCCTTCTCGCCTGCATCTTGGTCGCGATCTCCTGTCGTCTCCTGGTCGCCCGACTTGTCTCAGTCTGGTGCGGCTTGTCTCAGTCCGCCCGGCTTGTCTCTATCTGCGGCATTCTTCCTTAGTCGTCTAAGGGCTGCGGCATGTCTCCATGACTTCCTCTGGTATTTCTCCCAGCTCGGCGGCCAGCCCGCCCCCTGTCCATCCGGCCTGTCCTCCAGACCGCCCGGCCTGTTCTGTCGAACTCCGTGACGAGCTCCGGATAACTACCATCTCTCTTTCTGGCAAGAAGAACTTTATTCCTTGGGTACATTCTGTTCGGCGGGTTCTCCAGGCTAAGGGCCTTCTACCGCACCTTACTCAGGCACCTCCTTCACCAATTACGGATGATTGGCTTCGTAATGACGGCCGTGTTCAGACTTGGATTCTGAACTCCTTGGATGGTGAGCCATATCAAATGGCTATGTACCACGACACCGCCAAGGCTATGTGGGATGAGCTCCATTCCTTGTATTCTGGCCGCGACAGCCTCCAGCATTTTTATGACATCCTCACTGATCTCTTCACTCTCGACACTGGCGGCGCCTCAGATATGACCTCGTTTGTCGCTCGGGCTAAAACGCTTGCTGAAGCCTGGATCCAGCACCAGCCGCCGACCACTGATCCTGCTGCTCAGCGGGCTTAGAAGGAAGCTGCTTGCATTGCCATCCTTATGGCTCGACTTCCTTCTCATCTTCACAGTCTTCGTGCTCAGGTCCTGGCCGCTCCTACTACACCCTCCTTTTCGGATGTCTGCTCCATGATTCTCCGGGTCTCGCCTCCTCCAGATCCTCCGGCTCCTTCTCCACCGGCTCTCCTTCAGCATACCCCTCCGCTCTTACCCTCTCCTCCCCCTTCTACTCGGGGGGGGGGGGGGGGGGGGGGGGGGGGGCGGTCGGGCTCGCGGGGCCGTGGCCGGCCAAAGTGCTCCTTCTGCGGGAAGGATGGCCATCTTGAGGCGACTTGTTACAAGAAACTCGGCTACCCCCCTCGCCCGACGGCTTCTACTGTTACTGACGCTACTCCTCCGGATCTCGAGACCGTCCGTCTTCAGCTCCAGCATCTCCAGGGGCTGCTCAACCCCCCCTCGGCCTCTGTCGCCTCCGTCTCCCACACAGGTACTGCTTGTCTCTCCCACAGCCCGGGTTGGATTATGGACTCTGGCGCTACTCATCACATCACTTCGCAACGGCCTGCCCAGCACTCGGATTCTCCTTATCCGAAGTCCATCACCGTGGCCAATGGGGCGCTGGTTCCTGTCTCCGGCTCGGCCGATCTTTCTATCCACCCATCCCTCCCTCTTCGCTCGGCTCTTCATGTTTCGAGTTCCCCTTTTAACTTACTCTCTGTTGGGCGTCTTACTAGTGACCCAGATTGTTCTGTTATATTCACTTATTCTTCCTTTGTTATACAGGATCGGCGGACGCGGACTACCATTGGTAAAGGCCAGCTGCGGAATGAGCTCTACCTTCTCGATGCCTCTCCGATCGCTCTGTCTACCGTCTCCTCCACTGTCTGGCATCGCCGACTTGGTCATGCCCCTCTGCCAGTTCTCCAGCGGGCTCTTCCAGACCTTTCTTTTACTTATTTTCAGTGTGATTCATGTATTCTCGGCAAACAGCCCCGTTCTTTGTTTCCTTCACATTGTACTCGGAGTGCGGCTCCTTTTGATCTTGTTCATTCGGATATTTGGGGACCATTTCGGATTCCTAGTATATGTGGTTATCGTTATTTTCTCACCTTTATTGATGATCATTCACGCACCACGTGGGTCTACTTACTTTGAGAACGCTCCGAGCTTCCCCGGGTGTTTCGGGCATTTGTCCTCGAGACCCGGACGCAATTCAATACCACCCTCAAAACTCTCCGTACTGATAATGCTCGTGAATACACAAGCGACGACTTTACCACCTTATGTTCGGAATACGAGATTATCCATCAAACCTCTTGCGCGTATACGCCGCAACAAAATGGGGTTGCCGAACGCAAGAACCGCCATTTATTGGATGTTGCTCGCTCCCTCATGATCCAAATGCATGTTCCTAAAGCCTACTGGAACTTTGCGGTCTCCACTGCCTGCTTTCTCATCAATCGCCTCCCTTCCTCTGTCCACAATTATGCGACTCCCTTCAGCATATTGTTTCCCTCCACTCCGGCTTTCCCTCTCTCGCCCCGTATCTTCGGAAGCACCTGCTATGTCCACTGCCTCGGACCCTCAGATAAATTGGATCTCAGGGCGGCGAAACACATCTTTGTTGGCTACTCCCACACCCAGAAGGGCTATGTTTGTTACTCACCCGCTACCTGCAAGGTCACTGTTTCTGCTGACGTTACCTTCCGGGAAGACGAACCGTTCTTTCCTGCTCCATCCCCAACTGCTCTACCACCGCCTCCTCTTCCGCCGTCCTTACCCCGTCCCGTTATTCCTACTACTCCACCACCACCACCGCTCTCCCCTCCCCCCGCTCCTTCTACCACCAAACCACCCGTTATCCGGGTCTACACTCGTCGCCCTCCCAGTTTCGTTGCCCCTCTGCCGCCGACCTCTGTCGTGGACACTTCGCGTCCCTCTGATCAGGTAACGCCCTCCACTGCCCATCCTTTGGAGGCATACGTCTCTCTTCATCGCCTTTCTCCACCTCTGCACACCTTTGCTACTTCTCTCTCTTCGATTTTTGTTCCTAACTCTGTACAGGAGGCGCTTCAACATCCGGGATGGCGGGCAGCCATGGAAGAGGAGATGTCTGCTCTCTGGGCTAACCAGACATGGACCGTTGTCCCCCTCCCTCCGGGTCAGAAACCGGTAGGGTGCAAGTGGGTCTTTGTCATCAAACATGTTGCTGATGGGACGATCGACCGTCTGAAGGCTCGCCTTGTCGCTCGCGGCTTCACTCAACAACAGGGGCTCGAATATGAGGAAACCTTTTCTCCGGTCGCCAAGCTCAATACCGTTCGGGTCCTCCTCTCTGTCGCTGTTCATCGCCAGTGGCCTCTCTTTCAGCTCGATGTCAAGAATGCTTTCTTAAATGGGGATCTCCAGGAGACGGTCTACATGCAACAACCGCCCGGGTTTGAGACCACGGGGGAGTCTCAGGTTTGCCTCCTTCGTAAGGCTCTGTATGGTCTCAAACAATCTCCACGGGCCTGGTTTGAGAAATTCAGTAAAGTACTTCGAGCTGTCGGCTTTAGTCGAAGCTCGGCTGACTTCTCGCTCTTCACTCGTCACCGACCATCAGGGACGGTCCTTCTATTAGTATATGTTGACGACATCATCATCACGGGAGATGACTCACAAGGGATACATGTCGTCAAAGCTCATCTGAACTCGGTCTTTCCGACAAAGGACCGGGGAACTCTGCGACATTTTTTGGGTCTTGAGGTTGTCAGGCGACCGGACGGCCTTATTCTATCTCAACGAAATTACTGTATTGATCTTCTTCATGATGCTGGTCTCTTAGGGTGTAAGCCATGTGATACCCCCATGGATGTAAACCACAAGCTGTGTGCTCAGGCTTCTGACTCGGATCTTCTTCTCCAGAACCCTGAATATTATCGACGACTTGTTGGAAAGTTGATCTATCTTACTGTTACCAGACCAGATATTTCCTTTGTTGTTGGTCTTGTCAGTCGCTACATGCACTCTCCTCGCAAGTCTCATCTTCTGGCGGTTGAACGCATTCTAAGGTACTTAAAAACAGCCCCGGGTCAAGGACTTGTGTACCGGACTTCCTCGTCTGCTCCTACCTTAGTGGCATACTCTGATGCGGACTATGCGGGCTCTCTTGATGACCGGCGGTCTACTAGTGGTTTCTGCACATACTTTGGGGGACATTTGGTTACATGGAGAAGCAAGAAACAAGCCGTCGTTGCTCGCTCATCGGCTGAGGCAGAATACCGCGCAATGACATCTGTTGTATCCGAACTCACATGGCTTGAAAGTCTTCTCACTGATCTGGGTGTAAAATTACCTTCTCCTGCTCTACTTCTTTGTGATAGCCAAGCGGCTATACATATCGCCAAGAACCCAGTCTTTCACGAAAGAACGAAGCACATTAAAGTCGATTGTCACTTCGTTCGAGAGAAATTTCAAATGAAAAAGCTCGATTTAAAGCATGTTCCAGGGACGGAACAAGTTGCAGATGCCCTCACAAAGGCTCTTCCCAAAGCATCCTTCTATCAATGCTTGTCCAAGCTTGGTGCATACGATTTGTACGCTCCAGCTTGCGGGGAGTGTTAGAATAACCCGTGTATTGGGTCCATGTTTGTTGGCCCATTTATACTTCTTCTCCTTTAGTCCCACATCTTGTATAGGATTTGTTTCCTCTCTTTCTCTCCTATATATTTGTATACTCTCTTTGTATTTACATACTCAATCAATATACATAAGTTTCGGGCTATTTCTACAGTATACATAAAAATAAAAAATTTATTTATAAGACATGAAAATCCAATATTTTAAAATATTTCTAACATGTTTCCGACTTCTGACATCCGACATTTAAAAACTCAATTCGATATGTTGCTGACATCCGATATTTACAACAGTGGACAAAAGAAGACAGGTGGTGTATGGAGAGAGGTGTTAAAGATTGGCTCACTCCAGCTGGCAAAGCAGTGGCAGCATTCTTAGATGCTCGGGTAAGGGGACGATGTGCAAAACTGAACAAAAAGCTAGATGCTCGCAGAACTCACTGAAGAGCAGCATGCTCGGAACAAGCGGAGGATCGATGAGCAGGAATTAGCATACGACAAACTTGCAACACAAAAGATCGACGAGGTTTAGAATTCAACATCGTCGACGCAGGGTTCGGGGCGTCCCCTTCAACTGCCTTAAGTGTAGCTGAAGTTAAAAGATGTGCAATAGTCGGATACGTTGGAAGACACCAATTACTGAAGCAAAAAGGGACCTTTTCACGCGTGTGTGAACGAAGAAAGCACTTCTGATGGGGAAAATGATGCTAGACGGGCTTGTGGCTGCCGATGAGTTGGTTGTGGAAAAGAGGACTGATGGATTTGATACCAAGTTGTTATGGGTCTACCTGTAATGTCGCCAGAATCTCGTCCGAGGTAGTGGTGGAGGCAAGGATACAAGGGAACCGAACTCAACCCATGGAGAATGCAAAGAGTAGAAAGGGGAGTCTTGCATAACTCTAACCCTAGATTGAAGATGAAGACGAAAGAACTATAGAGAGGAAGAGAAGTTTTCATAATGTAATTTTGATATCCATCTCATGACCCAAGAGGGGCTTTAACGTAAAAAAACACTACATTGAGAAATGCTAGAAAAAAATAAAAGAACATCAACGACACTGATTTGAATAACAAAAGATGCTTAGCAAGAATACATGGCAACACTAATTAATGAAATAGATGTCACCGGTTCTGCATATTTCATTACGAGTCTTCATGTATGATGTTTTCAAGTTGTATAAGTCGAGTCACATCTTTAGATCCTTGAAGATTAGCGTTATCTTTTATTTAAGCTTTTAGTGATTGTTACGCCTCCGGACGGCGCCCGCTTATTTGGGAGTCAGTACATACGACGAAGCAAGGGGTTTGAAGGCAACAACGGGGCTGAATCAACCGTTTCAGCCCCCAGTATTTAAATGGCGACTCGGGGGGGGGGGGGGGGGGGGGGGGGGGGGGGGGCTGAGGACTGAACCCACCCGGTTCAGCCCCCATTGGAGCCGGCCCCCTCTTGGATGGGTATGCAAGATTATCAGGTATTCTTCTCCTTTCCTCCTCTCAAACCCTAGTTTCCCCTCTTAGCTCTCTAGATCTCTCTCCCACATTCTTCCTATCATTTGGTATCAGAGGATTTCTTCCTCCACCATGGTTGCTATTCGCGGACAAGAAGAAGCTAATCGTTTGGAAACACTGGAGGTAAACTACGCCAGATTGACCGATTCGGTGGCCGCCATCGAAGAAGAGATAAAAGCATCCACCCAACGGTTGGAAGAACGGATCGAACTAAGGATGGAAGAACTGAAGGCTTTGATCGCACAAACTCTGAAAGTAAAATCGTCGTTGCACGACAAGAACGGCGGAGGACAAGGATCGGCCGCGGAAGATCCCAGAGCACAATACTCGGCTCCGCACGTCGGCGGGATCGGCCGACCCGATGCGCGTGGGAGGCGGGCTGACGAGATTCGGCGGTAGCGGCGGGCGTCGGGTTGGGGAAGTCGCAGACCTCCATCTGGGGTCGGCTCGGCTTCGTACGGAGGGTCGGAGGACTGGGGCGTCCGCCCTGGGCGCGGGTCGGCGTCGATCAGAACGGCGGAGGCGGGGCGGCTGCTCCCGGTGGCGGAATGGCGGGAATCCTTCCCCAGCCGCGGGCTGGTGGCTTCGCCGGAGGGGGAGCGGGCGCTCGGTTTAGGGGTCAGCCCTATCATGGCTTTCCGGGACAGCAGCACCAAGGCTACCCGGGAGCATACGCTGGGGGCATGGACCCAAGACGGCCGGCGTGGAACGGGCAAGGACCGGAGTGGCAAGGGCAAAACGCACCAAGGGCGTACATACCCCCGAAGCTGACACGCATGAATTTCCCACGGTACAACGGAGGGGACGCCTTGGAATGGGTACAGAAGGCGGAGTCGTTTTTTAGCTATCAAGAGGTGTCAGAGGTACAGTGGGTGCAATTGGCGTCCTTCCACTTGGAGGATGAAGCTTTTCAGTGGATGCAGTGGTTCCTGCGGGGACGGGATTATGTGCGATGGACGGAGTTTGTCGATGGGTTCACCGCTCGGTTCGGGCCCCTGGAGTTTGAGAACTTTGAGGCTCTCTTGCAAAAGTTACGTCAGAAGGGCACTGTGATGTAATACAGGACGGAGTTCGAAAGTTGGCAAATAGGGTGCACTGGGAGAAGAGGACACTCCTCAGTTATTTTGTCTCTGCATTGAAGGAACACTTACGAGATGAGGTTCAGGCGTAGATGCACCGTAGCTTGAACCACGCCATCAGTCTGGCCCGCATTCAGGAAGAGCGGTTCAACAGGCAGCGGTCCCGGACTACAGTGAGTCCCACTACTACACCGGCGACTGCCAGGAGGGATCCACCGGTAGCCGGACGGCCTACGGTGACGCGACTGTCGTGGGGTGAGTTACAGGCAAGGAAGGAGAAGGGACTCTGTTTCAACTGTGACGAGAATTTTACGGCGGGCCACAAATGTCAGAAGGTACAAGTCTTTATGTTACATGAAGATGTGGAGGACGAGCCGAGCCCAGAGGAGCAGATCCCCGCTGGAGACTTGGATCTGACCGAGTTCGGGGTTTCCCTACATGCGATGGAAGGGTGTAACCCTCCCCCACTCACTATGCGACTTGCGGGACGGATCAGGCAAGAGAAAGTGATTATTCTGCTGGACAATGGGAGTACGCACAATTTCATCCATCCCGATGTGGCGCAGCGGGTTGGGCATGTGATTGATACGGGGGCTGCCTTCCAGGTTATGGTGGCGGACGACAACAAGTTGCAGTGTGAAGGTGTGCTAAAATGGGTGGAGCTTCGAATGCAGGGGTACATTGGATGCATGGATGTCTATCTTTTACCCATTCGGGGCTCGGACATGGTACTGGGAGTTCAGCAGCTGTAGCAGTTGCGACGGGTCACTTTTGATTGGGATCAGATAACGATGGGATTCTTGCAGCATGGGAAACAGTTCTGTTTGAAGGGTCTCACGTCCTCGCCAGTAAAGGAAGTATCTCTTCGAAGCCTGCAGCAACTCAGGAAGGCAGGGAGCTTGATGGCGGTACTTTTGGGGGTGAGGTCGGATGAGGCCGGGTCATTTGAGGTGCCCATACAGATGCAGTCCCTTGTGGAGCAATATGCTGACATTTTTCAGGAGCCACACACACTTCCGCCATCACAGTTTCGGGATCATCAGATTGTACTCAAGGTAAGGGCGGGGCCTACCAATATCCGGCCATACCGATACCCGCACATGCAGAAGGCTGAGATATAGTGCAGCGTTCGGGAGATGCTCGATGCGGGAATCATCCGGCCCAGCACGAGCTCATTCTCGGCCCCTATCATTCTGGTCAAGAAGAAGGATGGGTCGTGGAGGTTTTGTGTGTACTATCGTGCACTGAACAACGCCACCCTGAAGAATAAGTTCCTGATTACATTGATTGAAGAACTGTTGTACGAGCTACACAGAGCGACGCGGTTCACCAAGCATGATCTACGGTCGGGCTACTACCAGATCCTCATGCGGGAAGAAGACATTCACAAGACGGCCTTCAGGACTCACGATGGTCACTATGAGTTTCTGGTGATGGCCAACAAGTTGACTGGCGGGCCGTCCACCTTCCAGGCTAATATGAACGAGATGTTCCATCCGTTCCTTCGCCACTCCGTGCTGATTTTTTTCGATGACATCCTCATATACAGTGCTACTTGGGAAGAGCACTTGAGCCATGTTGCACAGGTCTTCTCCTTGCTGCGCAAGCATCAGCTCTATGCCGAGCGGTCGATGTGTTCTTTCGGTCAGGAGGAGGTGGAGTATTTGGGCCATATAGTCTCGGCTGACGGGGTTAAAGCCGACCCTCGGAAGATTGAGAGCATGGTTTCCTGGCCGCGGCCCCAGACTATACGGGCCTTGCGGGGCTTCTTGGGTCTCACTGGCTACTACCGGCGTTTTGTGCGGGACTACGGCAAGATTGCCAGGTCACTGACCCAGCTACTGCAGAAGGACGCTTTTTCGTGGCAGGATGAGGCTGAGGCGGTTTTTCAGGCACTCAAACGGGTTGTGACGACTACGACAGTCTTGGCACTTCCGGATTTCACCAAGAAGTTCGTCGTGGAGACGGACGCATCGGGAGTGAGTCTGGGTGTTGTGTTGATGCAGGAAGGGCAGTCGATAGCCTTCTACAGCAAGGCGTTGGCTCCTCGGACATTGGGGTCGTCAGCTTATGAGAAGGAGATGTTGGCGATCATTCAAGCCGTGGCTTTATGGCGACCTTATCTGCTGGGACGACACTTCAAGATTCAGACGGACCATCAGAGTTTGAAGCACTTCGTGGAACAGCGGATCTCCTCTCCTCTCCAACAGAAGTGGGTCACCAAACTTCTGGGGTACGACTATGAGATTGTCTACCGCCAGGGCCGGGACAATCGAGTTGTTGATGCCTTATTCCGGTTACCAGAGAGCGCACTCGCTCAGATTTCGTCACCCCTGTTGGATTCTATTGATGAGATACAGGAAGAGGTGGAGCGCGACTCAGAACTCCGACCTATTGTGGACGCTCTCCGACGGGCACTAGAGACAGTTCTGGGTTATCATCTTCGGAATGACCGGTTTACTTTCGGGACCCTGTGGTCATTCCTTCTCAGTCAGCGTGGCGGACAGTTATGATGCATGAGTTCCATTCCTTGCCGACAAGTGGCCATGCTGGTCTCCTCTGCACCCTTCAGCGGGCACGGGCAAACGTCTTCTAGAAGGATATGCAGCGTGATATTCAGTTGTTTGTTCGACAGTGTGACATATGTCAGCGCCAGAAGTATGAGACAACCTCCCCAGTTGGATTGCTTACACCGTTGGAGATCCCTCATCAGGTCTGGGATACCGTTTCCATGGATTTCATCGATGGGTTGCCCAAGTCTCAGTGCAAATCCGTTATTTTGGTGGTCGCCGATAAGCTATCCAAGTACAGGCACTTCATCGCCCTGAGCCATCCGTACACCGGCACATCAGTTGCAGCTACTTTTGCTCGGGAGATTGTCAGGTTCCATGGGATACCACGGACGATCATTTTGGATAGGGATCCGACCTTTGTGGGAACATTCTGGAGGGAACTCTTCCGTTTACAGGGCACGTCATTACGGTTCAGCAGAGCTCACCATCCGCAGAAGGATAGTCAGACGGAGGTTCTTAATCGGGGGCTGCAGACATACTTAGGTTGCTTTGTCATGGATGAACCGCGTACTGGGCCGAGTACTGTTACAACACGTCCTACCACTATGCCAGCAAAATGACGCCGTTCGAGGTCGTATACGGCCGGCCACCGCCCACCTTGAGCAGCTATGAGCCGGGTAGCACGGCGCTCACCGCCGTTGATCGGGCACTCCGAGATTGTGATCGTACTATTGTCACTTTATGAGAGAATCTGCGGGCAACACAGGATCGCATGAAGGCACAGACAGACAAACATCGCACAGACCGAGAGTTCCAGGTGGATGATGAGGTCTTTCTAAAGCTCCGTCCCTACAGGCAATTGTCTGTCGCCCAGCGGACGAATCACAAGTTGGCCCCCCATTACTATGGGCCCTTTCGGATTGTTCGCCGGGTTGGCCCGGTCGCTTACATGTTAGCACTACACGAGGGGACGCGGATACATCCGACCTTTCATGTTTCCCTGCTGAAGAAGAAGATTGGCGCCTCCGTTCAGGCGAGTCCTCTTCTACCTGAGGCTACATCTGCGGGCGAACTACGACCGTTACCTGAGGTCCTGATGCTCAAGTGGAAGCGTCGCGGGACCGAGTACCGTCCTAAAGTATTGGTTAAATGGCAACATATGACTGCAGCGCACAACACTTTGGTGGATCTGATGGAGTTTCGAGAGATGTACCCTGACTACCACCTTGAGGACAAGCTGGTTCTTGATGGGGCAGGGAATGTTACGCCTCCGGACGGCGCCCGATTATTTGGGCGTCAGTACACACGACGAAGCAAGGGGTCTGAAGGCAACAACGGGGCTGAACCAACCGGATCAGCCCCCACTATCTAAATGGCGGCTCGGGGGGGCTGAACCCACACGGTTCAGCCCCCATTGGGGCCGGTCGGCCCCCTTGGCCAGCCGGCCTTGGTCCGGGTATAAACATAACTGGACCCCCTCTTGGATGAGTATGCAAGATTATCAGGTATTCTTCTCCTTTCCTCCTCTCAAACCCTAGTTTCCCCTCTTAGCTCTCTAGATCTCTCTCTCTCCCACCTTCCTACCAGTGATCATGTCGTATAGTCTATAAATAGACCCCTCGGGTCATATATGAGTATATGAAATGAATTAACCAAGTTACTTTATCACTCTAAGCTCACATCTCTCTCTAGTCTTCTCATCTTCTTCCCACTTATAGGGTTAGGGTTGAGCAAGACTCCCCATCTTTCTCTCCCCCCGCGTTCTCTGCAAGTTGAGCTCGGCTCTCGATGTATCTCCCCCTCCACCGCCACCTATGACGATGTTATGGGATAGACCCATAACATCTTGGTATCAAAGCGAGGTTTCCGATGATCCGCGATTCTCTTCAACAACCATTTTCAGATCCACCTTTATAAAGACCCGACAACGATGGCCCACAATCGAGCATGGTGCAACCTGCTTGTTCATCCTTGTCGACAAAGCATAGACAAGTTGGTAGCGAACCAGGAGTCAATCTTCATCATGTGCATGCATCTTCAACTACAGCCTCTCCTTCTACAAGCCCACACGATAGTTTTCCCGCTAGCGCCTTTCATGAACCGATCTGATGTGGGCCTCCTGGACGAAGACCCAAGACTCCTCCCTCGTCTTCTGCAGAAGAATACCCCTGAATCCTTCCATGGTGGACGCGCATAGGAGCCATTTGACGCTCATTCCCTCATCAAATACTCACCGTACTCTTCCAGAACCCGCGCCTATTCTGATTCCGCCGTCTCTTCATTGTCGAGTCCACGCTCTACCTTTCTGGCTCGACGCACTCCTGTCTCATCCCGCATCACGCATTGTCTATCGTAGAAGGCTTGTTCTAGCCTCCGCATGCCTGGCATGCCTTTTCCAACACTGCACAAGTCCTCCGTCTTGGTATCATAGTCATCGCTCTTCCATTGTAACATGCTCCACTGTAAAGATATACAGTCCCATGGTTCTAGCTCACGGGAACCGCAGACTTCCCTCCCTCGCTCCTTCCAGGAACTAGATCGCGGGCTCCCATCTCCCTGGGAAGTACGACACTTGGCGAGCGGCTTACGGAAGCCGACGACTCTGCTAGACCTGAGATCTCCTCGACGCATCTCGTCGAGCCAGCGGGAAACCCATCTTCTCCTCCATCAAGCTAGCTATGAAGCACCCCACGCTGCTCTCCAAACACGATCCTCTCCTTCCAAACGTCAAAGAGAAAACCATAATCCGTGTTCTTGCAACTCGTCAAGCTCTTGTAATGCATGTCTGTTGCGCGACAACTTTGCTTGTTGATCTTCACTTCGTTTCAACTACTGCCAACGCATTCTTCTTCCGACGACTATCAATGTAAAAGCAGGCCAAGGCACCCCCAGCTCTATCGCGTTATTCTATCATCTGACAGGCTGACCCCTTCGAGGCATCTCCTCGATCCAATAGAGGTAATCGCAAGTTGTATATCACTGAGGCCAATGCCTCCTATTTTGTTCGAAGCCCGTACCTAATTTTGAGTGTTGAGTCAAGCATAAATTGCATCATGTTTACAAGGCATGGGCCTCTCCAAGGCATTCTACTTGAATTAATTCATTTGATTTTTTACAATTTGGCATAACGATGCGCTCCAATGAGCAAATTATCTTTCGTCCAATATACATGCAGCTATTAGAGATGTCTGCATCATATGACATCGTGCTTTCCAGCCTCATCGCCAGCATCAGAGTCTACTCCGAAAACCCAATCACAGCAGAGCAGTAATAGATCCCACCAGCACCCGAAGATGCTTCGCTCAATCCCTGCTGTTCTCGTCCCTCCACCATCGCCTCCAACGGTTCCCACCCGGCAATTTACAACACTAGCATCGTCATCTCCCAACCCAGCGGTGGTGCCGCCATCATCCGTCTCTGCGGTTTCCAACCCGCAACTTTTGTTCCGCTAGCTACTACCGAGACATTTCTTCTGGCGACTGCTCTAAAACTACAATGCATGATCACAGCGCCCCCCCCCCCCCCCCCTCCGCAGGAGCCATTGTCCTTCTGCTAGCAACGGGCATCCTTTCCCTATCTTCAACTTCTATTTCCAGAAGTTTTCCCTCCGTCAGTGAATCAACCTCCCCTAGTCAAACTGTCGATACCCAGCTCCTGCATCCACTGGGACGCAATTCTCAAGGACGACTTCGCTACATTGACACGCTATGAAGAGTTGTTTTGCGAGATATTAAGGAGCAAGATACATCACTCATTACAAGTCTTTATGTGTGTCATATCGAGTACTACGAGTCGAGTCACGTTTTTAGATTCTTAATGTTTAGCATTATCTTTTATTAATGTTTTACTGCTCATGTCATGTAGTGTATAAATAGACTCCTGAGGTTATGTATGAGCTTATGAAATGAATTAACCAAGTTTCTTTATCTCTTTAAGTTCCCATCTCTCTCTAGTTATCCCATCTTCTTCCCATTTCTAGGGTTAGGGTTGAGCAAGGCTTTTCTTCTTCCTTTCTCCTATGTATCTCCGCTACCACTACCACCTCCAACAACGTTATTGGCTAGGCCCATAATACATATGTTGGTAATGCATTGCTTTAATACATACAAAGACTCATGGAAATTGGACAGAACATTGCTTATGTTTCTAAGCATAAAACAGAAGCATCAAGAATAAAGAAATATTTTAGCTCAGAAAAATATCTAAGAGATTATCTAGCCGAGTTGTCCACAGTTATTAGAGAAGTTTAAACGATGCAGCCTTCTACAAGACTACATTATCAATCATTTTTTTTATTAATCAGTAGGTCTGGACTAAATGTTCTATTTAAAAACAGCACTTTGTTCAGTTGAATATTCAAATACAGAAAAAAAGAGCAGACCAAATAAACATTAGAATCACTAATAGGAAAGAAAAAAAGAAATTAAAGAAAACTAGGAAATTCAAAGGCTAACAAGGCTGAACATATAAAAGCAATACAAGAATATTTACCGATGCCCCATGATGGCGCACTCCAATATCACCATCAGTGGGAGTGGATTACAACCCATCATCCGCCATTCCGTGGTGTGTATTGTTGAAAGATGAGAAAGGAAATATTTGATACTTGTTACTCATCCACAAAGGGGGTATTAAATAAGACAAATGGATTCTTACAGTTAAAATTGCAATGTGAGACTAAACCTCAAACACACGTCTCTAATAGAACAACATTGACTCAATATTTCCAATACTCCCCTCAAGCGGAGCAAAAACCTTCAGCTTGAAAACATCAAATAAAGGTAATTGAGGTAGGAGATGTGAGACACAACATCAGACGAGTCAACGGGAAAAATTTTAAACCGGGGAATCAAATCGGGGACATGGTCATACACGATATAGATTGTTACGTGCCGTAGGTCCCACACACGACGTGGACTCACTGGAATCAAGTAAACCAACATCATCTAAACAAACATTTGGAGGATGATGAACGATGTGGGGCTAATCATCAAACGGGTAACCAAAGATAATCCATTGGGGATAATCCGCACAAAGGATGGTCTCACATGACACAGTTTCGCACGACACGGTCCCACATGACACAACCCATTAAGATAAAGACAACCAACAACGATCATGTCACAACACATCTACCAATCAAAAGAAAATTTGGGTAGAAGAAAACAACACACGATATAAGCCTAGAGGTTGTGTGGGACTAATGAGAAAGTCGGGAAATACCATCTGAGTCGTCTTCGTCACAAACACTCCCCTCATGTGAAACTCACGTGCATGAAGGCATAGTTACAATAAACTAACAAAAACAAAAAACTGTCAGACACATACAAAAATTAACTAATCAAAAATCTCTATAATCGAAGAGAAATCAACACCTCGGAAGGGCTAGCAGCTGTTGGTAGCTCAAAAACACAAGGGGCAAGAGTCGAACTGAAGAATGGAAGCAGCGGGATCGAAGGACAGGAGTCGCAGCGAGATCCACAGAGGAAGCCATATTCGGCAGCAGAAAGAAGCGAGGGGCGTATCTAAAGCAAATAGCACTAAATAAAGAGTCGACTGGATCAACAAATGAGAAGCTCGATGGGATCAGCAGCCACAAGCGACGACAGGATCATTGAAGGAAGCAGCAGCCAGGATCATCAGAAGCAACTGACGGTGGATTTGACGACGGAAGAGGGACAGGGAAGTGTCGAAGTCGCAACAGTGCTTGACGGGATCAGTGAATGGAGCATCTAGAGAGATTGACGAGAGAAGGAGACTTGTCTTTGATGGAAGCAGCAGTTGGCCGACGAGATTGACGAAGCCAGCAACGACGGGCTCTACGGAATTGACAACGATGAGTAGTGACATAGATCAGTGTTGATTTCGACAGGAAGAAGAGACTTGATGGATACTCCAGAAGGAAACGTCGATGGAACTAGAGCTCGCGGGCTAAGCAGTAGCTGTCGATGTGGAGGCTGCTATGCGTGGAAGAACGGAGACAAGCGTAGAAACAGTAGAGGGGCTGGTCTAAGCCAGCAGATGAAGCCTCAACGAGCACAATCGCGCGAGATGCGGTTGAACGGTCTCCTTAGGCAGGTGGGGAGCAGAAGAAATCAGGGAGGAACCTACCTTTGATACCATGTTGAAAGATGAGAAAGGAAATACTTGATACTCGTTATTCATCCACAAAGGGGTATTAAATAAGACATAAATGGGCTCTTAAAGTTAAAATTACAATGTGAAATTAAACCCCAAACACACACAACCTCTCTAATAGACCGATATTCACTAGATATTTCCAACATGTATAAATACACCACTCTGGTAAGGATGCCGCAC
Source organism: Platanthera guangdongensis (assembly GCA_039583875.1). NCBI lineage: Eukaryota > Viridiplantae > Streptophyta > Magnoliopsida > Asparagales > Orchidaceae > Platanthera > Platanthera guangdongensis. Next base: position 181,070,388 of record CM077158.1, read on the forward strand.
CTTCGTCTTATTTATAACAATACCACCATCTATGAAATTTTCCTTGTCATCAAGAAAAAAATCCGGGAACTAAGCCTGAAACTAATTGTCGTCAACCTAGTTGTCAGCTATCTCGGCTGGATAGCGTCAGTGCAAGAGGGCTTGGTCTATTTCAGTTGTCGCAAAATTGATGGAGTGACGGTCTTGTATGTCGGGGCAAAGGTCACAATATCATTTTCCTCGAGCTGTGTCGGCAAGGGGTCTTCAAAGTCATTGGCGCCCACCTCCCGAGCAACAAGACATGAAAGACGGGAGGAATGTAGTTCGTGGGAGATAGTCGCAAGCAACACGCCACCACTCCGATGAATGTCAAAACCTCAAAAGGTCCACAGTAATCATGCAACTGATTTACCACCGACAATTGCCAATATGGGTGAAGCTTAACAAACACTAACTCACCCACTAGAAATTGGATGTCTGGACAATGTTTGTTGGCTTGGGTGCTCATTTTCTATTGTGTTTATGTTAATATGCAAGCTAACATAAGCTCACCGGGTGGTGACCATATCCAAAATAGTGGCTGATTGATTTAAGGGGAGTTTTGCTTGAATGAATGAGGGGAGACGATCGTGAACCCTAAGGTATGCTCTCTCTCTCTCTCTCTCTCGACCTCTCTCGACCTCTCTCTCGACCTCTCTCTCTCGTCCTCTCTCTCTCGACCTCTCTCTCTCGACCTCTCTCTCTACCTCTCTCTCCACCTCTCTCTCTCAACCTCTCTCTCTCTCGACCTCTCTCTCTCGACCTATCTCGACCTCTCTCTCGACCTCTCTCTCGACCTCTCAACCTCTCTCTCTCTCGACCTTTCTCTCGACCACTCGACCTCTCTCTCGACCACTCTCTCGACCTCTCTCGACAATTTATTGTGAATTGTGCTTTTGTTGATGAAAGATTTCATGTCCCGCACCCAACTACTATGCCAAGGTTTTTCGACATGGCACTCCGGAGTAAATATTGAGCAACGGATAGTTGTGGTCGGCCATAAATGATTTGGAATGCTTTTTGGTGGTGTGATGAAATGCCATATTATACGAACATTCTGTGCAGCTCATCCATTAGGCCCACGTCAACTGATGGTCACAAACAAAGCAATGTATGTTAGTTTCCAAACGCATATTTACAAATTTCGACTGGTCAAAAGTCTGTGGATTATATGTCAAACTCAGTCGAAACTTTGTCCCCTGCAGGTGAAAGTGACTGTCAAAGCGAAATAAGAGAGGAACCTGGTCACTAGCTATTGATCGTGGAAAACCATGCAATCTAACGAGGTCGTCGATGAAGGCATCGGCAAACGAGTCAAAATCATGTGTCGGAGAGGGCGAAAGTGTGTATTTGGAGATGTGATCATACCCCTTGGACTCTAGAAGGCAAATAAAGAAGTCCCTCACAATGTCATCATAGATCATGTCTCGGTAAGGGGGCTAAAAAGGCCCCGTAGAAATGTTGTCTTGTTTTTGCCAAGACCGTGAAGGGCTTTGCAAGCTTGCCATAATCCCGAAGGGAGCACGGTGGAGGCCAACGGAGGACGACCTTAATTTTCTCCTGATCCATGGAGACCAATGAAGCACCAATACATGTACAAGTAATGGGTACGATATGTATAAGTACGGTAGCACGGCAATTTTAAATTAAAATGACGGTACGTTCGTAGTAGGACATAATATAGTTAGGGTTTGGGGTTTTAGGGTGGGGGGGTGATAGATTTTAGGGTTTCATAGTGTGTGTGTGTATGTGTGTGTGTGCAGATGTGTGTGTGAAAGAGTTTAGGGTGACTATGTGCATGTTTGTTTGAGCGCGCAGCCCTCCAAAAAAATGGAGAATATAAAATGTAGAAAAATTAATATTGAGCAAATAGTAACACTATCAATTTAGAATATCTCATCCTTAAATATATATATAATAAATAATAATAATCAAACTTAAATTAGATTCTTCGTTGCCCTAATGATAAAAGAACTTAAATCTTGAGCACATATTATTATAATAAACACTACTAGTTGTATTTAGGGATTATAACTTTTTGTAATCTTAAAAATATGGAGATGTTTTTTTTGTTTACTTCAAAAGAGCAGACCCAAATAACAATATGCAGAGCGATGTACCACGTCCAAGCATATTCAAAGACTATAGAAGCAGGTGTATGTATCCAATAAGTATTGGATATGTACCGATACCGGAAATGCACCCGGTATGGGTACAAGACCCTCGGGAAAGTATCAATGTTTCTTAAATGGAGCTCCCTTGGTAAGAAATGGTGTGCAAGAAGTAACTGATCCCTTTTGTCCAAAGACAAAATTCCGCTGGTTGATGAGGAGGGCATGTTGTTGGAGAGACAATATCATGCCCAAATGTTGAAGATGGTCTAGTCAGGAAAGACTGTAGACGAGAAATTCATCAAAGAAAACTAAGATGTCCTGCAAAGTAACAACCGAAAGATATCGTTCGATGTTTTTCAAGCCAAAAGGTATAACAACGAACTCATAATAATCATCATGTGTCTGAAAGGAGATTTTGGAATGACGTCCTCCTTTAATCAAATTTTATGGTACCTATCTCGCTACTAGAGTTTGGATAAATAAGTGGCGCCTTGAAATCCATCGAGGAGTTCATAGATGACGAGAATTGAGTAATTGTCTGGAGTGGTAACTTTGTTGAATTTGCGGTAATCAACACAAAAATGTATGTTATCTTCTTTTTGCGTACAAGGAGAACTAGGACGGAGAATCGGCTCGAAGTAGGTCAGGTGCCTACCATCTCACGAACCAAGCCCTCGATTTCATCTTTTTGGATGTGTCTGAAGTAATAGGTAGGACGAACATGACTTTGGCCCCAAGTTATAATGGAATGTCGTGATCGGTCGAGCATCATGGGGGAGCCACGAACCGACAAAAAAACGATGGGAAAAGCCTCCAGAATCCTATATAGGTCCACCGGGACTGTCGAGAGGCGCTTGACTACATGTCATAGGAGAACAAAGAAGCCCACGACCATAGTTTTGCGGATAGTGTGTAAGGAGATCAGAGTCCATAGGAGAGGCCTCGCCGCTTAAGAGTGTCGGGGCCCGAATCATGTTGAATCTCACCATAATTTTTCCCAATTGACATTTACATCACTAAGGATCCACAGTCAAGTGAAGCCTAGAATGGCATCAATAGTCCCGAGACCGAAGGCGTAGAAATCAGTTTTAATATCCCTGGGGCACATGGAGAGGAGTAAGCCCTTGAAGAGGTCCCAAGACGGTTGTTGATGGCCATACCCACGAGAAACCAAGATGGTTAGGGTAGAGCGAGTCGGGGTATGAGTGTTGATTGATCAGCATGGGCTATGAAATTGATTTGGACTGGTACCGATAATGATGATCAGCCCCACACAATATTCCTACTAGTTTCATAGCTTGTGGCCCCGAAATGCCGCCCACCGAGTAACATGGAAGGTCGAATCGGTGGAGTCTCCCGATCGAAGGTTGTTGGGCACTTGTGCCTCCTTATTGAGTTCTAGAGCCTCAAAGTTGGCGAGGGTGATTTATGGGTCATCGTCCATGGTAAGGGCATGGAGCGCCTTCATGGGGCAATCATGAAATGGCAAGTATGTGATGGGGATCGACACAGGACTTTGGGTCACCATTCAGCGGGGTCAGCATTTGTGTATTCCCGCAAGAGGTGCTGATCAGATCGGCGATCTGAGCCCGTGAACGCATCCGGATCGTCGTTTTACTATTTACAAGTATTTGTCTTTTATTTAAACTTATATTTAGTGTTTTGGGACACCGAGCGTAACGACCAATCATAGACATTCACATCATGTGCCCAACTGCCCATCTCATTATAAATAAGGGTGAAGACTTTAATTTATGAGGATTGTTTGTTTGTGAGAGATTCTAAACCAGTAATCAATCATGGCGCGACGAGCCGAGATCCCGGGGTGCGACGTCCCGATTTATTTTCCTAAAATTCTTCACTTTTTTGATTTGTTTTCTTGTGACCCGCTCGTACTCCCACAATTTAACTGATAGCTTCCCCTTTCTTCATATTGTCTTATGTGAAACAATATAATTTCAGTTCCGCACGTCCCCAGCCCTTATTCTTCTTCTACCATGTGAAGTTGCATGATACCAGTTACTCTTTCCCCCTCCAGCGCCGGCTCCTATCTTCCATTCTGGCAGCTCGTCGCAAATCCCTAGCCATTTCATCCTGCCGCAAGTTCCATGTTTCCACAAAACCTCCATCCCTCTCGATCAAACCCTCTGAAGCCTTCTTACTATTCGGTTCTTTTGTTACTAACCGTCATGTCCTCCATCATCGTTACCATATGGAAGCCCGTCCAGCCCTATTTTAGTAGGGTAAATACATTAAAGCCCTATTCCAATTTGTAAGCCCATGACCAACCAATGTTAAACCTTGTCGGACCAGTTCTTCACGCCCTAACAACACTGAAAGTTCCCCAACAACAAATATCAAATCTGGAGTTCAAATTTGTGCAGAATTAGGCCTTCTCCTGATTTTAACATCATTCACAAGGCTATCCAGGATTGTGTTCAACACTCCCTACCCACCCAGCCGTCATTGCTCGTTTATACTCTCCACTATGAGATTGTCTTGCTTGTGACTATATCTTAGTCATGTGTTTCTCTTTCTTTATTGATTATTAGATGAGTACGTTGTATTTACTTAGGAACTAATTTTGTTGTGCTATTGTTGCATTTTCGCTAATTTTATAAGTCTCCAATTGTGAAATTTGTAGTGGATAGCAACTTCTAGCGAAAGTGAACGTAAATTTTATTTAAATATCCCAAGTTCAAGTTCACATTGTAATTTATTTGCTAGGCTTACATAATTATAGCTACAAAAGTTTACTTCCCGGATTAAATTACATTTGCTTGTGCATAATTTAGGTTGGCATTGTTTGGCTTCGTCTTGCATTTTCAACTAAGGTTTCCATTAGCGTCGGCACCGCCTCAACACAGTTGTCCTGCGTCATTATGTATGCTTACAACAAAAACGTAAGTTGAACCTTGGTTCAATGCTCACCGAATTTAATAATAAGAAACAAAGATATGCTCTAATGATCATTTGGAGTTGCCTTGATGTGAAGGTATAGGCAAGGCCCGCAACGGTTTCGATGAGAACAATGAAAACGGAACTACTTTGTTAAAGGGCTAGCCGGTAAAAGTAATATTAGCTATCATCCGACATTGTAAGATGTTACCACCCATAGTGATAACACTTTGCTTGCCTTTTCAGCTGCCTATAAGGCTCATTTCCTTCATTACAGACATAGGCAGTAGTCAGTACCGACCTTGCGATAGCTCTCTGCTAAATTGTTTTTCCTTGTCTTCCACCTCTATCGACCGGGCGATAACTTCTAGTGCTTAGGGATAGCTAATGTAATTTCTCCACAATTTAAGCATTTGTGTTTTTATACCCAAACCAAGGAGTATAGAGAATTAAGCAAGGATGGTGGGCTAGTTGGGTATCTAAGGAGCACATCTTGATGATGACTCGAAGGTCGTTGAAGGAAGAAAGGAGGAAGGTGAAATTCTAGTAATCAAGACTAAGAATTTCTTTCTCAGGCTCTGATGCTTCAGTCCATAAACTGTGGCATTCTACTCAAAGATGAATTACGAGATTGAAGAAACCCTCCCAACATGAGAACCTGAAGAAAGGATCGTCATTCCATCACTACTTAATGATTATGGATCATAAATAGGGGGGTGAAATAAACTACATTATCTTTAATTTCCTTTTTGTTTTGAGTTGTAACCTTTATTTTATTATGTGTTATGAAATTGTTGCGAAAGCGTCTATTTCTTGGCTGGACAAGATTGTGGAAATCACTATGAAGATGCCTAGTTCTTGGTTGGTCTACAATGTGTGAATCTCCTGTGTGAAGGCGTCTAGTTCTTGATAGGTCTCGGTATCTCCCTAGTATGGAGAGGCTAGTAATGCAATTGGAGTGTGAATAGTCTTTAGCAAACCAAACCGCAAAGTACTCGGCATATAACCTCAAGAATACTATCACCACATTGTTCTTAGCATTATAAGATCAATTGTTATCATATCAATATTAAACCTTTACATGCTTTTTGTTTTGTAACTTGCTTATGATTGTTTACTTACCTATTCTTGTTGTGTCCAATTGTTCATGAGTAAATTTCAAAGGAAATAGCATCTACAAGATTCACATACCCCCCCCCCCCCAAGGTAGACTATGGATCCAATAAGAGAGACCTCAGCTGTAGTAGTCATTGAACTCTCGGTTCAAAAGGCGATGAGGGGTTGTGGCCAAGCCGCTTTGGGGCCGAGCAGTGATTGGGAATGTTGTAGAAGTGGTGGCCATGGGGCCGCGGTGATGGGGCGAGGGGGGTGATGGAGTCCGCCCATGGAAGCAGTCCGTAGGGGGGTTTGACTTTGTATATTTAACACTGAGATCGGCTTCGACTAAACAGGTTACATCCATTGTGTTGATGATGGCTCGAGGGTGGTGAGTACGCAATCGAGAACAAATATGTGGTAGGATTCCTTGTATAAAGAGACTCAAATAGTAATTCAGTACTAGGAAGGGAATGTGAGTGATGAGGGAGAAGAATTTGTCGATGTACTCATCTAGGGCTCTGGTTTGTTAGACCCCGCATAGTTGTTCCACATCAATCGCGGAGTAGTATAAATGTACTCATCTAGGACTCCGGTTTGTTAGACCCTGCATAGTTGTTCCACATCAATCACGGAGTAGCGTACATCATAGTGTCAAATGATCTCTTGCTTCAAGTTGGTTCATTGGAGATCGGGCATGGATTGGTGAAGCCATGGGAACCAACGGAGGGCAGACCCCTCTAGACCAAACATTGTGGTCAAGACCCTTTGACACTCCAGAGTGCGGCAAAGCTCAAAGAATTGTCCTGCTTTGGTGATCCATCCAATTGGGTTTGAGGCATTGAAAGAGGGGACCTCCGGTGCACGGGGAGCGTGGGTTGTGACTTCGGCCAAATATGGGAAAGAGGTGGTCGGATCCATTGGCGCCCTTAATAGGGGAGGTCAGTTGGCTCCAGAAATGGGGTACAAGGCGTGGCGCGACCCGGAGGATTGGTCTAGTCGGTGGAGAATCGCTTGCATGGAAGAAATCAACGTGAGGGCATCTTCATGGGCGACCAGCCATGTCATAACGGAAGCAACGTCTTGTGCTCGCGCCATCAATCATGTAATGGGCATGCACAAAGGGTGGAGTCAATGGAATCTCCGGATTGGGTGTGGCGGACTCCCGTGGGACATGGAAATGTGGGCACAAACTATCCGACAACGGGAAGCGCAACTGGAGTAGCAGATCCGGCCAAATGTTACCCCTAAAGATGGTAGCACGGGTGTCGGTAAGGGGTTCCTAGAAGACGCGCGACAGAGGGGGGAGGAGGGAGTGAAGAGAGAAAACCAAATGCTTGGGCCAACCATAGGGCTTAGTTCATTACTCACAAAATGCAATACTTGGTATCATCCTAAGTTTTATATAGATTTAGAAGAGGGCAAGCAAATACACTCATAAAAGGAAACAAATAAATACTAACAATTAAAGGATACAAGGAATTCAAACAAGATTAATTGGGCCCAACATAGAAAGCAATAAAAGATGATTGAACAATATGAATGTTATGCCATGTTCTGATATCACGGTCCATAGGTGTGGATTAATCTCATTGCCCGCCCTTCTGCATCGTATATGCACGTGCCACTCCGGAGGGGATATCACACCTTCATTCGTAACACGTGTCATTACTTGTTTGGGTATTTTCTTAGCAATTACAATTATTTAGTCCCAACTGATTGGTTTAAATTATTTTTTTATTTGGGGTTTCATTTTCAGGTTTCATTTGTTTTAGCAGTGGCGGGTCAATGCGGCGGGTGGAAACGGAGAGTTCGAACCGGAAGGGGGAGGTGGCTGCTCCAAACGGAGCTTTTTGGGGCGTTTCTCAAGGCGGGCGGGTGGAAACGGAGCAAACGCCGCCGGAGGTTCATTTATTTACCCTCCTTCCGGCGGCGTTTGCCCAAAACGGAGTTGCGAAACGCCCAAACAAATAGAGCCTCAATCTACTTAAGGGACTGGCTCATGTAACTCGTCTAGAAAATATATTTAGGATTTCACAGTTGACGATTAACACTTGAAAATGATGATGAATTTGCAGAAGATCATGCAAAGAAAAGATTACATCTAAGAGAAGAAATACTGAAGAAGAAGATTACATCTAAGAGAAGAAATACTGAAGAAGAAGATGGTGCTTTAACCTATGATATAATGATGATCCTAATGATGACTAATTTACTTTTTGACAATTTGAAACTAATAAAAAAACTACTAATGTTTTGAGCCTGCGCTTACAATTCAAGGATATTGTTCTATATTACTGATTGCTACAACTATGATAGTAACATTTGGAAAGCTAGTTTGTTTTATTTTGAGTAAATAGATTTCCACTATGATTGTTTTTCAGTAGCTATCAAGCATGTTAAACCTATATTCTATTTATGTGCATTAATTGTGTAATTTTTCTAGGTTAGGATAATTTTTGGTTTTACATTGTGAAGTGTTAACATATTATTTATTGGTTGTCTAAATTTCTCTATTTTATAATAGTGTACCAAGCAGCACACTGTGAGCTATGGCTCAAAGACATTGTAACGTGTGAGTTATTCGATCCTCAATTGACAAGTACAAGATGAATCAAATAAAATAATCATGGCCATGTTAAGCGCAATAAGACATAAACCTTCCTAAATAGTATAACATATTTAGCACCTGACATGATAAGAAAAAAACATCTAATAATAACAAAGATAAATTCCAGAGCAACATGATCTACCTGTGAGGCATGTCCAAATGGTGCTGTAACTAGAGGTAAGGAAGGATCATCCCTATCTGCTTGAATAGATTCCTACATCACCACGTGGCAGTTCAGTAATAGGTTTTATACACGATTTTTATGCTGTGTTTTTCACATGCAAAAGATAAATAAAGGAACAACCATGATAGCATCAAAATATTCAGCTCATAGGGAAAACTTTTGACAGTAGAAGATGGATTGATAATTAAATAAGGATGCTTTATGAAATAGCTACAAAGAGGATATTTTAAATGCATGGCAATTATGAAGAGAAAACAGGCCACTATCACAAGAGAGTGATCCAGTCTTTTCCCAATCATGTAGTCCATTCCCAGTGCGTCTTTGGTAAACTTAGCAGAAATGGCTACTCATCTTACAAAAAGAAAAGATTAAGATAGGCGGTCTCAATAAATGCATTGCTAATTTGTAGGATAATATACACTTACACAACTTAATTTGTGCAGGGTAACACATATATAACCAATTGTTATAAAGAAAGTGATGTAGGATAGGCTACATGGGTGAGAGACTAAATGCAATCCTAGTGTGAAGTGCAGGGGGATAATTCTATTACCCTTGAACACTATATATAATACACATGCAAGACACAATCCTGGTGTGAAGTGCAGGGGGATAATTCTATTACCCTTGAACACTATATGTAATACACATGCAAGACCTGACAAAAAATCAAAACACCATACTGAAAAAATTAAACAACACAAATAATTTTAGCAATGCAAGATAATTCATTAAGCAAAACAAATTTTAGCTTCACTTTGTGTGGAAGGCCAAATTGAGAGAGTGCGACGAATAGATTCTGTAAATCATGAAAAATAATTCAAAACAAACAACCACAATATTGTACATCCAAGCAAGTATGAAATTACAACATAAATTAATAAAGAGAATTAAAGATTGATACTCTTCCATTTTAACAAATATAGCTAAGATGTACGGGAATAAGAATCAATGAAGGTGACAAATCATTTATAGTCAGATAAAGATAACACGGGGGAGGGACCCCAAACATCAAAATGAATCACATCAAATGGGTAGGAACTAGGAAAAGAAAGATAACAGAGACAATGACAAGCATGTTTTGATAGTACACAGGTGTCACAAGTAAACAATTTAATTAAACAACTGAAAAAAGAAAATAGTTTTGTAAGATATAAAGCATAAGGGTGGCCAAGACTAAGAAACCAGCGTCGGATGTCATGCAAAGTCGTAGCACGGGTAGTGGAGAGAGCAATGGGAGACAACGGCATGTTCAACAAGTACAGTCCACCGATGTTCTTACCACTGTCAAGCATTAGCTTCGTATCCAGATCACAAAACATAAACATCAGGAACAAAAAGTTACGAAGCAGTTTAAAGAAGAAATTAAATGACTAATAGAGAGAAAATTGCGAGAAAATGAAGGGGCATTCAAGACAAAAGAAAGAGAAAGGTCAGGACAACAAACGATGGTTTTTTGTCAGCAATAGAGAAAAGGAAACCATTGGAAGCAATAAACTTATCACGACCAGGGAGAGGAGTATTGGAGGTAAAACCTGAGAAAGAGTCGGTCGTGTGATCAGTCGCACCCGAGTCAATGATTCACTTGGAGTGGGGTGAAGACACGACGTGAGAACTGAAGATACCTGAAGTAGCAAACGCGGCAGTGGAATCAACAGATGTATAGTCAGAGTGTTAACGCAACAGATGGTGGAAGACCTCTAACTCCATAGCAGAAAGGCCCCGGGAGGGGGGTTGTCCACATAAATTTCATTCAAATGGGCAGAGTCCTGTGTGCGGGCACCAATCGAATGACCACCACCACGGTGACCACCCACAAGCACCAGATCCCCGACAGGGGGAGCAAGATGAGGTAGACGAAAACAGACATCCATAGTATGTCCTTTCTTCCCGCAATGGCCGCATACATTAGAGGAGAAAGGAGGACCACAACCAATCCCATCAAGAGCAGAGTGGTCCGTAGAATAACCAAGAGAGCGGTAATGATTCTCATCACTGAGGAGAATACTGAAGGCTTCCCTAAGAGAGGGAAGAGGCTCACGGTGGAGTATATGCAGGAGAACAACATCAAAATTCATATTGAGCCCCATAAGGATGACATGAACACGAAATCAGTTTTTATCCTTCTGAAGAGCCTGCACATCTGCAGTGCATGCAACAGTAAAGGTGCTGAACTAATCCAGTTCCTGATAAAGACTTCGAACTCATAGGCTCCGTTTGGCACGGTGGTGGCAGTCGTAAACGCATGGGTTAAAGCATCATTAGTTAAGGATCACCGAACAAACAACATCCTTTTGAACATAAAAGTGAATGAAATACCTTAGGTGTGCATTAACAAATGACAATTTAACCGCCATGTTCATGACCGGCGGCCACCGTGCCAAACGGAGCCATAGTAGTAAGCAAAGACAGACAGGGTTCCCTGCTTCAGCTCCAAAACACGGCGAGTGAACTCATAAATATGCATCGAACTCTCTCCCTGAGAGTAAGTTTCACGGGTCCTTTTCCAAATTTTGTGAGCAGAATCCAGAACATGGAGCTGTGGTACACCTGAGGGCACATAGAGTGAAGTAACTACGAGACAACCAAAGAATTGTTCGCATCCCATTTTTTCCATGAGTGATCGGTGTGTGGTGACTCAACAGTGATTCCATCAATATATCCATATAGCTGGTGACTTCGTATAGCATGTTGCACCGCCCGGGGCCACTCAAGATAATTCATGTCATCCAAGACAACAATAGTGATCTTTAATGAGCCAGATTGGCCATGGCTCCGAGGAGGATCACCAGAAGGGACTGTCCGAGGAGAGGATGAGATTTCAGAGTAATCGTCCATCGATAACCTTCGAAGGAAACTAATAAGATGAACAACTAAAGACGGAAGGAACCACATCCTACGAATGTCCTTAGATCTCGTCATCGGAAAGGACACCAGAGGATGTGACCACAATGTCTCCGGCAGCATTCATAGAGGACAAAATAGCCGGAGACAAGGCACCGCTCGCAGAGCGGGCGAAGAAAGGACGAGACAGAAGAGCTGGTTTTGGAGGACGCCCGAGGCTAGAGCGGCGAGCGCCACAGGAGGGAGCGGTGAGTGGACGAGCGGTAGAGCTGGAAGCCGAAGCTGGAGGGGCAAGTGCTCTAGGTGGTGGATCTGAAAGATGAGGCTGCAGCGTTGAAGGCACTAGACGATGGCTCTGGAAGCCGAGGATGGAGGGTCAAGGACCATAGGCGGGAGCGGACAAAGCCAGGACGAAGGGCAGAGCAATTCGAGACAATTCGAGACGAAATGAAGTGAACGGAGCGGAACGTCGAGGAGCGACGAAAGAGGAAAGGGAAGTCAAAGCTCTGATATCATGTTGAGGAAGAGAAAATTACAATATTATGCCCTAACCTAGGGCAAGCACGCATATATAGGAAACGAAACGGGTGACATATCACGTGTAACGCTCAGCGGAAAAAATAACAAACTAAAATACAATATGTATATTCAAATGTAACCGCCCAAACAGGCTGGCTGAAAAACTGATGGTGCAATTACAGGAAGCATAACAGCCCAAGTGGTATGATGCTGCCTGACACTCACTGAGGTCGCAGGATTCCAATCTAATAGGTATCATTTTTCCTTCTATTTCTTATTTTCCAAGAGTTTGTTGTGCACTTAACTTCAATTTTAGTGTTATTTAGATTTCAAAATATGATTATAAACTATCCTTCCACCTATTTAGGTATTATGCAATTAAAACAAATTTATAAAGTGTGTTGCTGCAACAATCCCTATTTTTAAACCAAAATAAAAATAATCATAAGAAATAACTATTCTAATGGCAATTTTGTAAATAAGTCAATTAGGTTTCTTTTCTATTCTTATAGCCTAACCGAGACAGCCCCCCATCTATTTCCCGATTTCTGCATGTCGCAGCCCCGTCTCCCGCAAGTCATGACTCTTTTGTCTCCTGCGCCTGCTCCTGTTTCATCCTCCCGATTCCGCCTCTCTGCACCCTATGCCTTCTCCTCTTACTTCTGCTTCCTTCTCCTGCTCTCCCTGCTCTTTGTCAACCTCACCTACCCCTCCGTCTTTTCCCCTTGCCATAGCAACCAGTTTCTCCTCCTCGCCAAGCCGCAACAGGCGTTCTCCTCCTCTCCTTCTTCGATCAGCAAGGCAACCCTTCTCCTCCTCCTCAGGCCGCCGACAACTCCTCTCTGTCCGACAGCCCTCTTCCGTCTCCTCCAAGGGCCGGTGATTCTCCTTCTCCTCCAACAGCATCTCCTCCAAGGGGGCCGGCAGCCACCTCCTCTCTCCGCCAAGAGCTTCCTCTTCTTTTTGTACGAGATTTACGGTGAGGAACAGCTAGGGTTTCCTCCCTCTCCTCTTTGGGCTCGGATTTGACTTCTTTTGGTATGGTTCTTCCTCCATTGCTCTTATTCAAAAATTTTGGATCCCTAATGATTTCTTCGTGCTTAAGTTTCGTTTATTTTGTGAATCTGAGATTTTTGTCTCTCTTGTAATCGTCTAACCTCGTCATATTCATGATTTTCAGTGTCGCTCGTCGATTCAGTTGGTGGAATCCCTCAAAATCCCTCTTCGAATAAGGGTTTCCCCAAACTTAAGCGTCGTTAAGCCTCCGTTTCCGCGTGGTAGTCTCTTCTCCCATCACTTTGAGAGAGGTAAATGTACAACCCCATATTCGATAAGTGGACCCCATCAGATGCGAGTGAGGCAGTTTGGCCTGCACTCGCACAAGGCCTAAAGAGGGCCATTCGCGCAGCCCTAGGAGGGGTGGTTTGGCCCTTCGCCGAGTGCAATCTTCATCCAGCACTCGCCTAAGGACCTCGCGCCTTGGCGCGCGCGCGAGGCCAGTTCCCGCCAAGCCAGGCGAGTGGCCACCCAACCAAGCACTCGCCCCTCAGTGAGCTTCAAGGCAGCGAATGTGTTGTGCTCCCGGCATTCGCCCCTTCAGCCGAGTGATGCTCTCATAGATCATTCGTCCAGCAAGGTATAGAGGCAAAATTACCTGGATGCCCCCAAAGGTCTGCATTTAGCCCCTCAGAACAGCGGAGTTACGATTTTGGCAGGCCAATTTGGACTGCGTATAGCCTTTTGAAACAACGGAGTTACGTTGTTGGCTGACAAGATACTGGAAATCTATAAATAGACCCAAAGGGGTACCTCAGAAGGCATGCTTACTTGTGCCTCGGTCTTTTTGCGCTTTTTGCGGTATCCTTAGCTCGGCATTTAGCTAATGAGAGGAAGCGCTCTAAGATCTTCCGGGTGTGTGGAGGGACTTCCGCGCCGAGCCCTTGGGTCTGTCCCCACCTATTTTTCCTTAGTTGTTGGGCTCGCGAGAGAGAAGTGTGCGATCACCCCTTCCCCAAGAGCGAACTCCATAGAGACCGAATTCTCGGTTTCAACATTTTGGTGCGGTGAGCGTGGAGCGTGGTCAGCACAAAAAATCTTCAGGAGGCTCGATAACTGGAGGAGAAGGGCAAGGTTCGGATAGGGCCGACTCGCCACCCCCTCCCGCTCTCGCCACGGTGGGGATGTTTGAGAAGTTCAGGCAGGAGGTACTCGGCCTCGTCAGATTCGCACTCGGCGCGCGTGCCGAGTGTTCGACATCAGCAGCCCCTGTACTCGCGGTCCTGGCTCTTGGCGAGGACGCTCCCGGCAGGCTAGCTGGGAAGGAGGTTGTAGAGGAAGCGAGGGAGCGAGATCTCCCCGGGCGAGTGCTCTTCCCCGGGTCGGCGAGTGGAGGCCGGTTCGGCGAGATAGGGGTCCGAGATCCTCCGGCTCGCCCAGCAAGGGGAGGCAGCCCCTTCAGCGAGTTGGTTTCTTCTGCCCCAGTTCCAGAGGGGTTCAGGGAGCCAGAGATGTCCTACTACACCGGGAGGGATGACCCGGTCCAGCACGTCCAATGGTTTGAAGATGTGGTGTCGATAAGGCAGATGTCAGATGCCTTTAAATGCAGACTCTTCGTCATCATTCTCAAGGAGAAGGCGAGAGAGTGGTTCCACCAACTGTCAACCAACTCAATTTATTGCTTTGAAGACCTGCGTCAGGGGTTCATGTTGAGGTTCACTACCTCCAAGACGAGGAAGGAGTCGGAGTCCCTGTTCCACATCAAGCAGGGGTTGAATGAGACCTTGGGGAGCTACGTGGACCGATTCCAGGAGGAGGTGACCCATGTCCAGGAGATGTCAGGGCACACCCTGATGATGGGCTTTACCTTGGGGATACAATAAGGTTTCTTCAGGATGGAGCTGAAGAGGGTGCCACCTCTCTTCTACGAGGAGTTGATGGAGAGGGCGGCAAGGGAAGTTGAGGGGGAGGCATCAAACCCCGAGTTCGCGAAGAAGTTGGCCAGGTGGGCCACGGAGGAGAAGGGGCCAGGAGGTGGCCGGGGGCAAGAGGTGAGGAGAGTTGAACCCCGGCAGCGGGAACAGTAGCAGCAGGTGCAGCAGCAGCAGCCAAGATGGGGGCGTCAGGAGCCGAATAATCGGCTCGGCTGGAGGCAGCAGGAGTGGCAAGATCAGGGCCAGCGGAGAGGTTTCCATGGAGGAGACAATCGCCAGGGGGCCAGGGTCAATTCCACCCTCTAGGCTGGAGGCAGGATCAGAGGCCCCCCTCCCCGGTCAGCATCAGGCAATGACAATAGCCATGCAGAAGAGGAGGGGTCAGCAGAGGAGGAGGGAAGTCAGTGTGGATTTACCCTACTGCGACTTCCACCAGGAAGAGGGCCACGCTACGGCCACGTGCCCGGAGATTCTCAAGATGAGAGGAAACAGGGAGCAGCAGCAACAAGACCGCCGGGAGGTGCGGATCGAGGAAGTCCTGCCTCGGGCAGAGGAGGACAGGTGCGAGGACCGGGCCGAAGTGGGAACCCGAGGCGGGATCAGAGTAATCTATGGGGGGGTGGGAGTTGAGGCTTCCCGGAAGGCGAACCTCCACACCATGTACATAAGGAGCGTTGAGTCCACATCCCAGACCCCACCCTCGGAGGAGAAGATCATCATCTCAAGGAAGGACATGCTGGATCATAAGGATCCCTTCTGCGACGCGTTGGTCATCCAGACCGCGGTCGAAAATTTCACCGTTTCCCAGATCCTCATCAACAACGGGAGCTCCGTCAAAGTCATCTTCAAGAAGGCGTTTGACGCAATGAAGGTGGAGGCCAAGAGGGTGCTGGCCTCTGATGGGCCTCTGTTCGGATTTTCCTGGGAGAGGAAGGAGGTTGAAGGGGGAGTGGGGCTTCATGTCACTCTGGGGGGGCCAGTCCAGGAACTGCAGGATCGTCATTGTGGACGCCCCCAACAGTTACAACGCCATCTTCGGGCGGCCTCTCATCAGCGCCTTCTGATGTGTCCCATCATCCTTTCATCAGTGCTTGAAGTTCAGCGCCGAGGGGATCCAGGCCCGGGTCAGGGGAGACTCCAAGGTAGCGAGGGAGTGTTACGTCACCGCGGTGAACTCCATCTCTTGGCAGGAGGGGCCGAGGAGATGGAACGGGGAATGGAGGAGGCAGAGCAGGAAGTAGGTGGGGTGGAGATGGAGGTGGAGGAGAGCCGCACCCAGGTGGAGGTGGCGGAGGAAGTCCAGAAAGGGCCGGACGAGGTAACGGCCGTAGAGGAGGCGGAGGAGGCCCTTGTCCCAGGAGAGGGGGGCGTTGGTGAATAGAGAGAGCAGTCCAGGCTGGAGGCTGCGGAAGAGGTGGTGGAGATGGAAGTTCTCACCCAGGGAGGCAGGGTGGAGAAGGTTCGCATCAGCGGGGGGTTGACCCCGGCGGACCAGGAGAGGATGTTGGCATGCATCCAGAAGAACGTGGACATCTTCGCATGGAACGCGGTAGAGATGTCAGGGATCGATGCGGACGTTATCTGCCACCGCCTCAACCCGGACCCAGAAGCTTGCCCCATCCAGCAAAAGAAGAGATCCATAGCGGACAAGCTGGCCGAGCCCATCAGGGAGGAGGTGTTCAAGCTCCTGAAGGCTGTCTTTGTATCCGAAATTCAATACTCCGACTGGGTCTTCAATGTAGTAATGGTAAAAAAAAATAGACGGCTGGTGGCGTATGTGTGTTGATTTATCTTTGCTTAATAAATCAAGCCCCAAAGATTGTTACCCTTTGCCTCGAATCGACGCGGTGGTTGACTCAGCCGTCGGTTTTTCTATAATGAGTTTCTTATATGCTTTTTCAGGTTACCATCAGATCAGGATGCACCCCCCACCCGATGTGAAAGATCTCTCCTTTATCACCGGGTATGGGTGTTACTGCTACAAGATGATGTCTTTTGGGCTGAAAAATGTCGGGGCAACATATCAGAAGACGATGGATCGGGACTTCCGGGAACAAAAGGGAAGAAACCTGGAGGTGTATGTAGATGATCTTATGATCAAGAGTCGAGACGTGGACTCTCACCTCCAGGACCTGGAGGAAACCTTCACAACCTTGCGCGAGTACAAGATGAGGTTGAACCCCTTGAAGTGCGTTTTCGGGGCTAGCTGGGGGAAGTTCTTGGGTCTTCTCCTCACGCCCGTAGGGGTGGAACCAAACCCTGACAAGGTCAAGGCGATCATGGAGTTGGGGTCGCCTCGGAATGCTAAAGAGGTGCAGCGGCTGACAGGCAAGCTGGCAGGGCTGAGCAGGTTCCTCTCCCGGGCCGGGGAGAAATGCTCCCCCTTCTTCAAAGAGTTGAGGGGGGTAAGAAGTTTGAGTAGACTGGAGAATGCGAGGAGGCGTTCCAAGCCTTGAAGAGGCAGTTTACTCGGGCCCCGCTACTCGAAGGGCCAAAGGGGAAGATTTGTCCCTATACCATGGACTGGGAGCCGAGGCCTTGAGCACCGTCATGGTTCGGGAAGAGGGGAAGAAGCAGTTGCCCATCTACTACGTAAGTCGGGTCCTCAGGAAGGCAGAGCTCTGTTACCCCATCTTGGAGAAGCTGGCCTTTGCCCTTGTCATCTCGGCTCGGAGGCTCCGGCCTTACTTCCAGGCACACTCCATACGAGTGGTGATTGACCATCCCCTCCGCAATATCTTTGAGGGGATGAAAAACTCAGGAAGGTTGGCAAAATGGTCGGTGGAGTTGAGCGAGTTCGATATTTCTTTTGCCCCCCGCCTCTAGATTAAGGCCCAAGCGATGGCCGACTTTCTGGCCTATTACGTGGTCGAGGAGGCGGAGGTGAAACTCACCCGCCCAGTTCCTTGGAAGGTGATGGTGGATGGTGCCTTAGGTAAGCATTCCTTGGAGGTGGGGGTGATCTTGGAAAGCCCCCAAGGAACAAAGATAGAGCAAACAATAGTTATCCATTTTTCTATTACTAACAATCAGGTCGAGTACGAGGCGGTGATTGCAGGCTAAGAAGCACCGGTACGGGTACCGGGTACGATACGTATCTGGTACGGCGGTACGACAGAATTTTGAAATCAAAAATACGAGTACGACGTGATACGTTGTATTAAATTTAATAAATATATATGCATATATGATAAATACATTTATAAATTCTCAAAACAATAAAACATGAATCATAAATAATCAATTGAAGTACAAGTTCATAACTAATGCAATATAACATGAAGTACTTAGACATAAGCTATTCATAAATATTTCAAATAAAATGATGTTCATCACTCATTTTCTCCATCTTCCTTCATATTGTTGGAAATCAAGGTATCTTCAATTTCTGACTCATCTAAAGACAAGTTGACAACCGTAAGCATTCCAACTCCATCAAAAGGATTTGCCCATGCATCTCCTCCTATATCTCACATTCTACTCCTTCCTTGACTGTAGATTTCGTTTCTCCTCGATAATAAGCTCTTTTAAATACTCTTGAGTTACTTTTGGACATACTCAAATACCATTTCCGGATAGTTTTAGCAAGTGACTCTTTACTCTAGAATACGAGCCATTGAAATCTATTTCACAAAAATTGCATTTCCATTTTCTGTTTCCGCCACCAACTTCTCTACTATGGATAAGAGATACATAATCTCAAAGTGGCGCATAATCATCCCTACTTGCATCATCAGAAATAAATATACTTGTTGTTGAGTTAGAAGTTGAATCTGTGACACTAATAGGAGATTGTGATTGAGACATAATTGCTGTAATAAGAAAAAGATGAAAAAAATTGAACTAATGAATTGAACTAATTAACTAATGAATTGAACTAATTAACAGAACTAATTAACAAAACACAACATATTCTATCTATCGAAGAAAGCTCTTCAAAAAGGTGAA
Organism: Platanthera guangdongensis; assembly: GCA_039583875.1. NCBI lineage: Eukaryota > Viridiplantae > Streptophyta > Magnoliopsida > Asparagales > Orchidaceae > Platanthera > Platanthera guangdongensis. Next base: position 181,089,549 of record CM077158.1, read on the forward strand.
GATGCAGTAAGTATGTTATAATTGAATGATGAAGATGCAGTAAGTATGTTTTATTTTCTCCATCCCTTGTATTTCTACAGATACTTCAGTAATATTAGACATGCCTTGTATTTTCTCCATCCCTTGTACGTGATGTTGCAAATTGAGAAACAAATCATGAAATACTAAAAGAAACAGTATAATGATGTGGGTATACAAATTGGAATGATTCTGAAGTGCTAAACTGACTAACATAGTGCTAAACTGACTAACCTCGTGAAGAAGAAGAAGAAGAGGACCGGAAACAGAAGAAGAGGACTGAAAACAGAAGAAGAGGAAGAAGAAGAAGAAGAAGACGAAGAGGACCGAAAACGTACGGGATCGTCGGCAGGGAATCGGCAGAACGGGAGCAGCAGCACGGGAGCGGCAGCACGGGATCGGGAGAGGTACGGAAACGTAACTCTAAAATCGCGATTATAGTCGAACCGGCCCATGCGGTACGTGTATCCGTACCGGAAACGTACCTGATACGGGTACGACCCTATTTTTGGTGTATCCGTGCTTCGTAGATTGCAGGGCTGCGTCTGTCCAGGGAACTGGGAGTGCTTGACGTGGAGGTCCACACCGACTCCATGGTGGTGGCTTCCCAGATCAATAGGGAATTTGAGGCAAGGGAGCCTACCTTTCAGTTGTACTTAGCAAAGGTGAAGTGGGTCATCGACATGTTCCAGACTTTCTCCATCCGACAAGTGCCCTGGGAGGAAAACGAACAGGTTGATCCGCGGACAAAACATGGTCCTCGAGTGGGGGATACCATCACTGATCTATTCCGCCCTTCCACTGAAGATGGAGAGCTGATGGAGGTGGATCAACACCCCTCGTGGATAGAACCTTTCACAACGTTCCATTTCACGGGGAAGTATTCGGGGGGATGGACAAAAAAGAAGTTCAAGTACAAATCAGCAAACTATCTCATCCGTGACGGGCAGTTGTATCGGAAGACTCTCTCGGGACTGTTGGCTCGTTGTGTGGCCGAGAGGGAGGTCCAGAGAATCTTGGAAGAGGTCCACTCTGGGGAGTGTGGGAGTCACTACAGAAGTCGGACACTGGAAGGATTGTCAGACAAGGCTACTTTTGGCGTACCCTGGGCCACAACGCTGCAGAATTCATAAGGAAGTACCACAAGTGATAGTTGTTTGCCCCCCTCCAACTGCAACCAGCCCAACGCCTCGGAAGAATCACAGCGCCCTGGCCCTTTGCCATCTAGGGGATGGATTTGGTTGGACCCTTCCCCCAGGCCAGCGGGCAGAGGAGGTTCCGGTTGGTAATGATAGATTATTTTTCCAAATGGTTGGAGGTGAAGGCGCTGGCTAAGGTGACCTCCCAAGTGATCAGAAACTGTGTGGGGGGAGATCATCTGTAGGCACGGGCTAACCGAGGTCATTGTCACGGACAACGGGCCTCAGTTTGCCAGCGCCGAGTTCATCAGTTTCTGTGGGCAGCTCGGGATTGATCTCAGGTTCGCGTTGGTCCATCACCCCAGGAGCAACGGGCAGGTGGAGGCGGCGAACAAGATCATCGTCAACCTCCTGAAGAAGAAATTGCAGAACTTGAAGGATAGCTGAGTGGAGCAGCTTCCTTCGGTTCTCTGGGCCCGGAGAACTACTCCTAACACGGCTACGGGGGAGACCCCTTTTAAGCTCTCCCATGGGTGCGAGGTCATGCTTTCGATAGAATTCGAGGTCCGAACGCCTCGTGTGGTCGAGGCAGAGGCAGGCAAGGAGGAGTGGGAAGCTGAAAATGAGGAAGAGTTGTGGCTCTCTCTTGACATTGTGGAAGAGCTGCGTGATCTCTCCTCCATCAGGCAGGAAGAAGTGAAACGGAGAATGGCTAAGTACTTTGACAAGCACGTCAGGATCAAACAATTCGCGGAAGGGGACTTGGTCCTGAGGAAGGTGGATGCGGCAGGGAGATCAGCGGCAGTGGGGAAACTCAACCCCAATTGGGAAGGCCCGTACATCGTCCAGGAAGCATTAAGATCAGGGGGGTATCGCCTCCGAAATGTGGAGGGCGAGACCCTAAGTCACGCCTGCAGTGGTGATGACTTGAAGCGTTTCTACACATGAAAATGTGTACGTCCATTCTCTCAATAAATATGAGATACTTTGATGCTCCAACCCTTTTGCAGATCAAGTTTGTTATTAGTAAAGCTGAGTTCTGAGATGCTCCCGCTGTCAGGCTTCCACCTAGCTGACAGGGCTGGGATCCTCGTTGGACATCGTTATGACCCTGGGGCTGAGTCTGGTTGATGTTCAACACCCGCCGGCATGCTCTCACCTAGCTGATTGGGTCGGTGGTAGCACCCGGAGGATGGCAAAAGGAATATCTTCTCGCTCTGGGGTTTGGTCCCGGGATGCTCCCGCTGTCACGCTTCCAGCTAGCTGGCAGGGCCGGGATCCCCGTTGGACGTCGTTATGACCATGGGGATGTGTCTGGTTGATGCTCAACACCCGCCGTCAGGCTCTCACCTAGCTGATTGGGCTGGTGGTAGCTCCCGGAGGATGGCCAAAGTAATATCTTCTCGCTCTGGGGTTTGGTCCCGGGATGCTCCCGCTGTCACGCTTCCAGCTAGTTGGCAGGGCCGGGATCCCCGTTGGACGTCGTTATGACCATGGGGCTGTGACTGGTTGATGCTCAACACCCGCCGTCAGGCTCTCACCTAGCTGATTGGGCCGGTGGTAGCTCCCGGAGGATGGCCAAAGTAATATCTTCTCGCTCTGGGGTTAGGTCCCGGGATGCTCCCGCTGTCAGGCTTCAACCTAGTTGGCAGGGCCGGGATCCCCGTTGGACGTCGTTATGACCCTGGGGCTGAGTCTGGTTGATGTTCAACACCCGCCATCAGGTTTTCATCTAGCTGATTGGGCCGGTGGTAGTGCCCGGAGGATGGCCAAAGGAATATCTTCTCGCTCTGGGGTTAGGTCCCGGGATGATCCCGCTGTCAGGCTTTCACCTAGCTGGCAAGACCGGGATCCCCGTTGGACGTCGTTATGACCCTGCGCCTGAGTCTGGTTGATGCTCAACACCCGCCGTCAGGCTCTCACCTAGCTGATTGGGCCGGTGGTAGCGCCCGGAGGATGGTCAAAGGAATATCTTCTCGCTATGGGGTTAGGTCCCGGGATGCTCCCGCTGTCAGGCTTCCACTTAGCTGGCAGGGCCGGGATCCCCGTTGGATGTCGTTATGACTGTGGGGCTGAGTCCGGTTGATGCTCAACACCCGCCGTCAGGTTCTCACCTAGCTGATTGGGCCGGTGGTAGCGCCCGGAGGATGGCCAAAGGAAGATCTTCTCGCTTTGGGGGTAGGTCCCGGGACGCCCCCGCTGTCCGGCTTCCACCTAGCTGGCAGGGCCGGGATCCCCGTTGTACGTTGTTATGACCCTGGGGTTGAGTCCGGTTGATGCTCAACACCCGCCGTCAGGCTCTCACCTAGCTGATTGGGTTGGAGGTAGTGTCCGGTGGTTGATCAAAGGAAAATAGGACCCTCGTTCCAGGGCTGTCCAGAGTTGCTTCGGCTGTCAGGCTTTCACCTAGCTGGCAGGGCGGGGGTCCTCGGTGGACGAAGTTTTCAAAACAAGTCATCAACTAATCTCACCAATAAAACAGATCTGAAGGCTAAAGTTTCCTTTAAAGAAAGGATAAGGTCTCGGGAAGATCTCGCCAAGTAAAGGGGTCTCTTCAGTCTGAAGAGGGTAATCCAATGCGAGTGCCAAGAGCTCACTCTCGCAGGCCCAAGAACTTGCACGCGCGTGGGCTAAAAGGGCGAGAACGGCGCGAAGTATAATCCTAAGCAAAAAGTCGGCCTAAGGGGTCGCGAGATGTTCCGGCCCTGGGTTAAGCGGAAGCGCGAGTCGAATGTATTTCTATGTACCGCGTCACTCGGCCGCAGGAAGAATAAAAACAAGCGGGAATTTTTATAACAATGTATTTCATTTATCAAAATTGTTACATTGACAAAAGGGGAGAAGGCCCGAAAGAAAGAAGTACAAGCGAAAGCAAAAAAAAGGGGGGGAGGGGGGCGAGAGCCTCAGGGCGACAAGGCTGAGTGCTCGCTCTCGCCAGAATCCTCATCCGCGCTCTCCATGGGATCGGGAACAGGCTGGAAGAGCTCCGGCATCAAGATCTCGGCTGTCACTTTCTCGTCGTCGCTGTTTAGGAAGCCGGCTTGTTGCATCATCTGGAGTGCATGCCTGGCTGCCATGATGGCATGCTCCTGCATCATCAGGTCGATCTCGCGTTGTGTAAACAGCAGGGCCTCCTTCTCGCCCGGGGGAGGAGGGATCAACGAGTAAATCCACTGCTGATTTTGGGCCCTTATCCGCCTGTTCTCGTCCTTTACGTGGGCGATACGCGCATCCTTCGCGGCGACGGTCACGGAATCCTGCAAAATGACAAAGGATCAGGGCGAGAGTAAAAAGTATGGCGAAATGTATAAGCAAAGGAGTAAGAAATTACCACTCCAGCTTCTCGCAGGCCGAGATCCTTCTTGGAGGTCGCGAGCTCCCCCTTCAGCGTTTTCACCTCCGAGCAGAGAGAGGATCGCGCCGCACTAACATCCGCCAGTTGTCGCGCAAGTCGGATGCTACGGCGCGCTGACATATGTGCGAGCTCGAGGGCACAGAATTGGGCCCGCGAGCTCTCGTAGGCGAGTGATTTTGTTAATGCCCTGTCATAGTAGGCGGCGTTGTCCCGCCCATACATTCCAAAGGCAAATGCATAGGCCTGGCCCGAGACCGTATCGCCTTCCTGCCAAGAAGGGAGCACGGTAGAGATGGAGGCTCTGTTGGCCTTTCGATCTCCCACCAACAGGGGCTCTTCGCTGTCGTTCAACACATCCTCACCCAGGCCAAAGTTCCCGTGGCCCCTGGGATCCGGCTTCTCCTGTGTCGAGGTCCCGCCGGTCTCTCCCGCCCTCTTCACTACACCGTCGGCACCGTTTTTAGGAGAATCAATGATAATCTCTTTGCCCTTGTCGCGATCAGTAGTGGTTAGCTTCTCGGCAGTTATGGGTTTCTCGACAGCTTTTGGCTTCTCGGTAGCTGTTGGTTTCTCGGATGTTGATGGTTTCTTGGAAGGAGGCGGAGATGGCGGTGCGTCAGGCCTCCGCTTTTTGCCGCTTGATTTCGGCAGCGGCTTCAGCGAGCTTCTACAAGCCGCCGCGGCGGCCTCGGCGCAGGCCAACTCGGCAGAAGTTGTCGTGCTGCCCGAAAATGGGAGGTTGAGAGGGAGATCTCGCACCCCTGCACAAATATCGTGAGTTAGAGAATTTTTCAAACCTTATAATCTTTAGAGTAGCGAATGCGAAAACTACCCTCCCCGGCGAGAACTGGCAGGAGCGTGCCGACGTCCTCCTCAAAAAGATGATGTCGAAATCCTTCCCAAGGAGGAATTGATGGAGATTGGATTCATGGCCGCCAAGATTGGGAGGGAGGTAGGTAGACTTCTCTTGCTGGATCGGCGAAAACGGGAGGTTGTCGAAGTCACCGGAGACGAAGATGAATCTCTTGACCCAGTTATGGTTCTTGTTGGCGATACCTCTCGACTTCAGGGTGTTGCCGGAGAAGAACGCAATCCCGTCCCTTTTGGCGCGGAAATTGAATAGTTTGCGGAAGACTGGGAGGCTGAACTTCATTCGCTCTGACCGCATATAACTAGCGAATGCGACTAGCAGGGCTATGAAATTCGGGTTGAGTTGGAAGGGAACTACGCGGAAGTAGCGCAGAGCTTGACGGACCTCAGGCCATATAGGGAGGCGGATTCCAACTTCAAAGTGCTCCGCGGGGATGACGAGTTCGCAAGGCGAGAAGTGGTCGATCGATTCATTATCAGATGGATGTCGCGCCTTGAAACCTGGGGTGATATAGAGATTCACGAGCGAATGTTACTCTTCCTCTGACATTTTACAGTTCATAAATGGGTAATCGGCGAATGCGGCGGCACACTTGTTCCGGCCATCACCCTCTCCCAACATCTCGCTTGGAACAAAAAGGGAGGAAAAGGCGTGTGTGCAAGAGGAAGAAGAATGACAGGGAAAGCGAAAAAACTATCGAACGCGATGATTAATGCGGTAGGTAAGCAACCTATCTATAGGAAATTTCGGGCGGGAAATGATTTTAGGCACAAAAAAGTGCAGATAGCGCATTTTTTTAGATCTCGCCCCAGGTCCGGCCACGGCCCTAGGCGAGATCTCGCACCGCCTCACTCGCATTGCTGTTTCAAGCAGGGGGAACGGCATAAGTAAAGGCATCCGCATGAACAAAAATATATCCACGATAAAAGACAGAAAAGAAAGCGAGATCAAACAATATACAACCATAACGCATTGTCAACATTCGACATAAAGGCCGACAGTCATTATTACAGAGCTTATAAAATAAAACAGGAGCGGGAGGCGAGTGTCGGTAGGCCCACCAGGGGGCCATCTTCACCGTCCCCGACCTCCCATCCCGCTCCCGACATGGCACGTGCATAGTGGATAGAGCAAATGGTTTGGAGTCCTCGCTGGGCGAGATGGAGTTGGTCTTCAACCCGCGCGATGTGAAGACCAGGGTATTCTCTCCCGCAACCGACCTCTCCTAACAGATTGTCAATTAGTTGTGTGTAGTTATTCTCCGGGCTGAGAAGTCGCTCCTCAGTAGATTTTTGATTCTCCCGCACCCGATTAGCGATCCCGCGCAGCAGCAGCGATTGTTTCTGTAGTATCTCGGCCACCTGTCTCTTCATCCCAACAGCATCCTCTGGATCGCCTAGGTAATCAGCAATTGAATCCGGAGAAGGAAGGAGTGAAACCGCCTCCTCATCGATATCAACATCAGTGGAGATCTCGTGAAAACCTGCGGTAAATGGTGTTACATATGCTTAACTCTCGCATCTCCCGCGAAAGATAGTAAAAGTCGTTACCTGATCCGTCACCTGCGTCCTTATCAGAAGGATGGCGAGAAGTGTCGGGTCGCCCCTCAAAGGGGGTACCGAAGTTTATGTTTCTCTTCCCTAGGTCCGGGAGAAAGATTGTTGGTCCAGAAGGAAGGTTGGGGATGACATCCGCTGGGGGCAGAGTCGAGGCGAGATCTACAGGTGTCTTGCGAACGGAGGATTTCGGTGTTGGAACTCTAAACCCCGAAGTCCCAAAAGCGGGAACTGCAAATAAAAGATAGGTAAGCCAGAGGATGAAAGGATAGAAGTTAGAAGAAGGTTTACATTTCTCTTGTGCAGGAATATCAAGCCGGAAGGGGGGCGATCTCGCAGGACATCTGGTCGTGCCCATTCCCCAGCAAGTCCGATTTAGCACTCGCCTTCTTAACTTCCTTCTCCATCGGCGGGATCTGCAAATAGATACAACGAATCAACATTTTACCTCGGCAACAAAAGGGGACGAGCAGTGCTAAGCGAATGCTAATACCAAGGATGTCTTGGTTGGGGAAGGATTTTGAGAGGTCGACTCATCGTTGGTCGGGTTGCGCCGGACCACTTTAGCTTTTTTCATCTTCGGGGATGACCCAGGTGCTTTTCGAGAGAGACAGGGGGCGAGTGAGCCCATCAAGGTTCTGTTCTTGCTTTGGACAGCACGGAGGCAGTCTAGAGCTTCCTTGGAAAGCGACATCGCGATTAGATGCGAGAGCGGCAACAGAGGATTAGGGCAAGGATCATTTGCCTCTACCTGGATATTTATATGGCCATGGAGGGGTCCGCAGAAGATTCTCTTACAGGTCAGCATCCACTCATCCAATATGAGGGGTTGAGAGATTCTTTCCGAGCTTTGTTAAAGCTCACAAAGAGCGGAGATTGTGTACAATCCCATATTCGACGAGTGGACTCCATCAAATGCGAGTGAGGCAGTTTGGCTTACACTCGCCCAAGGCCTAAAGAGGGTCATTCGCGCAGCCCTAGGAGGGGTGGTTTGGCCCTTCGGCGAGTGCAATCTTCATCCAGCACTCGCTGAAGGACCTCACGCCTTAGCGCGCGCACTAGGCCAGTTCCCGCCAAGCCAGGCGAGTGGCCACCCAGCCAGGCACTCGCCCCTAAGTGAGCTTCAAGGCGGCAAATGCGTTGTGCTCCCGGCATTCGCCCCTTCAGCCGAGTGATGCTCTCACAGATCATTCGTCCAGCAGGGTCCAGAGGCAAAATTACCTGGATGCCCTGAGAGATCTGCATTTAGTCCCTCAGAACAGCGAAGTTACAATGTTGGCAGGCCAATTTGGATTGTGTATAGCCTTTTGAAACAACGGAGTTACGTTGTTGGCAGACCAGATACTGGAAATCTATAAATAGACCCAATGGGGTACCTCAGAAGGCATGCTTACTTGTGCCTCGGTCTTCTTGCGCTTTTTGAGATATCCTTAGATCGGCATTTGGCTAAGGAGGGGAAGCGCTCTGATATCTTCCGGGTATGTGGAGGGACCTTCGCGTCGAGCCCTTGGGTCTGTCCCCAGCTCTTTTTCCTTAGTTGTTTGGCTCGCGGGAGAGAAGTAAGTGTGTGATCACCCCTTTTCCAAGGGTGAACACCACAGAGACCGAATTTTCGGTTTCAACAGTAAATCTCTTAGCCCGTTCTTGATCTAATTTTTGCAATGAATCAATACTTGTGTTAGCGTGGTGAATTCTGATATGCCTCTTTTGTTGTGCTTAATTCAAATAGAATGTTAACTTTGCTCGCGCCAGTTGGCTGTCTCCGTCAGCTTCAGCTTATTTAAGGCAAGTAAAGATTTTTTTTTTCTCGCAAACATTGAACTTAAATGAATGTATGTTCTTATAATTTTATGACTTCGCTATTAAATATATGATTCGTCAATTGAATTTAAAACTTGAATGTCTAACATGATATACTAATAGTTTGAGGTTTAAAATATTTGGAGTGACATGAGTTGGTGATCATGAATGATTTATATATATATATATATATATGAGTTTTCACTTAAATGAATGAATCTCTTATTTGTAGTATAATTCAAAGAATGGTAGATCGTTGAGCAAGAGCATCAGGGGTCATGATAATAATTGTAACAAATTTTGGTTAGCAAATATATGATCGGTGTTTTTATATCATGCTTGTAACGTACATATTTACTTGAGAGATAATCGTGTCTTAGAATGAATTAATCTAGATGAGTCATTGAAGTCTCAAAATCGATTCATATCAAACTTACCTCTACGATTTGCTTGAACCCGCAAAAAAATTTAAAACTCTTTATCTAGTTTCTTTTGTGCCATCAAATACTGTTTCTTAGTTCTGTCTAGTTCTAAGACTTGAGCGAATATTGTTTCATAACTCAATTTTTCTCTTGACGCGTATATGAACTCTAATCTTGTACAACTGAATCGTTTAATTTGTAACAGATCTTGATATGTTAGAAATCTCATAAATCATGAATCGTTAAAGTCATTAATGTCATAAGCAATCATTGAAATGTAGTGCTAAATTGATGTGACGTTTTTGCTCTAGTTTTCACTTGACTGACAGCAGAAACCAACAAATGGTCATATCAAGCACAATTATTTTGATAAGCCTTGCATTTATACTCACATTAGAATCATGTGCATCCAATAAAAACACTTACACTTTTCACTGATTACAGCTAATGACATTTCTTGATATGTCTATGTTATACTCCGGAGTAGTCTAATAAACTAACTTGTTCCGTTTAGCTCATTTACTTGTTTATCTCGAATAGTCCTGTTTCAAGAGAATCTGGTATACATACGTTTATACTACTTTTACTGGTTATGTACTTTATTGTACTCCTATTTATTTCAATGTTCTGAGTTTTTTCCTCCTTGTTTTGAAATTTCCTTAGCGTTCGTGACAGCACCGTTAGGTCCTCGAGCCCGTTCAACATTAATGGACAACCTCGTATCCGGCGAGTGAGGTGAACCAGGAACCAGACCGGACGGCTCAGATCACCCAGGCCCAGGAGAGCTCGGCAGAGAAGCCCGAGCTCGGCATTCGTCGACCGCGAGCTCGGCATTCGCCGAACTAAGTCAGGATTCGTCGAGCTGAGGCCGGCCAATGGAGGCCGACCGATGGGCGAGCTCGCCGTCCCAGCTCGCGCTCACGCAAAGGAGATCGGCAACAGCAGGCGAGCCGGATCTTCAGGGGTGGCCGAGCTCCCCAGCTCGCCCAGATCTATGAGGTACTTTTTACTGTTTTGCCCCCGCCGGTCTGCCCATAGCCCTTCAAAACAACGGAGTTTGGCTGTTGGCAGACCCAGCCAAGGGTATTTTGGTAACTTCAGACGAGTTCAGTTTGGTTATTGGCATTTCAAATTTTGAAATCTATAAATAGGACCCAAGGGGGTACCTCAGAAAGCATGTTGTCAGTGCCCTCTTGCTCCATCTCTCAAGTGCTTTCCGAGGATACTTTAGCTCGGCCTTTGGCTAAGGAGGGGAAGCGCTCTTAGATCTTCCGGATGTGTGGTGGGTCCTCCCCGCCGAGCCCTTGGGTCAGTTCTTTCTTGTTTCCCTTGTTGTTTTGCTTGCAGGAGCGAAGTAGGTGCGATCACCACTTCCCCAAGGGTGACCTCCACAGGAGACCGTTTTTTGGTTTCAATATTTTGATGCGGTGAGCGTGGTCAGTACAGAAAAGCTTCAGCGAGCTCGATGACAGGAGGGCAAGGATCTGACAGGACGGACTCGCCGCCCCCCCCCCCCCCACCTCTGACCACAGTGGGGATGTTTGAAGATTTCAGGAACGAGGTACTGGGCCTCGTCAAGTTCGCACTCGGCACGCGGGCCGAGTGCTCGACTCCGGCAATCCAGATCGCAGCCGTCCCCTCTCTGGGCGAGGCGCCCCCGACAGGCGAGCTGGGAAGGAAGTGGCCGAGGAGGGTCGGGGGTGCGAGCTCCCCGGGCGCGAGCTCCCCGGGCGCGAGCTCTTCCCCGGCTTGGCAGGCAGAGGCCGGCTCGGGGAGCTGAGCCCGCGAGACGCACCAGCTCGCCCAGTAGGGGGAGGCAGCCCCTTCAGCGAGCTAGTCTCTTCAGCTCCAGTTCCAGAGGGTTCAGGGAACCCGAGATGTCCTACTACACCGGGAAGGGAGACCCGGTCCAACACGTCCAGTGGTTTGAGGACGTGGTCTCGATCCGGAAGATGTCGGATGGGTTCAAGTGCCGACTCTTCGCCATCACCCTCAAAGAGAAGGCGAGGGAGTGGTTTCACCAGCTGCCGGCCAGCTCCATCTACTGCTTTGAGGACCTACGTCGGGGGTTCATGTTGAGGTTCACTACCTCGAAGAGGAGGAAGAAGGAGTCGGAGTCCCTGTTCCACATCAAGCAGGGAGTGAATGAGACGCTGGGAAGCTACGTGGACCGGTTCCAGGAGGAGGTCACCCAGGTCCAGGAAATGTCAGGCCATAGCCTGATGATGGCCTTCACCCTGGGCCTGCAGCAGGGATTCTTCAGGATGGAGCTGAAGAGAGTGCCCCCCCCTCCTACGAGGAGTTGATGGAGAGGGCGGCGAGGGAAGTCGACGGGGAGGCGTCAAATCCGGAGTTTGCCCGGAAGCTGGCCAGGTGGGCCACGGAGGAAGAAAAGGAGTCAAGGGGAGGAAGAGGACAGGAGGAGAGGAGAGGATAGCCCCGGTAGAGGGAGCAGAGGCAGCTCCAGGGGCAGCAGCAGCCCGGGTGGGAGCGTCAGGAGCCTGACTGCCGGCTAGGCTGGAGGCCCGAGTGGCAAAGGCAGGGGTCACAGAGAGGGTACCAAGGAAGGGACCACCACCGGGGGGCAAGATCAATTCCACCCCCCGGGCTGGAGGCAGGCCCAGAGGCCTCGACTCCCCGATCAAGAGGAGGCTATGGCCATAGCCATAGGGGAGAGGAGGAGAGTAGCAAGGAGGAGGAGGAGAGAAGTTAGGGTGGAGTTGCCCTACTGCGATTTCCATCGGGAGGAAGGGCACGCCACAGCCACGTGCCCGGAGTTCCTCGAAGTGAGGGGAAACAGGGAGCAGCAGCAGCAGGAGCGTCAGGAAGTGAGGATCGAGGAGGTCCTGCCTCGGGCGGAGGACCGTTGTGAAGACCGGGTGGATGTCGGGACCCGAGGAGAGATCGGAGTCATCCACGGGAGGGTGGGGGTTGAGGCTTCCCGGAAGGCGAGCCTCCACACCATGTATCGCCGGAGCGTTGGCTCCACATCCCAAACCCCGCCCCCGGAAGAGAGGATCACCTTCTCGAGGAGCGATATGGCGGATCATGAGGATCCTTTTTGCGATGCGCTGGTCATCCAGACGGCCATCGAAAATTTTACCGTCTCCCGGATCCTCGTCGACAACGGAAGCTCCGTCAACGTCGTCTTTAAGAAGGCGTTTGACGCAAAGAAGGTGGAGGCGAAGAGGGTGTTGGCCTCGGTTGGGCCCTTGTTCGGATTTTCGGGGGAGAGGAAGGAGGTCGAAGGAGGTGTGGGGCTCCATGTCACCCTGGGGTGGGGCAGTCCAGGAACTGCAGGTTCGTCATCGTGGACGCCCCCAGCAGCTACAACGCCATCTTCGGGAGGACACTCATCAGCGCCTTCCGCTGCGTCTTCTCATCGTTCCATCAATGCTTGAAGTTCAATGCCGAGGGGATTCAGGTCTGGGTCAGGGGGGACCACCCCAAAGTGGCGCGGGAATGCTACGTCGCCGCCGTGAACTTCATCTCTTGGCAGGAGGGAGCTGAGGAGATGGAGCGAATAATGGAGGAGGCGGAGCAGGGAGCTGGTATGGAGGAGATGGAGGTGGAAAACTGCACCGAGATTGAGGTGGCAGGAGGAGATCGGGAGGAGCTGGCCGAAGCGATGGCCGTGGAAGAAGAGGTAGAGGCGGAGGTGCTCGTCCCAGGGGAGAGGGATGTTGGAGAATGGGGGGAGCAGTCCAGGTTGGCGGCAGCGAAAGATGTTGTGAAGCTGGAGGTCCTCACCCGTGAAGGCAAGGTGGAGAAGGTCCGCGTCAGCGGAGGGCTGACCCCGAAGGATCAAGGTAGGATGCTGTCATGCATCAAGAAGAACGTGGACATCTTCGCATGGAGCGCCGCGGAGATGTCGGGGGTTGACGCGTATGTGGCTTGCCACCGCCTCAACTTGGACCCGGGAGCACACCCCGTTCAGCAAAAGAAGAGGTCCACGACGGAGAAGCTGGCCGAGCCTATCAGGGAGGAGGTGGCAAAGCTTCTCAAGGCCGTCTTCATATCCTAGATCCAATACCCCGGTTGGGTCTATAACGTAGTCATGGTTAAAAAGGGAGACGGCCGGTAGCGTATGTGTATCGACTTCTCTTTGCTTAATAAATCTTGTCCGAAGGACTGTTATCCCTTGCCTCGGATCGACGCGCTGGTTGACTCAGCCGTTGATTTTTCTGTAATGAGTTTTCTAGATGCATTTTCAGGTTATCATCAAATCAGGATGCACCCCTCGGACGTCAAGGATGTCTCGTTCATCATGGGGGATGGATGCTACTGCTATAAAATGATGCCCTTCGGGCTGAAGAATGCAGGGGCGAGCTACTAGAAAATGATGGATAGGGTCTTCAAAGAACAGAAGGGCAGGAACCTGGAGGTGTACGTAGATGATCTCATGATCAAGAGTCAGGATGTGGACTCTCACCTCCAGGACATAGAGGAGACTTTTGCTACCCTGCGCAAATACAAGATGCGGTTGAACCCCCTGAAGTGTGTCTTCGGGGGTAGCAGGGGAAAGTTCTTGGGGCACCTCCTCACCCCTGCAGGGGTCGAGCCGAATCCTGATAAGGACAAGGCTATCATGGAGCTGGGGTCGCCGCGGAATACTAAGGAGGTGCAGCGGCTGACGGGGAAGCTGGCAGGGCTAAGTAGGTTCCTCTCCCGGGCTGTGGAGAAGTGCTCCCCCTTCTTCAAAACACTGAGGGGGGGTCAAAAATTTGAGTGGACAAAGGAGTGCGAGGAGGCATTCCAGGCCCTCAAGATGCAGTTGACTCGGGCCCCATTGCTCCAAGGGCCAAAGGAGGGGGAAGACCTGTTTTTATATCTCGGGGTCGGGGCGGAGGCCTTAAGCTCTGTCCTAGTTCGTGAAGAAGGGAAGAAGCAGCTCCCTATATATTACGTGAGTAGGGTCCTGAGGAAGGCCGAGCTCCGGTATCCGATTTTGGAGAAGCTGGCCTTCGCCCTGGTCATCTCGGCCCGAAGGCTGCGGCCCTATTTCCAGGCACACTCAATCCGAGTGGTGACTGACCATCCCCTCCGCAACATCTTTGAGGGGGTGGAGCATTCTGGCAAGCTGGCCAACTGGTCGGTGGAGTTGAGCGAGTTCGACGTCTCCTTCGTCCCCCGCCTCTCGATCAAAGCTGAAGCGATGGCCGACTTCTTGGCCGATTATGCGATTGAGGTGGCGGAGGAAGAGCTCGCTCGTCCGACTCCTTGGAAGGTGAAGGTAGATGGCGGCTCGGGGAGGCATTCCCTAGAAGTGGGGGTGATCTTGGAGAGCCCACAAGGGACTAGAATTGAGCAGACGGTGGTGGTGCACTTCCCCATCACCAACAATCAGGCTGAGTATGAGGCTGTGATAGCAGGGCTGCGCCTGGCCAGGGAGCTGGGGGTGTTGGACGTGGAGGTTCTTACTGACTCCATGGTGGTAGCTTCCCAGATCAACGGGGAGTTCGAGGCGAGAGAGTCTACCCTGCGGCTATACTTAGCCAAAGTAAAGGGGGTCATTGGCACATTCCAAACTTTTTCCATCCAGCACGTGCCCCGGGAGGAGAATGAGCACGTCGATCAGCTAGCGAAGCATGATCCTCGGATAGGGGGTACCATCACCAACTTATTCCGCCCTTCCATCGAAGAGGGAGAGCTCATGGAGATAGATCAGCGGTCCTCGTGGATGGACTCGGTCATAACTTTCCTTTCCACGGGAGAGTATCCGGAGGGGGTGGACAGGAAGAAGCTCCGGTACAAATCGGCGTACTACCTCCTCCGGGAGGGGCAGTTGTACAGGAAGACTCTCTCGGAGATGTTGGCTCGTTGCGTGGCCGGGGGGGAAGTACAAAGAATCTTGGAGGAAGTCCACTCCGGGGAGTGTGGGAGTCACTCCGGAAATCGGACCCTGGAAGGAAGGATGGTCATGCAAGGGTATTTCTGGCCCACCCTGGGCCGCGATGCGACAGAGTTCGCAAGAATATGCCACAAGTGTCAGTTGTTTGCCTACAGCCGGCTCAGCGACTCAAGAGTATCACAGCCCCATGGCCCTTTGCCATTTGGGGAATAGATTTGGTTGGACCGTTCCCCCAGGCCAGTGGGCAGAGAAGGTTCTTACTGGTGATGATCGATTATTTCTCAAAGTGGTTGGAGGTGAAGGCGCTGGCCAAGGTGACTTCTCAGGTCATCAGGAACTTCATTTGGGGGGAGATCATCTGCCGCCATGGGCTGCCCCAGGCCATTGTCACGGACAATGGGCCCCAGTTCGCCAGCGCGGAGTTTACCAGTTTCTGCGAGCAGCTTGGGATCGACCTCAGGTTCGTCTCGGTCCACCACCCCAGGAGCAACGGGCAGGTGGAGGCCGCGAACAAAATCATCGTTAACCTCCTAAAGAAGAAAGCGGAAAATCTGAAGGGGAGCTGGGTGGAGCAGCTTCCTGCGGTTCTCTGGGCCTTGAGGACCACCCCCAACACAGCTACAGGAGAGACCCCCTTCAAGCTGTCCCATGGGTGCGAGGCAGTGATCCCCGTAGAATTTGAAGTACAAACATCTCGAGTGGTTGCGGCCGGGGAAGGCAGGGAAGAATGGCAGGCTGAGAACGAGAAAGACCTGCGGTTCTCCCTTGACATGGTGGAGGAGCTACGTGACCTCTCCGTCGTCCGACGGGAAGAGGTGAAGAGGAGGATGGCCAAGTACTTTGACAAGCACGTCAGAGTCAAACACTTTGTGGAGGGGGACTTTGTGCTGAAGAAAGTGGACGCAGCAGGGAGGTTGGCAACCGTGGGGAAGCTCAACCCCGGCTGGGAAGGGTCATTCATTGTAAAAGAGGCATTGAAATCAGGAGGGTATCGACTCCAAAATATGGAGGGTGAGACCCTGAGTCTCACCTGAAGTGGTGATGACTTGAAGCGTTTTTTTCCTTAAAACATGTAAGTGGTGCTTTGATTTTTAATAAAGTTCTTTAACACATCAGTGCTGTCACAATAAGTTTGCGGGAAGAAGTGAAGTGTACTTAAACCCCGAGCAGATCCCGCTGTCAGGCTCTCACCTAGCTGACAGGGCTGGATGTCACTCGATGGTGTCAACCCCTGGACCCCGAGCAGATCTCGTTGTCAGGCTCTCACCTAGCTGACAGCGCTGGATGTCACTCGATGGTGTCAACCTCCGGACCCCGAGCAGATCCCGATGTCAGGCTCTCACCTAGCTGGCAGGACTGGAAGTCACTCGGTGTCATCCTTAGACCCCGAGCAGATCCCGCTGTCAGGCTCTCACCTATCTGAAGGCGCTGGCCAAGGTGACTTCTCAGGTCATCAGGAACTTCATTTGGGGGGAGATCATCTGCCGCCATGGGCTGCCCCAGGCCATTGTCACGGACAATGGGCCCCAGTTCGCCAGCGCGGAGTTTACCAGTTTCTGCGAGCAGCTTGGGATCGACCTCAGGTTCGTCTCGGTCCACCACCCCAGGAGCAACGGGCAGGTGGAGGCCGCGAACAAAATCATCGTTAACCTCCTAAAGAAGAAAGCGGAAAATCTGAAGGGGAGCTGGGTGGAGCAGCTTCCTGCGGTTCTCTGGGCCTTGAGGACCACCCCCAACACAGCTACAGGAGAGACCCCCTTCAAGCTGTCCCATGGGTGCGAGGCAGTGATCCCCGTAGAATTTGAAGTACAAACATCTCGAGTGGTTGCGGCCGGGGAAGGCAGGGAAGAATGGCAGGCTGAGAACGAGAAAGACCTGCGGTTCTCCCTTGACATGGTGGAGGAGCTACGTGACCTCTCCGTCGTCCGACGGGAAGAGGTGAAGAGGAGGATGGCCAAGTACTTTGACAAGCACGTCAGAGTCAAACACTTTGTGGAGGGGGACTTTGTGCTGAAGAAAGTGGACGCAGCAGGGAGGTTGGCAACCGTGGGGAAGCTCAACCCCGGCTGGGAAGGGTCATTCATTGTAAAAGAGGCATTGAAATCAGGAGGGTATCGACTCCAAAATATGGAGGGTGAGACCCTGAGTCTCACCTGAAGTGGTGATGACTTGAAGCGTTTTTTTCCTTAAAACATGTAAGTGGTGCTTTGATTTTTAATAAAGTTCTTTAACACATCAGTGCTGTCACAATAAGTTTGCGGGAAGAAGTGAAGTGTACTTAAACCCCGAGCAGATCCCGCTGTCAGGCTCTCACCTAGCTGACAGGGCTGGATGTCACTCGATGGTGTCAACCCCTGGACCCCGAGCAGATCTCGTTGTCAGGCTCTCACCTAGCTGACAGCGCTGGATGTCACTCGATGGTGTCAACCTCCGGACCCCGAGCAGATCCCGATGTCAGGCTCTCACCTAGCTGGCAGGACTGGAAGTCACTCGGTGTCATCCTTAGACCCCGAGCAGATCCCGCTGTCAGGCTCTCACCTATCTGAAGGCGCTGGCCAAGGTGACTTCTCAGGTCATCAGGAACTTCATTTGGGGGGAGATCATCTGCCGCCATGGGCTGCCCCAGGCCATTGTCACGGACAATGGGCCCCAGTTCGCCAGCGCGGAGTTTACCAGTTTCTGCGAGCAGCTTGGGATCGACCTCAGGTTCGTCTCGGTCCACCACCCCAGGAGCAACGGGCAGGTGGAGGCCGCGAACAAAATCATCGTTAACCTCCTAAAGAAGAAAGCGGAAAATCTGAAGGGGAGCTGGGTGGAGCAGCTTCCTGCGGTTCTCTGGGCCTTGAGGACCACCCCCAACACAGCTACAGGAGAGACCCCCTTCAAGCTGTCCCATGGGTGCGAGGCAGTGATCCCCGTAGAATTTGAAGTACAAACATCTCGAGTGGTTGCGGCCGGGGAAGGCAGGGAAGAATGGCAGGCTGAGAACGAGAAAGACCTGCGGTTCTCCCTTGACATGGTGGAGGAGCTACGTGACCTCTCCGTCGTCCGACGGGAAGAGGTGAAGAGGAGGATGGCCAAGTACTTTGACAAGCACGTCAGAGTCAAACACTTTGTGGAGGGGGACTTTGTGCTGAAGAAAGTGGACGCAGCAGGGAGGTTGGCAACCGTGGGGAAGCTCAACCCCGGCTGGGAAGGGTCATTCATTGTAAAAGAGGCATTGAAATCAGGAGGGTATCGACTCCAAAATATGGAGGGTGAGACCCTGAGTCTCACCTGAAGTGGTGATGACTTGAAGCGTTTTTTTCCTTAAAACATGTAAGTGGTGCTTTGATTTTTAATAAAGTTCTTTAACACATCAGTGCTGTCACAATAAGTTTGCGGGAAGAAGTGAAGTGTACTTAAACCCCGAGCAGATCCCGCTGTCAGGCTCTCACCTAGCTGACAGGGCTGGATGTCACTCGATGGTGTCAACCCCTGGACCCCGAGCAGATCTCGTTGTCAGGCTCTCACCTAGCTGACAGCGCTGGATGTCACTCGATGGTGTCAACCTCCGGACCCCGAGCAGATCCCGATGTCAGGCTCTCACCTAGCTGGCAGGACTGGAAGTCACTCGGTGTCATCCTTAGACCCCGAGCAGATCCCGCTGTCAGGCTCTCACCTATCTGACAGGGTTGGAAGTCACTCACTGATGTCAACCTCCGGACCCAGAGCAGATCCCGCTGTCAGGTTCTCACCTAGCTGGCAGGACTGGAAGTAACTCGGTGTCATCCTTAGACCCCGAGCAGATCCCGCTGCCAGACTCTCACCTACCAGGCAGAACTGGAAGTCACTCGGTGTCAACCTCCGGACCCCGAGCAGATCCCGCTGTCAGCCTCTCACCTAGCTGGCAGGACTGGAAGTCACTCGGTGTCATCCTTAGACCCCGAGCAGATCCCGCTGTCAGGCTCTCACCTAGCTGACAGGGCTGGAAGTCACTCGCTGGTGTCAACCTCCGGACCCCGAGCAGATCCCGATGTCAGGCTATAACCTAGCTGGCATGACTGGAAGTCACTCGGTGTCATCCTTAGCCCCCGAGCAGATCCCGCTGTCAGGCTCTCACCTAGCTAGCAGGGCTGGATGTCACTCGATGGTGTCAACACCTGGACCCCGAGCAGATCCCGCTGTCAGGCTCTCACCTAGCTGACAGGGTTGGATGTCACTCGATGGTGTCAACCTCCGGACCACGAGCAGATCCCGCTGTCAGGCACTCACCTAGCTGGCAGAACTGGAAGTCACTCGGTGTCATCCTTAGACCCCGAGCAGATCCCGCTGTCAGGCTCTCATCTAGCTGGCAGGGCTGGATGTCACTCGATGGTGTCAACCTCCGGACCCCGAGCAGATCCCGCTGTCAGGCTCTCACCTAGCTGGCAGGACTGGAAGTCACTCGGTGTCATCCTTAAACCCCGAGCAGATCCCGCTGTCAGGCTCTCACCTAGCTGACAGGGCTGAAATTCACTCGCTGGTGTCAACCTCCGGACCCTGAGCAGATCTCGCTGTCAGGCTCTCACCTAGCTGGCAGGACTGGAAGTCACTCGGTGTCATCCTTAGACCCCGAGCAGATCCCGCTGTCAGGCTCTCACCTAGCTGACAGGCCTGGAAGTCACTCGCTGGTGTCAGCCTTGGACCCCGAGCAGATCCCGTTGTCAGGCTCTCACCTAGCTGGCAGGGCTGGAAGTCACTCGGTGTCATCCCCTGGACCCCGAGCAGATCCCGCTGTCAGGCTCTCACCTAGCTGGCAGGGCTGGAAGTCACTCGGTGTCATCCTCGGACCCCGAGCAAATCCCGTTGTCAGGCTCTCACCTAGCTGACAAGGCTGGAGGTCACTCAGGGAAGTCCTACACTCTCCAGGTAGTGCCTAACAAGCTTGGCCCTTCTAAGAATAAGAGAGGAGAGCTCGGAATAGGCGAGTTCGGGCTCGCCAATTCAGCTCGGCCTCGGCAGAAGGGTGGCAAGCCATGCCCTTGGACCTCGCCGAAGGGAGGCGAATCCCGCCAGGACACCTCGCCCCCCACTATGTTTTACTTGGAAAAATTTAGCGAGTTATGGGCCGCTCGCAAGCGAGCCGGGGCGAGTCCCAAGAATCGGCGAGCTCTCAGAGTGTACTCTCACAAACGAGCTCTAACAAATATCCTACTTGCAAAATATATCTACGCGAGGTCGCCCAAGGAAGCGTTCGCGAGCAAGCAGGGCACAGCGGGGACATGCAGAAAAAGAAGAGAAAACGAGGGGACAAAAATTATATCAAAAGTTTATATTTCTTTAAACGTCAATAGTTACAGGGGAGGCTCGCCTCGGCGAGGTTACAAAAAATGAAGAAAAACATAATATCAACCCTTTCCCCCCTCGTCGGACTGATGATCATCCCCCCTTTGCCAGAGAGCTCCTAGAAGCCCTTCCCGAACAGCGCATCGAGACTGTCTTCCTTCTCGCTGGGCGGCGTCGCCGGGAACAGGCTCGGCATCAGATCACGGACCGAGATCTCCTCGCACCCCTCCTCCAGCACTCCAATGTCCTTCATCATCTGGAGGGTGCATTCAGCGGCCTGGATGGAGTTGATCCGCAACCTCTCGGCGAGGTCGGCCTCGCCAAAGATCCTCGGCCTCTTATAGGGGAGGGTAGGATCGGCGTCGCTGGCCGGGAAGAAGATCTCCGCCTGGCGGCGAACCTCGCGGCTGAGGTTCTGATTCTCCTCCTTCAGCCTCACATTCGCCCCATCCAGCTCGGCAAGTCGGGCGCGCAGCTGGCCGATCTGCTCCCCCTGCTCGGCATTGCGAGCTCGCAACTCCCCGGCGGCCTTGGCATCCTGATGAAAAAGGAAAATTCGTTAACAACAGCGCAAAATGTTTTAAGTAAAAGAGGGAAGAGGAAGCCTGATACTCACCAATCCGCCGGCGGCCGGGGCGAGAAGACCCTCAGCGATGCCGAGCTGCCTCGCCTGGTCGGCGACCTTGTCTTTGGCGACGTCGCGGGCCTGCTCGGCTTTTTGAAGTTGGTTGCTGAGGCCGAAGCTGCGGCGGACCAACATGTGATGGAGCTCCATGGCTCGCAGGTGGGCCTGCAGGCCCTCATGGCCGAGCTGCCGCGGGTTCATGCCCTTGTAGGCCTCGGCGTCCTCCCGGCCATAGAGGCCGAAGCCGAGGGCGTAAGCGTGACCGGTGGCGGGCTCGCGGTCATTCCAGGAGGGGTGAAGGGTGGAGATGGAAACCCGGTGGGCCAGCTCGTCCCACTGCACCATGGGCTAGCCCGCCGAGTCTTTCCACCGCCCCCCAAAGCTGAAGAGGGAATGTTCTTTCGGCATGCCGAGCTCGCGAGCCGTCCTCTTCGCCGAAGGAGGTGGAGAGCTCGCCGCAGGGGGAACAGATGTCTCGCCACCATTCCGCCCCTTGCTGGTGATTTCCTTCAGCGGGCTCTCCGGCGACACGTCGTGGACGACTTCAGGCGAGCTCATGTATTTGGGGCTGGATTGATGTTGTTGATGTTGTTTCCCCCGCGGAGCCAGCACGGCTTTCCTCATCTTTTTGGGTAATTGTTGGCGATGGGGCGGGCTCGACCCCGTATCCTGAGGCCGCCTCTTGTTGGAGGAGGGTTTGGAGAAGACCTCCTCGTCTCGGCAGGCCGCCGCCGCTGCCTTCTCGCGAGCGAGAGGGTCCGGGTACAATCCCGAGACCGCAAATGGAGGGTTCACGGGGATTATCCGCTCCCCTGCAAGAAAAAACTTGGAAAACTTGGAAAACTTGGAAAACTTTCGTTGGCAAATATGGCGAGCTGAGCAGCAGAGTAGACAGTACCTTCGCCGGGCAGGACGGGGCGGAGCGCGTTGAGGTCCCTTCGTAGGAAGGCGACCTCGAAGTCCTTGTGGAGGAAGTACTTGTGGAGGTCGGCATCATTGCCGGACACGGCCGGCGGGCGGTATACCTCCTCGCCTTTTTGCTGGGGGGAGAAGGGAATGTTGTCGAGATCGCCCTTGATGAAGGCGATCTTGCTCATCCAGTTGTGGTGTTTGTTCGCGATCTCGCGAACCTTGATCAGCGAGCCCATGAAGTTGGCAACGTCGTCCGGCGTCGCCTTGTAGGAGAAGAGCTTCCTGAACACAGTCAGGTTGAACTCTATCCTTTCTCTCCGGAGGTAGCTCGCATACGCCACCATCATGGCGATGGCGTTGGAATTCAGCTGCGCGGGCACCGCGCTGTAATACTTCAAAATCTGTCGGATCTCCGGCCAGAGGGGGAGGCGCAGACCCACCTCAAAGTGCGAGATGGGGAAGGCGAGCTCGTCATCATAAAAAGAGTTGATGGCCTCCCCCTGCCTCGGTCGGCGCGCCTCGAAGCCTGGCGGCACATGTTCAGCCACAAACTCGGCGAGCTCGGCCGCGCTGGTGTGCCCTTCAAAGAAGCAGTAGTCAATGAAGTGCTGGGCGCACTTGGTGCGGCCGTCGGCGTCAGGGTTGGTCTTGCTCATGCTCGCAGAAGAAGGGGTGGAGCACGAGTAAGAAAGAGAAAAGCGCAGGAAGAGAGAGAAAGAGTAAGCAGTAAAGGCAGTAGTACGGGGGTTGGTGGGGGGGGGGGGCTATTTATAGAAAAAGTAATCTGGGGGCCAAGCTGTCCAACCGGCCCAGCTCGTCATCCCAGCTCGCCAACCCCCAGCTCGCCGACTTCCGGCGCGTCCCAACCAAGGCTAAGTCAAATAAGAAGCAATATAATTACTATTATTCAAACACGAAACACATCTAAGAATGTTTGAAGTTATTTATTACAGCAATCTAGTCCATAAATCAAGAAGCGGGGCGCGCGGACAGGGGGAGAGCAGGGGGCGAGTACCGGTCGGCTCGGCAAGGGAGCCGCCTTTTATCTACCACGACCTCGCAGCCCTCGTCCCCCAGACTGCCGCACGCGGAGCAGCTCGCGGATCCTCCCTAAATTCATCTGCGCCGCCGAGAGGCCGTCGTCTATCTCATCAACGAGCTGGGAAGGAGACGTCATCTCGCCAGCATGGCCGCTTCGCACCTCATCAGCGAGACGCGCGTAGTCGCGTTGTAATGCCTCGTTGACTTCCCGCACCTCGCACAGCCCGCACACCAGTTTCTTGAAAAGCTTGACCCCCTCTCCTGGTCAGCTCGCTTTGCTCCACTTCAGGGCCTAGGTAAGAGTCCAGTGAGCTTGGGGAGGGGATGGGGAGTAATGGGCTGCCCGCGAAAATTCCTCGGCAGCGGATTGGCTGGGGGGAGCTGTGGAGACAGAAACATCAACAAGGGGAGGTGTGCTGGAAAAACACGTGACAGGAACCCAAGGCAAAATTTACCTGACGAGCTCGGCAACTCAAAGGAGATGTGGGGAGGGACAAACCTCAGGTCTTTCCCGCGCCCGGGGCCGCGCGTTCCCGGTGAGAGAAGCTCGAATCCCGGGATGGGGATGGTCTCCACACCCGCCCCCGTGGTCACAACTGCTCGCTGAGGAGAGGGGGCGCGCACCGACGAGTTCGGCCTCTGCGAGCTCACCCCCAAGGTCCCGAAGGGAGGGGACGGGTCCCGGGGACGGTTCTCCGGAGTCATGAATCGCGAGTCCCCAAGGGTGGTCTTGGCTCGCGGGGTCGTGTCTCGCGGCGGGGCGCCCCCCATGCCATCAAGCTGGCTATCAGGGCCGACGCAGATTTCGACAATATTCTTGCCCTTTTCAGGGGCAGGCAGAGTGGAGGAGTCGGTCTCGTGCTCTAAGGTGGCTCTCAGATCATCGTAAATGGGTTCAGCCGCTTGAGGAAACGACTTCACCCTCTTGGAGCTGGGCTCGGCACAGCCACCCTGCGGGACAGCAGGCGTAACCGCAGTCAGAGCAGCTATGCGAGCAGCTGAGACCTGGCGAGCTCGGTTAAGGCGCTCTTGAATCTTCTTCGGGGTCGGCATCTCGGCAGGGCTATCACAAAGGGAATGGCAAAAGTCAGGCAGGTATGCAGGTGTATATATATAGCCGCAAGTGGACCCCACCCGAAGATTCCCTCCAATCCGCCCCGCACTCGCCGAACACTTGGGGTTGGATGTTTCTTTACGAGCTTTGCCAAGATCAAAAAGAGCGGGGATTGTGTACAACCCCGTATTCGGCGAGTGGGTGAACCAGGAACTAGACCGGCCGGCTCAGATCACCCAGGCCCAGGCGAGCTCGGCAGAGAAAGCCGAGCCCGAGCTCGGCAGAGAAAGCCGAGCCCGAGCTCGGCATTCGTCGACCGCGAGCTCGGCATTCGCCGAACTAAGTCAGGATTCGTCGAGCTGAGGCCGGTTAATGGAGGCCGACCGATGGGCGAGCTCGTCGTCCCAGCTCGCGCTCAAGCAAAGGAGCTCGGCAACAGCAGGCGAGCCGGATCTTCGGGGGTGGCCGAGCTCCCCAGCTCGCCCAGATCTATGAGGTACTTTTTACTGTTTTGCCCCCGCCGGTCTGCCCATAGCCCTTCAAAACAGCGTAGTTTGGCTGTTGCCAGACCCATCCAAGGGTAATTTGGTAACTTCAGGTCAGTTCAGTTTGGTTATTGGCAGTTCAAATTCTGAAATCTATAAATAAGACCCAGGGGGTACCTCATAAAGCATGTTGTCAGTGTCCTCTTGCTCCATCTCTCAAGTGCTTTCTGAGGATACCTTAGCTCGGCCTTTGGCAAAGGAGGCGAAGCGCTCTTAGATCTTCTGGGTGTGTGGTGGGTCCTTCCCGCCGAGCCCTTGGGTCAGTTCTTTCTTGTTTCCCTTGTTGTTTTGCTTGCAGGAGCGAAGTAGGTGCGCGATCACCCCTTCCCCAAGGGTGAACTCCACAGGAGACCGTTTTTCGGTTTCAACGATAAAATTCCAGGTTCTATGTTTACATTTCATTTTTTTATTGTCAGACATTTTTTTATGTAATAATAATGATCAGTAAATCATGCACAACTGTTAGGCTATATTATATGTACTAGAATTTTAGCATCATTTGTAGGTTCATTTATCTGAAATTTACATTGCGTGAAAATCTGTATCAAAACTTGTATCATGGGTTTTATTAAAATGCATGTGCACATGTTTCACACTAGCATGTTTTAAAGCTTCTGCATAAAAACAAACTGTTTCACTCCAAATTAATTATTTAAAAGCTATTTCCATTTTTTCTGCTCCCGCCTTAGCAGACCTGATTTTCTTTCCGCCCATGTTTGTAGCATCACGACCAGCCCGAAGCGCACTCTGACTTTCGTTTAGACGGGTCGTGACACTTGCACTTTTATTTTCATGGTATTTATTTATATAATTTAGGTTGCGGAAGTTTTTTATTCAACTATTTTTTTATTGATATCCTTTTCTTAATCCCTGCACGGATTTTTAATTAGTGCTTTATTAAAACCCTAAAAACATGCCATGATAAACTAGATCTGCCAAGAATTAAGAATCATCCCTGGTTAATTATGTCAATCCAAAAGATATTATTCTCTTTCAAATATTTCTTATGATGTCACCATGTTTTAAACTAATGATAGAGGGTTATTTGCTATTTTCTCTTATTATTTTGTGTTATATAATTGTTTAAATGATATTATATGTATTTAACTTTGAACTTCTCTTGTGTAACATGGATTCAAGTTGTGATATAACTGAAAATGATGAAAATCTCAATGGAAGTATGTAACAAGAGAGAACAAATTAACTGAAAGACGAGGTAGAATTAGTTGGGCAAACAATTTTTTGACAAGTCTTACAAAAGCTCCTGCACTCGCATGAAGGGTTATTTATTGAAAATTAAGAGTCACAGAATCGGAGTATGTACCAAGGTTCTAACATCCACATATAAGGACATGTTGAAGGAAGATAAAGATACTCAAAAGCTTATTGAGTGGCGACTTCTAAAATATATACTGGTAGCTCCAAGTATGTCAAGGGGATTTGGAAGTATAGGAAGTGTTGATGATAAACTGAGAAGAAATGATAATCCAAGTGATAGAGGAAAGAATCCAATTTCTAGTGCATTCAATAATAGATTTTTATGTTTTTTGTATTATTGATTTCTTTATCTTAATAATTTTTTGTTATTTTACTAGATATTATAGTGAACAATAGCTAAAGAAGGATACAAATAGAGTTGCTCATAAAGATATGTGGAGTTCATTGATAAATCGGCAAATTTTAATGATTATGATTCAATTCAAAATCGTTATCTCTCAGATCCAAATAAAAGGCGGATTAATCATGATTCGCCGACCCTTCGCTTCAAACTACAACTTTGAAGCCATTAGTACAACAATCTCCTTCAAGCGACGAGAGAAATTGGAGCACTTCGACTTCTTTCAAGAAGGAGTGTATAAATCCAATGAATTGAATGACACTGCAGCATGTCGAAGATTTAATAAGTATTCATAACAATCTTCGCTTTTTTTCAAGAAGAGATCAAAAATACAATGGAGTGTATAGATTGTGGGATATTGCAGATGATGCCTTTGAGTCATTCAAAGATATAGGTACACTTGAGATAGCTAATTTATCGATTGATGAACCAAGGTTGGAGCTCTCGATTGTGGAAGAATATGATGGTGTTGATATTATTGGAGAGAAATTTTAATTTTTGAACAACTGATATTTTGTATGTCCATATAATGAAAAATTGAAACATTTATCAATTTATGTAATGATGTAGGCATGTGGTGCATTGATGATTGATTTTTATAATGCTCGTCACATTGAATCTTTTTGGTATATCTTATAGCATTGTCTTTATATGAAATGTGAATAATATATAATGTGTTGTCTTATAAAATTATATGTACACATAGTTTGTTAGTTGTGTTGTTTTCACATTAATTAAAAATTATATTTAAATAATAATAATAATAATAATTAAATCGTTTTTGTATCCTAGTTGTTTTCAAAGAGCATATTTTCCGTATCCGCTTCATATCGTATCATGTATCATGTCCCCATCCCCGTGTGGCATAGTATACTGAGAGAGAAACGGAAAGCAGCAACTGAGGAGTGTTGTGCTAAGGAAAAAACACGAGGCTGCAAAAGTAAATCTCTGTAAATGAGAGTATAAGACCTCAAAGCATCTGAGAAAAAAAGATCACCATCTCAAAGAGCTACAAAAATTTGGCATCATTCAAGAGGATGATTTGATCAAAGGCATCTGTGCCTTCAGAGTCCGTTGACTACCACAAGACAAACCATTTTTGGGTAAAGTTCTAAGAAGTTTTCTTTAAAAGAGCTTGGTAGGATTCCCTCGGAGCTCTGTATGTCGGAAGACATCTTCACCCATACCACATCTGGGACTAAGGTGTGACGTCGAACTGCCTAGAGGACAACAAACAAGCTAAGACATTCCAAAAGTCTTAGCAGGAGTCAATCTGAATCAGGTGAATCATTTGCTGCAAGCATAGGGTGCAAGTGTTAGCTAAAGAGTCGGGATTGTAGTAGAATCTTATTCTGCTTGGAAAGAGTAACCCAGTAACAGAGGGTTTTCCCCATAAGTGGAGTGCCCAAGTTTGAGGATTCATTATATATATCTGTCTCATTTTTTTATAGCTTAGATTTCTTTTCTTGTATTTTACTTCAGAACTTGTATAACTGTCTGGGGTTTATGCTTGGTGTTGAGACTTCTGCAGGTGACTTTGGAGTAGTATTTTTTGGTGGTCTTTTTAATTGGTCAATCAACTCTATTCAGCCCCCTCATCCTATAGAGTATTTATGGAACGTCCAGCGCACTAACATAGGTTTCTCCCATGTCTCCTATAATATGTTAGGAGAAGACTAGAGAAGAGGAGGCTAATGAGAAAGCTAAGAGGGATTAGAGTTAGGGAGGAGGGAAGAAGTACCTGAAATTACTCATGTATCTTCCACATCAAGGGGCCCGGGTATATATATATGCCAGGGCCAAGAGGGGCGGGCCGGCCCCTCCCACGCGAAGCTGAACCGGGGTGGTTCAGCCCCCCAACCAGCCACTTTAGAGAGTGGGGGCTGAACCGGTTGGTTCAGCCCCGTTGCCGTCTATCTTCGTCTTCCGCAAGAGAGCGTAAGTACGCTCAAAGAACTAAGTCATGTTCGGGGAAGTAACATTCCCCTCTCCACCAAAAATCAGTTTGTCCTCAAGGTGATAATCCGGGAAGAGTTCCCGGAATTCCAGCAGATCAACCCAATGTATTGTGCGCTTCTGACAAGTGTTTCCATTTGACAAGGAGTTCAGGTCGGTACTCAGCACCCCGTCGCTTCCATTTGAGCATCAGGACGTCCTCAGGTAGTGGGTGGAGTTCACCCACCATGGTTGCCTCAGGAAGAAAAGGGCTGGCATGTACCGTATCGCCAATTTTTTGTTTCAATAAGGACACATGAAATGTCGGGTGAATGCGCGACCCCTCGGGAAGGGCCAAAGTGTAAGCAACAGGGCCGATGCAGCGGAGAATGCGAAAGGGCCCATAGTAGCGAGAATCTAATTTTTGGTTCATTCTGTGTGCCACCGAGACTTGCCGGTTGGGACGTAGCTTGAGAAAGACTTCATCGCTGACTGCGAACTCCCATTCCTTGCGATGTTGGTCTGTTTGGGTCGTCATGCGGTCCCGTGTTGTTCGGAGATTCTCACGCAACGTGGCTATAGTACGGTCCCGGTCGCGGAGCGCCCGATCCACCGTTGGCAATGCGGTGTTGCCCGGCTCATAGCTGCTCAAAGAGGTGGGAGGACAGCCGTATACGACCTCGAACGGGGTCATCTTGCTGGCGGAATGGTAAGAGGTGTTGTAGCAATATTCGGCCCAGTGTAGCCAACAAGTCCACGTTCGCGTCTTGTCCATCACAAAGCAATGAAGGTATGTTTCCACCCGCGATTGAGTACCTCTGTCTGGTCATCCGTCTAGGGGTGATGCTCCGTGCTAGAGCGTAGGCTAGTCCCTTGTAATCGGAAGAGATCCCGCCAAAAATTGCCGATGAAAGTCGGATCCCGATCTGAAATGATGGCGCGTGGAATGTCGTGGAGAGGAACAATCTCTCGAACAAAGAGATCGGCGACTGCCTCGCCGATGTAAGGATGGCTCAAAACCAAGAAATGGTCATACTTGGAGAGCTTTTCAACCATAACCAATATAACTATCTTGCCCTGAGATTTGGGAAATTCGTCGATGAAGTCCATGAACACTGTCTCCCAAATGTGGTGTGTGATCTCCAGTGGTGTCAGTAAGCCAGCTAGAGAGGTCGTCTCGTATTTCTGTCGTTGTCATATCTCGCACTGCTGCACGAACTGTTGAATGACGCGTCGTAATCCCGTCTAGAAAACATTTGCTCGTGGTCGCTGAAGGGTACGGAGGATTCCCGTGTGTCCACCCGATGGCGATGAATGGAACTCGTGCATCATGACCGTCTTCCAAGCCGAGTTTGGCGGAATGACCTCCCGCCCCCGATAATATAGTAGGTCATTCTGCAGTTGATAGTCTGGCGTAGTGATCTGCCCCTGTCGAAGAGCCTTCTCAATGGCTCGCAGTGCGGGGTACCGCATGATCTCCTCCTAAACATCATCTAGCGAGGCGAGTACGCGCCTGTAATATCCCGTAAGCCATAGGAACCCTCGTAGCAGTCGGACCGTGTGTGGGCGAGGCCACGATAGTATGCTCTCGATCTTCTTAGGGGCCGCCTTTGTTGGAACTGCTGTTTCATATTCCCTGTGTTTGAGAATATCAAATCCCAGTTGTATTTGATAACGTCTTGTGTTGATAGAGTGTGCAGGTTGACAGAATCAAGCAAAGAAAAGAAGTCTCTTATGGATGCTAATGTCGAGCGATAAGAGTTACCGTCGGGCGGTAGCCGTGAATTAATTGGACAGAGCTCTCGGGAACCTACCGCGTCGTGCTAGTCCTAACGCCCGCGCTAATCTCTCGACGAATTGCTTGAAGGATTTCTCGAGTAACGGATCTACCGCCAGGCAATAGCTGTTACCGCGTTGCGGTAGCCTCTCGACGAATGGTGTGAAGGATTTCTCGAGTAACAGAAGGAATTCTCGAGTAACAGACCTATCGCCAGGCGACAGTTCCTACCGCGCCGTGTTAGCCTCTCGACGAATGTCGCAAAGGATTTCTTGAGTAACCGACCTACCGCCAAGCGACAGTGCTTACCGCTCCGCACTAGCCGTTTCACGAGTCGCGAGACTGATCGTCGACTTACTAACATACCGCATGGCGCTACCTTCTACCGCGGGACGCTAGCATTTTGAAAAAGAAATATTTGGTTTGAAATATTATTCCAGATTTGGATGACAGCTGGCACAACAAGCGCGCGAACCTACCGTCGGGCGCTAGTTTTACCGCCGGCGGTAGCCTATTTTCATGAAGACGTATAAAAGGCCGCCTCAGTTTTTGTGCCTCAGTATCGGAAAACGAAAAGTGACGGGAGTTCGTGTATTCTAGGGTTCGACCGCTCCTTCTTGCGTTCCATTCCAAAAGTCTTCGTCGTTGAAGAAGAAAGTTGTCTCCCTCCCGTTCGTGAACGAAGGACTCTGGTGATCGAAGATCTACATCGAATACGAAGAGCCGACCGGTTGCTAGCAAACGAAGATCTCACGCGCCGTCCGCGTATCACTCAACGGAGAAGTCGTCAAGAGAGAGAACTTCATCCTTTAAATTCTCTACATCCTTATTTCTTTAATCTTGTCTTTTCTGAATCTTGTGGTGATGGAAATCGACCGGAAGGTCATCAAAATTCTGGAAGGGTTTTGTGAGAAATCGACTTAGAGGATCGTCGGATTCCGAGGAGAATTCCGTGAGAAATCGTCCTGGGGATAGGGACGTCTAGATCGGTGGATCTAGCAGGACTCTAAGACCCTTCGTTGCGTGGAGGTGAAGAGTCCGCTTGAGGACCTTTCTTGGAGGGAAATGGATAGAGCTAACCGGTCCGTGGAGCGGGTCGGTATAGAAAACACAAGAGTTGTTACTTCTCACCGCCTCCGATCTCCGACGTCACGGAGATCACAATTCTGTAATCATCTAGAACAGTTGTTATTCTAATTCATGCAATAGAATTCTTGTTTCTGCTTTGATTGATTCTGTGATTGTTCTAGTTTTGTTAAGTGCATACGAACTTGCACAGGAAAACGAGTTCATAAACCTACCGCCGCACGTTAGATACCTAATGCTCCGCGGTAGCTTCCAGAACTCGATTTTCAGGGCAAAATAATTTTAATTTCGGTTCAAGGCGAAAAAACCTTATTCACCCCCGCACATTCATAGACTTACCGTCGCACGTTAGATACCTAATGCCTCACGGTAGCTTCCAAAATTCGATTTTCGGGGCAAAATAATTCTAATTTCGGTTCAAGGCGAAAAAACCTTATTCACCCCCCCCCCCCACTCTAAGGTAGGCCACGAGATCCAACAAGTGGTATCAGAGGGAGGTTATTCCAAAAAGGTTTAACCATCGGGAATAATGGCCAACCTCGATCTTGAATCGAATAGCAGGGATGAAAAAGTATACACAGAAAATTCATGTGCACCACCTCTAGTTACAGGAGTGAACTATAACGAATGGAGAACATTAATGAGGAAATTCCTTATATTATTAGATATAGAAGTTTGGAGCATGACTTGTATCAAGCCCCCAAATAATTTAAATAAGCACGCATGTCATTTAAATATTAAAGCTATGAATAGTTTATTTTGTGGGCTTGGTCAAGATATTTTCAAACTAATCTATACGCTTCCTACTGCATATGATATATGGAATTTTCTTGAGTTAACTTATAGTTTTCTTTCTGTAGATGACGAGTCAGAGCAATTTCTCATGGATTCAAGTGAAGAACCAAATAGAGACTTAGGAGAAGAACACGGTAATCACATCACATGAAAAGGAAATTGAAATCTCAACCATGGATGAGGCAACACACGGAGAAGTCAAAGACACTCAAAGCTCAAATCTTGCTTCATCCAAGAGCACTGTAAGAAAATCGAATTCCCTTCGTGTATGCAATTCCATTTCTACATAGATTGTGCTAGATAGGACAAAACGTAGAATTAAGAAATTGACGAGTATCAATTCAAAACTACGTTCAAAAAATAATCGCTTAAAAGCATGCGTTAATATAAAATCCAACATTGTTATATCTAGTTCGCCTGTTTGCTCTTTAGATAGCGTCTCTACACCTTATATAGATAATAATGAGTTAAAAGAAAAATATAAGGTTCTTGAACAGAAGCTTCGTGTTGCAAAAGAACAAAATGATAAATTGTGTTTAGAAAACTCATCAGTGAAAAGTGACTGTGCTGAATGCAAAAATTATAAAGTTGAAATCGATGAGATGAAGGAGACATTCGATGAATTTAGGAGTAAGTATAAAGCTCATATTGAATCTATTGTCTCCACTCTCAAAAACAGCACAGTCGTATACAATAAAGCTAGACATAACCTCAAACTGAAGAACAAAGAGCTAACTATAAAAATCAACATGCTCAAGGAAATAATGCTTAAAAACTCGCAAAGCCCAACTCCTAAACTGCATGTAAAACTCAAAAGCATGTTGAATATGAATCACTACTTACAGGCTGAGTTAAACAAAGTGAGTAGAAAATCGCAAGCTAGTGCAAGGGAAACTCTTAACTATAGAAATAACTCTCACTTTGAATAACAAATTACTCCCAACACAAAAACAAATGAATGTAGATTTCCGGTCAACAACTATTATACTATTGAGTCCTAATGTTAAGAGAAATAATCTTGACTTAAAGAACAACTTAAATATAGTTAATCTTCCAACACAATATTATTCAATTACATATCATCGCATAAAGACTCATAGAATTTTAGAAGGAAATCTGTCACATAAACATAACATTAAACCAAAGGAACCGCCACCCATGGTCCCTTTTGGATAGCTAAATCTCTTAACCATTAGAATCCACAAATTACGTGGTGTTGAAACTAATCAAACCAAAATTACTCGATAATCTACATCACGGTATGCGCAAAGTTTTTTTATTCTTATTATTGTTTTTTCTGCTGTTTTTCAGAGCTTGTACTTCACGATATGCTCACTACATTTTTTGTTGCAAGTATGTTTAGTCTAACACGCGGTGTATTTCCTTCTATTGTAGTTTATTGTGAGGTAGCACGATAAGACGACAATATCAAATTAATTAAGGGATTTGATATGCGCAGACCATTTTTGGTTATTTGTACCCCACCAATATTCGTACCCCCACAGAATTATAATTGTACCCAAAACCGATATTCGTACCCCACAAAATGAATTTTTTTTAAATTAATGTTATATATAATGAGTTCCTAACAAAAGTAATTAAATCTATGTTGACATTTTTGTCAAATACATCTTAACAACCAATATATTTTTATCAAAAAGTCAAGTCCACATAATATTAAAATAAAAAAACAACTGAGATAATAGTGAGCTTCATTTTTCCTTCACTTCACTGCATCCCAAAAAATCCTAAAAATATAATAATTAGCACACATGAACAATAATAATTATAAAAGAATTATTACAAATAACACTGTATGTACCTTCTGTTTTAAATCATTATGATAATCCAAAGTTTTCAAACATTTCTTCAAAAAGATCATCAAAATGCCCTCAAAATAACACTATGAAAGAAAAAAATTGTGATTACATATAATAAAAGTGTAATAAGAAATGAATAAAATTTTCTAAATATGCATACCTCTCTAAATATGTATATTTAGAAAATTTTATTCATTGCTCATTACACTTTTTTTATCGTATGTAATTATCATTTTTTTCTTTCATAGTGCTATTTTGAGGACATTTTGATGATTTTTTTTGAAGAAAAATTTGAAAATTTTGGATGACCATAATAATTTAAAACAAAAGGTACGGGCAGTGTTATTAGTAATAATTTTTTTATAGTTGTTATTGTTTGTTTGCTAATTATTGTTTTTCAGGATTTTTTGGGATGTAGCGAAGTCAAGGAAAAATGAAGTTCGTTATTATCTTAGATGTTTTTGTATTTTAATATTTTGTGGACTTGACTTTTTGACAAAGATATATTGATTGTCAAGATGTATTCGACAAATATGTCAACATAGATTTAACTACTTTTATTAGAAACTCATTATATATAACATTATTTTAAAAAATTTCATTTTTGTGGGGTACGAATATCGGTTTTGGGTACAATTATAATTTTATGGGGTACGAATATCGGTGGGGTACAAATAGCCAAATATGGTCTGCAAATATCAATTCCCTTAATTAAAGCATGGTATCAGAAAATCACAATGAGTACAGCGGTAGCACAGAACACATCACATGACAAACCATTATTAACTGAGTCAGGAGCTCACCTGTTTATTACATAACAAACTACAACTGATAAAACATGAACAATACATA
The DNA here is from genome assembly GCA_039583875.1 of Platanthera guangdongensis. NCBI lineage: Eukaryota > Viridiplantae > Streptophyta > Magnoliopsida > Asparagales > Orchidaceae > Platanthera > Platanthera guangdongensis. The sequence continues at coordinate 181,123,928 of CM077158.1, forward strand.
TAAGCTGCTACTCCTCTGAAGAGGTGGGAGAAATATTAAGCTTGTCCATGATCTTTTTGAGCATCTTTTTCATCCCCTTCACCTCCTTCGTTGTCTGTTTAATCTCCCGACCTTGCTCCTCCACCAGGCCGTAGATGTCCCGGCTGGTTTCCCTGAGGGACCCTGTACGGTGTATCAGTGGCTGCGATAGACGTGCCTGTGCCTGTGCCCGTGAGGAAGAAGGAATCTCACTTACCCTGTAGACCTGCGGGAAGCTGTCTATGGGATAGGCTGACCAGTCGATGGCCGGGTATTTCTCTATCAGGACGCTCTGGATCACACCACCCAGAAGCAGTGTATTCACTCGTTGGCGGTCTGGGGACTTCAGGAGAAATCTGTAGCGCATCATGGAAAGAATGAGATCTGACACACTGAAGGACTTCTGGGCCAGGATATAGTACGTCACCATCGACAGCTGGGTCGTGACCTTTCTGGTGTCCCCAGCCTTGAACATGAGGGAGTGACGTAGGATTTCCTGGATGACGCGGACATCGGGAGTGAGAGTGTCTACTGAGGTGAAGAGATCTGAATGCCCCGCTACACCACGAAGAACCCTGTTCATCTCCCTCTAGTACCTAGTAGTTCTAAAAGACTCCACGATGTCGAGGACTAGACAGTTGGGGGTCCAGACATATTTACTGTCGAGATCTGCATGGGTTATTGTCACTATCTCCGTGCCAATGCAGGATTGGACACCCCCACCTACGCGCATCTGAGCGGGATCCCGAACATTATTGTAAAACTCTCGGGTGAGGGCAGAGGAGAATGGGGCACTGGATGAAATCACTGCAAGCACACCAGATCCCTCCAAGTACCCGTAGATATGAGCATATGGATCATCAATATTTATGATCATCGGAATGCTCACAGTAGCATCATCTATAGCAGGGTAGGTAGAGACCGGCACTCGGGACCTCTTTGAAAAGTTGTGGCGTGCAGACTGGGAACTTGACGAACCCATATCCTGAAAATAAACCGGGAAACTGTTTAGTAAAATCTATAAGAAGGGGGTTAACCAAAAATAACGAAACAGAAATTGAGAACCGACCTCTGGTTCCTACCGCCGGGCGATAACATGACAGACTGTCTTCGTCCTCTTCTGTCGGATATGTTCCAAAACCACAATTTTTGGCTTAAATCCTCTCCAAAACACGGTAGAAATTATAGATCCATGCATATGAAGAATAGATCGGAGATAGTAGCCCAGATCCAAAAAGAAAAAAAAACTCATCCAACATGGAAAATCACGGAAAGCTACACGGATGAAAATTCAGCTCCGGATCTTACCAAAAAACGGGATTTCTGAGTAAATCGGCCGTTCGAAAATACCAATGACACGAAATCCGAGCCTACACAAGCCAGATCCATGAATAACCTATGTTGTTAAAGGCGCAAGGCGCACCGAGGCGCAAAGTGGCCCTGGAGTCGAGGCGTAAGGCGCAGGCGCGCGGCTGAGGCACGTGAGGCACAATAATGGGGGGAAAGAAAATTGAGTGAATTGGGCGCCCAATTCGCTGAAATTGAGCGAATGGGGCGCCCAATTCGCTGAAATTGAGTCAATTGGGCGTCCAATTCGCTGAAATTGAGTCAATTGGGCGCTCAATTCGCTCAAATTTTGTAATTCTTGAAATTGGAACCAAATACTACAAAAATGTAGTTCATTAAACAAAAGCAGGTTCTAATCCATAAAGACAGTTCATAAAAAACACACAAATATCAGAATAGTCGTCATATAAGTATGTTGTTTGGTCATTCGTTGCATGTGAACTGAATTTGGTTCTTCAATTCAAGCAACCTTTGTAATACGAGAACAGAAAACTGAACTAACTCACCCACCAATTTAGGCCAACAACTAGATTACCTCCATATGAAATTATAATGTTATTTTAAAACGTGGCATCAGTAAGACAACATGAACCAAACACACTTATTATAGAAAAAGTAATACTACATCAAAATTTATATTAAGCAAAATGAGAGTAAAATGCTAATATGAAAAATCACAACAAAAGGAAGGGCAATGTAATAAGCAAATCAAAGTTCAATAACACAAATAAAACGTGAATTAAATATGCAACATCAAATAGTCTATCCAGAAGATCGAAGTAACAATCAAATAGCGACATCAAGTGTTCCGGTCAGAAGATCGAGAGGCACCATTTGAAAATCAGTCCTGAAAAATATTATTATTTGTGCAATCAAAAAACATCTATTAATGTATAATATAAATAAAATAATTAAAGTACTCTGAAATTTAAATAATCTATTACTCGCCTAGCTACTCATCCTCTGAAAAGACTGTCTTAATCGTCTTCTCCACTATCATTATAATCTTCTTCTTCGTTGTCTTCAAATTACTCTTCATCGACATCATCAATATTTTTGAGTACTAATGGAGTATTAGCCTCTCTAATGACTAATGAAGTAGGACTTTTTATCTTCAAAATGCTCCTTTTCTCAAGTGTCTTTGTAGTCTTAGGAACCACATTTTTTTCTGTTAGATAATCGTGTGCGATAAAGTTCTTTTTCAACTCCAGTGGCACAAGCAACTGTGCCCCAAGTTAATAACTCATCATCAAATACCAAGTCTTCCCGCTCAGCCTGAACACCATTATCTTATTTCATTCTTCCCATCAACCATTCATTGTTATCATCAATATCTGTCAACGAAATTGGATCTATGCGATCACGTGTATCATATCAACGTCTCAATGTTATATTGTACTTCACAAATACTAAATCATTCAAGCGTTGTTGAGCTAGTCTGTTTCTTTTTTTCTACTGCAATAAACAGTAACCGTATAAATGAGTTATTTTTAATATATAAAATATAAATCACTGATAAATGATAATAAATTTTAAAAACTTACATGTTCAAAAAAAACTCCAATTTCGCTCACAACCGGATGCACTGCATGTAAAGCTAAGAACTTTTATGGTAAATCTTCTTAGCTTTGGAGTTGAAGCACCATAAGATTGTCACCACTCAGCTGTTAAGATAGTAAATATTTAAAAGTTGAAAAATCAAAACAAATTTGTTTGAATACTGTGTAATTTACCTGCGGACTTAATTTTTCTATGTCAAATTGCAAACTTCATTCCAAACAGTCCTTCAGCATTTCTATATAGAGGTAATTGGTCAATAATTTTATCTTGCTCTTCATGGCTTGAAATCAGTATTTGCATTGTCTTGTATAAGCCCTCCATAATTTCTCCATCTTCTGCAATAGTGGGATTTGAGTAGAAATATTCGGGATTTAAATAGTGACCCGCGGAATGAAGAGGTCGATGAAGTTGGCTTTCTCATCTTTTATCCACAATTTTTAGGATATCCATATATCTGTTCTCTTTCTCATTAAAAGAACTAATGATCGTCTCTTTAGTTTTATTTATCGCTTCATAAATATAAATCATGACAGGTCTTTTCTCACCGTCCATTAATCTTAATACGCGGACTAAATGACCAAATATCTTTAAAATATCCACTATATGATACGAACTACTAGGGAGAGAGAGAAAAAACTAAAGAGAAGGAGGAGGGAGGCTAGGGTTTGGAGGACGAAGAAGAAATACCTTAGGGTTAAATTGCTTGCCTCCAAAAGATGACCTCCCCGAGTATAAATACCCGGGCCAAGAAGGGAGCCGGCCGGCCCCTCCACATAGGGCTGAACCGGTTGGTTCAGCCCTTGACCGGCCGGTTCTACTGAGTGGGGGCTCAACCGGATGGTTCAGCCCCTTCGCTGCTCGTCGTCTCCTTGAGCCTGCGAGCATAATAATGACCCGAGAAACGGTCCGCGGTCGGGGGCGTAACATTCCCCTCCCCATCAAGACCCATCTTGTCCTCAAGATGGAAATCTGGGTACAGCTCCTTGAAGTCCAATAGATCAACCCAGGAGTTATGTGCTTCCGAAAAGTGCTTCCACTTGACCAAGAGTTCGGCCCGAAACTCGGCGCCACGCTGCTTCCACCTGAGTAAGAGAACCTTCTCTGGCATTGGCCGAAGTTTGCCCACAACGGTAGCTTCCGGCAAGAAAGGGCTCGGTTGGGCACTGTCACTAATCTTATTCTTCAGCAAAGAGACATGAAATGTCGGATGGATCTGGGAGCCCGCGGGAAGCTCCAACATGTAAGCGGCCGGCCCCACTCGTTTGAGAACACGAAAGGGGTCATAATGTCGAGAAGCCAGCTTCTGATTTGTACGGCGAGCCACTAAGAGCTGTCGGTAGGGTCGGAGCTTAAGGAATACTTCATCGACCACGGCGAACTCCCTCTCCTTGCGGTGCTTGTCCGCCTGGGTCTTCATGTGATTCTGGGCAAGGCGAAGATTCACCTGTAATGTCACTAAGGTGCGGTCGCGGTCGCGGAGGGACCTAAAGACCGCCGGTAATGTCGTGTTGCCCGGCTCATAACTGGTCAAAGAAGGTGGTGGGCGGCCGTAAACTACCACAAATGGCGTCATTTTGCTGGCGGAGTAGTAAGCGGAGTTGTAACAATATTCGTCCCAGTGTAGCCAACTGGTCCAAGTCCGCGGCCCGTCCATGACGAAACACCGGAGGTAGGTTTCCGCGATGCGATTAAGAACCTCCGTTTGGCCGTCGGTCTGGGGGTGATTTGTGGTGTTGAAACTCAAGCAAGTCCCTTGAAGCCTGAAAAGCTCTCGCCAAAACTGGCTCACAAAAGTGGAATCACGGTCAGAAATGATGGCGCGTGGGAAGCCGTGCAAGCGGACTTCCCGAGTGAAGAGTTTGGCGACCGACTCCGTCGTATAAGGGTGACTGAGAGCGAGGAAATGACCATACTTGGAGAGCTTGTCGACCACCACCAGAATGACCGACTTGCCCTGAGACTTGGGCAATCCATCAATAAAATCCATCGACACAGTATCCCAGATGTGCTGCGGAATCTCAAGTGGGTGGAGCAACCCGGCAAGTGTAGTGGTCTCATACTTCTGTCGCTGACATGTCTCACATTGTCGTACAAACTACGGCACATCACGGCGTATCCCCGACCAAAATACATTTGCTCTCGCCCGTTGGAGGGTACGGAGCACTCCTGCATGACCCCCCACTGGAGAGGAATGAAACTTGTGGAGCATAACTGTCTTCCATGCTGAGCATGGAGGTATGACGACTCTGCCGTGGTAATGTAGTCGCCCACTCTGTAGATGATAACCTGGCGTCACAGTCTCCTCATGCTGGAGGGCCTCCACGAGGGCGCGTAGAGAGGGATCCCGCAAGACCTCATGTATGTCATCGAACGCGTCGAGGACCGGCCCCGAAATCTGGGTGAGTGCACCGTCAGGTAGGCAGGACAAGGCGTCCGCCACCACATTCTCCTTGCCCTGGCGGTAAACGATCTCATAATCGTAGCCCAAAAGTTTGGTGACCCACTTTTGCTGAAGAGGAGAGGAGACTCGATGGTCCAACAAATGCTTCAAACTTTGGTGATTTGTACGAATCTTGAAGTGCCGCCCCAAAAGATATGGCCGCCAAAGGCCCACTGCCTGAACCACTGTCAACAGCTCCTTTTCATACGTGGACAATCCCAACGTCTTAGGCGCCAACACCATACTATAAAAAGCCAGTGGGCGGCCCTCCTGCATCAAGACGGCGCCCAGCCCCACCCCTGAGGTGTCCCTCTCCACAACGAACTCCTTTGTGAAATCCGGGAGGGCTAACACTGGGGTGGTCGTCACCGCCTGTTTGAGCGCCTGAAAAGCCGCTTCAGCATCATCCTGCCATGAGAAGGCATCCTTCTGCAGTAGCTAGGTCAGTGGTCGAACAATCTTCCCAAAATCCCGCACGAACCGTCGGTAGTAGCCGGTGAGACCCAAGAATCCCTGCAGAGCCCGAACAGTCTGGGGTCGCGCACAAGAAATCATGCTCTCAATCTTCCGAGGGTCAACTTTGACCCCTTCAGCCGAGACCAAGTGGCCCAAATACTCGACCTCCTCCTGCCCAAAGAACACTTGGAGCGCTTAGCATACAGCTGATGCTTCCATAGAATAGAAAGGACATGTTCAACATGGCACAAGTGATCTTCCCAATTAGCACTGTATATCAAGATGTCATCAAAGAATATCAGCACGAATAGGCGAAGTAGTGGGCGAAAGATCTCGTTCATATTGGCTTGGAAGGTGGATGACCCGCCAGTAAGCCCGTTGGCCATCACCAGGAACTCGTAGCGTCCATCGTGGGTCCTGAAAGCCGTCTTATGGACGTCCTCTTCCCGCATAAGGATCCGGTAGTAGCCCGACCGTAGGTCAAGCTTTGTGAATCGAGTCGCCCCGTGTAGCTCATCCAAGAGCTCTTCAACCAATGGAATTGGGAACTTGTCTTTCAAAGTGATGTCGTTCAAAGCCCGGTAGTCGACACAGAACCGCCACGAGCCATCCTTTTTCTTGACGAGAATATTTGGGGCCGAAAAGGAGCTCGTGTTGGGTTGGATGATCCCGGCGTCGAGCATCTCCCGGACACTGCGCTCGATCTCTGCCTTTTGCATGTGTGGATATCGGTAAGGCCGGATATTGGTAGGCTCCGCTCTGACCTTAAGTACAATCTGGTGATCCCGAAACAGCGATGGTGGTAGTGTGTGGCTCCTGGAAGACGTCAGAATACTGCTCGACTAAAGACTGTAACTGTATGGGTACCTCAGACGACTCGGCCTCATCAGACCGCACTCCCAAAAGGACTGTCATCAAGCTCCCTTCCTCTCCGAGATGCTGCATGCTCCGAAGAGAGACTTCCTTTACCGGCGAAACTGTGAGACCCTTCAAACAGAACTGTCGGCCACGCTGCAGGAACTCCATCATCATGAGCTCCCAATCAAAAGTGACCCGCTTCAGCTGCTGCAGCCACTGAACTTCGAGTACCATGTCTGATCCCCGGATGGGTAGAAGGTATACATTCGTGCTCCCAATGTATCCATGAATCCGCAACTCCACTCCCTTCATGACCCCTTCGCACTGCAGCTTACAGCCGTCAGCCACCGTGACCTGTAATGCAGCTCCCCTATCAATGTCATGCCCAACCCGCTGAGCAACGGCCGGATGAATGAAATTGTGGGTGCTCCCACTGTCCACTAATATCGTCACCTTCTCCTGTCTAACCCGTCCGGCCACCCGCATTGTGAGGGGTGGATTGCACCCTTCCATGGCCTGGATGGAGACCCCAAACTCCATCACATCCACATCCTCTTCCAATAGGGCCTCCTCGACAGCTACCTCGAGTGAAGACTCATCGGCCACCTCTTCATGCAGCATGAAAACTTGTAGCTTCTGACATTTATGCCCGGGCACAAACTTCTCATCACAATTGAAGCAGAGACCCTTCTCCTTGCGGGCCTGGAGCTCTCCCCACGACAAACGAGTCACTGCAGGCTTGATAACCGCATGTGGCTCTCTCCTAGCTATGGCGGGTGTGGCAAGAGGTTTCCCCGTGGTACGTGACCGCTGTCGGTTGAATCGCTCCTCCTGAATGCGCGCTAGGGTGATAGCGTGATTCAAGCTCTGTGGCATATAAGCATGAACCTCATCCCGCAAATGCTCCTTCAAACCGGACACAAAACAACTCAGCAGTGACTTCTCTTCCCAGTGTACCCGGTTGGCCAACTTCTCGAACTCCGTCCGGTACTCAGCCACTGTCCCTTTCTGTCGTAGCTTCTGCAGCAGCGCCTCGAAGTCCTCATACTCCAGTGGCCCGAACCGGGGCGTGAACCCCTCCACAAATTCAGTCAATGGTACATAATCTCTACCTCTCAGGAACCACTGAGACCAATGAAACGCGTCGTCTTCCAGATGGAACGATGCTAGTTGCACCCATTGCCCCTACGGGGCGTCCTGATAGCTGAAGAACAACTACGCCTTATGAACCCACTCCAATGCATCCCCCCCTTTGAACTTGGGGAAGTTCATACGTGTCAACTTCGGTGGCATGTACGCCCGCGGCCCAGCCTACCCTTGTCAGCCCTATCCTTGCCCATTCTGTCGTCCCACATGCCCATCGTGTCCACCTAGGTAGCCTAGACGTGGCTGACCCTGATGAGGAATGTGTTGCCCGGCCCACGGAATGTGGCCTCCAAACCCGCCGGGAAGAATGCCGCCACGCGGGTGAGGAAGAATTACCGCCGCACCTCCTGGAGCCCGCACAACAGCCCCCTGCCCTCCATCAGCCTGTAGCCACGGCTGCCGCCCGTAATCCACTGGTCCAGCAATTCCGGAGCCGCCTCCTGGGTGTCTAGTCGGCCCATACTCAGCCGGCCCAGCAAAACTGGGGCCGCCGCCTCCTGCTTCTCCAGCCGGCCAAGCCGCCGCTCCCCCGCCTTCGCCGGTGGTCCCCCAGGGTCGGGAGAACCCGACGCTTGTGTTTCCGCCCAGTACCGGTGCTCCACGACTCGCCGGCCCAGCGAAACTGGGGTTGACGCCCCCCGCTGCAGCCGCCGACCACGCCGCCCCTCCGGGGCCTTCGCCGGTGGTCCCCCAGGGTCAGGAGAGGCCGATGCCGCCTTCCAGCCAAAGCTCAGTGCTCCCGTGCCCAAACGCCCCGGATCGGGCATTCCCGAAGCTTCGGCGGACCGATCGGGCCTTCCGCCGATCGGTTCTTCCTCACTGGGGCTTTTTCCTTTCAACAGCGCCTTAAGCTCCTCCATCTGCACGTCTATGCACTCCTCCTACCGTTGTGTAGATGTACGCATCTCGTGCTCGATTGCGGATACCGAATCCATCATTCCACCATAGTTCTCCTCCAAGATCTCCAAACGAGCGACCTCTTCTTGCGTGCGAGTGGTGACCATCGTCGGAGAATGACCGTCTCTGATACCAAATGATAAGAACTACTAGGGAGAGAGAGAAAAAACTAGAGAGGAGGGAGGCTAGGGTTTGGAGGAAGAAGAAGAAATACCTTAGGGTTAAATTGCTTGCCTCCAAAAGATGACCTCCCCGGTTATAAATACCCGGACCAAGGAGGGAGTTGGTGGCCCCTCCACATAGGGCTGAACCGGTTGGTTCAGCCCTTGGCCGGTTGGTTCTACTGAGTGGGGGCTGAACCAGATGGTTCAGCCCCTTCGCTGCTCGTCGTCTCCTTGCGCCTGCGAGCATAATAACGCCCCGAGAAACGGTCTGCGGTCGAGGGCGTAACACTATACTTCTCCAAAAATAAATCATTAGTATAATGTTCTGCACTTGTTTACCTGTGCTTTCCTTTGCCCACTTGCTCGAAGACCACTCAGGTGAGGTGAACATCTTCCTTATATTGTTTTCCTGCATGTGAATGCGCAGAATTGTTAATAAAGAAGTTACAAACCTCGTCACAGCAGGCCTAACAAGCTCCACTTTCCCCATAAAACTCCTTAGCATGTTCACAACTCCAGGCTGAATATAAATATACCCATTTGCAGTCATTGCCCTCTTTAGTGTGCGGCTAATGTTAGGCATTTTTCCAATATCCTCCAGCATTAGATCAATACAATGCGCTGCACATGGCGTCCAATACAAATATGGATGTTTCGCTTCCAATAATTTACCTGTTAGCGTTAGTTTGTTGGGTATGAAAGTATCATACAATCGTGTACACAAAATAAAAATTGAAGATGATTAAGATTAGTAATGAATAATTACTAATTTACCTGCTAGCACATTATTGCTAGCACTATCCGTAACAACTTGCAGCACATTCAATTCTCCAACCCTTTCAACCACTATATCTAGCAATTCAAATAATTTTTCTCTCATCTTCGAGTAGTCAGATGCATCGACAAATTGTAGGAAAAATGTTCCTTTTGGTGAATTGACTAAAAAATTAATTAACGTTCTTTGTTTGTGATCTGTCCATCCATCGGACATAATAGAACATCCAAAGACACTCCACTCATCCTCGTATGTCTTCATCATGTTTTTCACTACATTGACTTCATCATTTAACAAAGGAACACGAATCTCATGATAACTCGGTGGCTTCAATCCTACTCCAAACTGTCCAATGGATTCCACCATTATAGCAAAACTAGGATGTTTTACAGTATTGAATGGGATAGCTTCATCGTACATCCATTGAGCTATATGTTTACAAGCTCGCCCTCTCAACTCCTTCTTGCAAGCTTCATTAATAGAAGTTTGTTTCATCTTTTGTTCAGCTCCTGTTTTTTTACATCAACATTGTCAACCTTTGAAGCAAAAAACACATCTATTGGTCCTTTTGTTCGAGGCCTCTTGTAGAAGCCTTCTTTTTTATGAATCTTGTCCACATTGGCTTCTATTTCTTCATCACTGTCAAACGTGTCGATATCTGCGAAGTCAGGCAATGTTTGGTTGTTTGTGTTGCTCGCACTTGCTTTTTCTCCATGTATTCTTGAATTTCGTTACGCACATGTGGGGGGCTTTTGAGACAATCTTTTGCATTTCTAAATCCTCCAACAATATATTGTTTAGCACGATAACTTCCGCCCTTCGTGACTTTATCACAGAAAATGCAAGTCAAGTCGTTTTTATTGGCGGAAGAAATTTGACGTACGTACTTCCAGCATGAATCAATCCTTGATTGGATGCTGGAAGAACCGGAATCACTTGTATCCATTTTAAGAGCTGGAAGAAATCTAACGCACGTACGAAGCATGCAAAAATTTGGGCCAGTAAGAAAAGAAATAACAGAATTAATTTTATATGTTCATAATACAAAAACATTTTTTTTGTACTTAAGCAAATAAAAAGAATAGACATAATGTCACGTTGTATGGCACCACTGAGTTGCATTTAACAGCTGATATTAGTACAAACAACCCTATTTTATAAGAAAATAAACTATTCCATATGCTCGACCGCTAGTAGCTTATAACTCGCAATCTTCTCCTTCCCTTTAGTCCCCTCCAGCATGTCGTTGTGGAGATGCATTTCTAGCACCAACAATATTCATATCATCTGATCGGCAAAATCATATTTATGGATTGAACTTAACTAGAACTACTTAAAAGATTAATATGAGAAAAAACAACCGGGAGTAATTAACGACTATAGCAAAAAAAATAATGTTAGCATAAATAAGAAGTAATCATGTTTTAGAGTTGAAATAATTGCTTAAACCAACTTAAAAATCATTTAAGATCGATAACTAAATATAGTGCACATTGACTGTAGCTATGACTGTGTAATAGAGGACAGAAAGACATGGTACGATGCATTCAAACTTTCATAGTGTAATAGAGGACAGCAAGAAATACACGGATAATGTTGGAATTACGTATGTTCAGCATCATTTTACATTTTTACTTATGCATAATTATCAAAACTGTGAATAAAACAGTAATCACAAGTAAAGCTTCATCCAGTTCATCACAAATAATCACATGTACAGATTCATCACAAAAACTTTGCTCACGCTTGCAGGAATGATCACAAAAAATTCATCACAAATTCATCACAAAAAATTCATCACAAAAAAATCAATCACAAGTAAAGCTTCATCACAAGAAAGAAGAGGAGAAATGGAGAATGATTCTTACAATTAAAGGAGGGAATGAGAGGATGCAGGAGTTTCGGTGACTCTGAAAATAAGAACGGCACCGACAGCCGGCTAATCCGCGTCTCCGGCGAGAAATCAAAGACTCCGACGAGAAGAGCGGTGGCGACTCCGACGAGAATAAAGGAGGAGCGTGGAGGAGTCGGGGACCGGAATTGGGCCAATCGGCAGTCAACGCCTCAGCGGGAAGCAGCTCATTCTTAACCCTAAAACCTAAAATGCCTGCGGGAGTAAAGTATCGGGATATAAGGCCGCGCCTGATTGCCTGAACCGGTTTTTAGTTTAAAATGGTTCATGCAATAAGGCGCGCCTGAACCGCGCTCGATAGGAAATCGGCAAGCACACCGGTCGCACAAGTAATAAAATTTGGGAATAAATCCCCGAGTGTGGGACTCTTGAGGAATGCAATTAGCATAGAGCGGCGACAGTTCAGAAAATATCGTTATGAGGGTTATACTTAGAAAAGATTAAAAAGGGGCTTGTGAGATTGTGGTTTCTTGATCTAATAAACTAATTAAGGTTATGCAGGTCGAAGGCACCGCTTCGCAAGGTGAGATGAGTGTATCGGCCGCGATGCCGAACTTCGGTTGGGCGAGTGGACGGAAAGCTAATGGATGAAATTGTTCTTGTGCGAAGTGCAATTGGGTGAAACAAGGGTATGGAGTAGATGTGGAGTGGGCGAGGCGCATTCACAACACACAACTCAAAAGCAAATGAAAACTACAAACATCCACTTAGATATAGAGTAGAAAACGTAGTTCATTACAATATCAAATCATTTCATACAACGGAGGAAGGGGAAGAGGAGTAAACCACTAGAGGGTGAAGGTCCACCGCAGGTCGTGGCCGGAAAAGCGAGTTGTCAATCCGCTTTCGGGCTCAGTCCGAGGAGGCTTCCGGTACCAACGAGCTGTCACCTCGAAGGCCTTTGAGTCTGTTCTCTAGGTCGTCTTCTTCTCCAACTCCGGTGGAAAGCTTGGAGTTGAGGTCATCAATGGTCGGGAGCTTCGTCGGAGGGTTTGGAAAGCTTCGGAAGCACCGGCTACGGACTCCCGATGAAGGTGTAGGTGGATGGAGCAGCTGGAGAAGTAGAACGGCAATTCCCGTGCACTCTCCGATCGCAGAAATGACCAGCGTTCCCCTAAATCGCGGAGCAGGCCCTTAAATACGGAGGCAGAATAAGCAGAGCGCACGATCAGTGGCGCACGATCAGTGGCGCACGACCAGTGGTCGTGCGCACTGTCGGTCGATGATCGTGCGCAATTTCCAATTAAACGTCCAACCTGGACAGAAACATCAGCAGATATGTGCACGATCAGTGGCGCACGACCGGTGGTCGTGAGCACTGAATGCACTGATCGTGCGATTGGCTAAGACAGAACTGCAGAAAGCAAGAGGTAAACGTGCACGAGCAGTGGCGCACGACCAGTGGTCGTGCGCACAATGGCCAGTGCTCGTGCGATTACCCGGGCAGAACTAGGAAAAGGAGAATGTAATGCGCACGATCAGTGGCGCACGACCAGTGGTCGTGCGCAGTGAGTCCAGTGATCGTGTGCAGTGTTCCTGTATCGTCGGGGTCTCCCGAGCGGTTCCGGAGCACGCACGCGACCCATGCACCAGCAGAAGAGGCAGATAGGCCACCAAAAGTGCACACCACATTCTCAAGACACGGCGAGAGAACAAGTAAAACAAACGTAAATACAAAAACATCTAAAGAACGCAGAAAACGGGCATAAATTGCACTTAATCATGAAATAGGCAAATAAGCAAATATAAGCGGTTATAGCTCTCAAGTGCAGTGCTAAGACGATAAAACTGGCCCAGATGAGTCCAAAAATCAGTGTAATATTTGGACTCATCAGTAGGCGCGTGAGGCGCACGCCCAGGCGCGCCTGAGGCACCTCGCACGCCATGGACCTCCTAGGGCGCACCAGGTTGCGCCTCATGCGTCAGGCGCCTTAGGCGCGCCTAGGCGCGCGCCTTGACAATACAGTGAATAACGACGATGATCCGTGGCAAAAATCAGAAAACGAAGGCACCTTCAGCCCACAAATCGTCGTGGATCGCGCTCAAAACACGTGACGTCAAAACCTATAGATCTAAAATCTAAAATACAAGAAATTTGAGAGAGAGAGAGAGTACCTTATAGCAATGAAGAAGAGCTCTAGGGAAGGAGAACGTCGGCAGCAGCAAGTGGAAGTGAACAGTTGTGCAGATCTAGTTCTGAACCGAGGCTTATATAGTCCAAAGCTACTGCGGAGCGATAACCTTACCGCTGGCGATAACTCTTCTTTTTGTACTATTGCTTATCTGCCCAAGTAAATTCTATCACGTTGTCTTAGTATGTTTGCGATCATTCACCTATTATGTATGTCTCACAATAGCGGGGGCATAGTGATGCAGGACGGCGCGTAGGGTTTACGCACATGTCGGCTATTTCTAGGAAACCCTAACCGAATGCAGCGAAATATGATTTTTTAGTTTAGAGCGGGCGCAGTACTAAGAAAATTACGCAACTTGGATTTAGAAAGCACAAAATTACTTCTTTAAAAAATGAATTTTCTTAATTAAGGTTCGAATTTAAATCCGGGGAAGGAAGTTTGCCACTCCGATCTGTTCCCCTTGTCGTAGCAAAACGGAAATCGTGAACTCCAAATACGTTTCCGTTTGGAGTTCTCGACGTAGCGTTTGCTGACGAAATTCGGACGAAAACTCAGCAATGAGTCTAATTATCCTACGAGAAAAGTACAGAGTCACACACAAAGGAGAATATAGAAACAATTACCCACGGAAAGCTGCGTCTTTCCGTATCCGAAGTCGATGGTGATCACGCGAGGACTTCTCGTCACCTTCGTTCTCCGATCCGAGGTCGGCCGCTATCGCCTACGGGCACCAAGGAATTAAATCACACCCTCACACAAGGTGGTTCCACGGAATTACTCAACAATGAAGAAGCCACAAACTAAGAACCTAAAGTTCACTCGTTCTTCACACCCGAAGTGGTTCCACGAAATCTCTATCACTCACGGTGGATCCACGAAATCTCTAAGCACTAACTCTAAATTAATCTAACTTCGTTATAGTTAACGGGAGCCAAACAGGACAACTATCCTAACACTCTCCACTCCACACGGAAGAGGCAATAGCCAACATACTTCAATCATTCAACTTTTAACAAAGGGTGAACAGTAACATTAAGTTTACTGTTCACCTTCTCTGTTAGCGGAAGGCGGAAGGCCCACACAGCACACGCAGCAGCAACAGTAAACGAACGGAGGCAAATCCAAGCCAATTTCATCACCTATTCCTACAGGAAACTAGCAATGCTCTCAAACGGAGGCAAATCCAAGCAATCAAAACTCATAATAATTCATCCAGAATCTCTTCAACAGCATTCTACCGTAGCTTCTAAACAAGAAATCAATCTCCATTAATGACAGGACTCACAAACTAGGAATCATACTCATAGCAGCTATACCCAATATATTTTCAACCTTCAGAAAACAAAGACAACATCAAATTTCGACTTTCACCAACACCTAACTTCTAACAGGAATTCACACAGCAACTCCATCAGAAAAGAAAACGGCAAGCGCACAATCGACTTCAGTATTTCGTTCATCACCAAAAAAAACAAAAATACAATCATACCCCCTTTTATAGGGTTACAACAGATCAGAAGAAGAAAGACAACTGCACACGATCCGGCGGTTGTGGGAGGACGGCCATGGCGGAGCTCGTTCGTGGCCGCAGTGCATCGACGCGGAAACCGCCGAAGTAGAGGCAGCGGCGTGGTCCACGTGGTCGGAGGCTGCGGCGTCGTGGGCGACCGTGGCTCCAGCTCGAGTTGAGGCCGAGAATGGCGGAATCCCCAATGTGCGGAAGGCGGAGCAGGAGTGCGGGATCGGGAGAGATGCACAGTAGTTCCTTTTACTGTTGGCGTGGCTGCTGCTCTGAACCGGGTGGGATGAACCGGATTTCACTTTCATATATATATTTATATATTAATATATGTATATATAAATATATATGTGTATACAGTTATGTATATATATATATATGAGTATGGTTATATATATATATAATAGAGAAAATCAAACAGTAGCGGCTACGCGCGCAGGCGTGCAACAACATGACTTCGCACACAACTGTGCATCAACTAAAATTGACAACATATAATTTGCAAAAATAAAATGCAATAAACATAAACTGAAAATGTGACGTCGGACATTCTTCGGCGATCTGACTTAGGTTGGTCTCCACCAACTCTCCTCCTCTCGAAATCACTCATCTCTGGTGAGTGCTCCGAGCGGTAGTACGGGACAAATCAACAACCATGCCAACGAACCAAAGATCTCTGAAACTGGTAGTGAAAAATAGAAGGAACTACAATGAAAGTGTCAGTAGCGGAATGAATGCAGGTATGTCCTGAATGTGGCTCCTCACTCTCACTCACCAACCCAGAAGAATCAAATGGAGGAGAAGGCAATGGAAATTCTAAAGACTCATGCGAGTAACCGTAGAATTAAGTCAGATTGGCTACGTTAAAAACAGGATTCGCTCCCCAAACGGAAGGCATCTCAAGTTCATACGCATTTTTGCCCAATCCGATTTACTACTCGAAAGAGTCCAGTTCTACGGTAGCTAGCTTCTTTACGGTACCAGAAGGTAGCCGTTCCGGATTTAGCCGAACCATAATCAAGTCATTCATTTTAAAGTTAGTAGCTCTTTTATGCCCTTTTTAAAATTGAGTTGCATAAAATCATAAATACTATGCAATTTCCGCTCGAAATATATTTTATGCAAATCATGCAAATGCAAAGATGGCTACTAACACAACGAACACCACAAACCGATGGTTTCAGATATCCAAAGCAACTCCTGAGAGAGGTACATGATCAGGAGGCTCAGAGGGTGGATCATAAAAGAATTCATCGCGGGAGCGATGGACACGCAAGTGCAAACCTGAGACATCAGTGATCAGATACAATATCAACGTATCAGCGAGTGCACCCTCGAACTTGACTGTGTCTCTAAAGATGGAAACATCTCAAATGTGTGGTGAACCTATATGCGGATCATCTGGTGGTTCACCGGGAGGGGTATAATAAAATTCATCGCAAATGTAGGTCCCAACAACAGATGGAGCGCTCTTAGATAAAAGTGCACGAAGTGTGACAACCGTAATGAATCTGCTAAGGAAGAGTGAGGCATCAGGAGGCTCACCAGGTGGGACATAGAAGAACTCACCGCAAATACGATGGTCAGTAAGTGGTACGTCTCATAACTCATCTAGAGTGCGAGCAACCAGATGCCTATGCCCAAGCACTATCGACATCAAGAGAGACAATGGAGCAGGTATCCATGTCTTACAACTCACAAGTGTACTATTCAGATAAAGCTCATCCACACAAGGGCGAGGTGGCTCATCTGGAGGCTCAATAGGAGGGTCGTCAGATGAGTCCTCCAAAAATGAACCATCAGAAGGGGTCATACTCTCAGAAAGGGTAGAAGTGACTACCTCGAGATCACTACTAAGCTCTCGGCTCCCAAACGTAATGTCACTCGGTGCACCATCAGGTGTGGTGATGTAGCTTGATGCGCCGACGGGTGTGGTGATGTGACTCGGTGCACCACCAGGTGAAGTGTGCAAGGAATATACACTCAAATTAGAGCTAGTAGAGATCAAATCAAGGGTAGGTTCACTAAGTGGAGCAGACTCACATGGGGTTTGACTCCACACATCTTGTACTAGAACATCAGATAGAGTGGGTGACGTCTCCCTGGTGTGGGCAGTGGAATGCTCTCGTTGACCCTTAATGTCTATCATCATGTTCTCATTCGGAACACTAGGAGGATCACTAGGTGTGACGTACTCTTGGTGATGATAATGACCTCTATAGATAGTTCTCGGGTAATCATGATAAGTGTCCCCAACATAATCATGACGTGCTCGTGGGTGATCATAAGTCCTACGAACGTGTGGTGGTGGTCGCACATATGCAGTCTCAGATTCCTCATATAAAGGAGACGTGTAGTATCGATAACTAGAGGAATACTGAATCCTATCCTCATAATAAGGTGTCGAGAGACCAATAGGATCCACTCGGGTACGAGTATAATAACGACGATGGTCATCATACAGATCGTCTCTATAATGAGAACGTGTTGGTGGGGCAACACGATCTCTGGTAGTGGTGTACGGTGATCGAGTATAATCATCGAAGTGTCGTAACGATCTCCGTGACTGGGCATTATGGGTGTGAGTGTAAGGGTAGTCGTGATCCTCGAATAAAGGATTCCTCCTAAAGGTAGACCCTTCCACATAGTGATGTGGAACATCATAATGTGCGCGGACCGAATGCTCATCTCGAATTTGAGGCAACATTGACGCTCGAGGGGGTATTTCTAATCTACTCACCCTACCTCTAAGGTGTGCTAACCTTTCACGCAACTGATAGGTATTCTCAGTTAATGTCGTCATTTGGTGGGCGAAAGGTATAAACCACTGGGGCGGTTCATTCTCATCGTGTCCACGACTCGGGTGACCACATTCAGTTTGACGCATTCTATCACTACGACGATACATGCTAACAAAATTAAATGCAATGATGATAAAATAAAAATTCTCTTTTCCTTTTTTTTTAAAAAAAATTAGAAAATGAAATGCGGTTTCCTATTCGACGCAGGGCGGATCCCAAAACTTAGGAAAATTTTGGAACCTCCCTCTGATACCAATTTGATGCAGGACGGCGCGTAGGGTTTACGCACATGTCGGCTATTTCTAGGAAACCCTAACCGAATGCAGCGAAATATGATTTTTTAGTTTAGAGCGGGCGCAGTACTAAGAAAATTACGCAACTTGGATTTAGAAAGCACAAAATTACTTCTTTAAAAAATGAATTTTCTTAATTAAGGTTCGAATTTAAATCCGGGGAAGGAAGTTTGTCACTCCGATCTGTTACCCTTGTCGTAACAAAACGGAAATCGTGAACTCCAAATACGTTTCCGTTTGGAGTTCTCGACGTAGCGTTTGCTGACGAAATTCGGACGAAAACTCAGCAATGAGTCTAATTATCCTACGAGAAAAGTACAGAGTCACACACAAAGGAGAATATAGAAACAATTACCCACGGAAAGCTGCGTCTTTCCGTATCCGAAGTCGATGGTGATCACGCGAGGACTTCTTGTCACCTTCGTTCTCCGATCCGAGATCGGCCGATATCGCCTACGGGCACCAAGGAATTAAATCACACCCTCACAAAAGGTGGTTCCACGGAATTACTCAACAATGAAGAAGCCACAAACTAACAATCTAAAGTTCACTCGTTCTTCACACCCGAAGTGGTTCCACGAAATCTCTATCACTCACGGTGGATCCACGAAATCTCTAAGCACTAACTCTAAATTAATCTAACTTCGTTATAGTTAACGGGAGCCAAACAGGACAACTATCCTAACACTCTCCACTCTACACGGAAGAGGCAATAGCCAACATACTTCAATCATTCAACTTTTAACAAAGGGTGAACAGTAACATTAAGTTTACTGTTCACCTTCTCTGTTAGCGGAAGGCGGAAGGCCCACACAGCACACGCAGCAGCAACAGTAAACGAACGGAGGAAAATCCAAGCCAATTTCATCACCTATTCCTACAAGAAACTAGCAATGCTCTCAAACGGAGGCGAATCAAAGCAATCAAAACTCATAATAATTCATCCAGAATCTCTTCAACAGCATTCTATCGTAGCTTCTAAACAAGAAATCAATCTCCATTAATGACAGGACTCACAAACTAGGAATCATACTCATAGCAGCTATACCCAATATATTTTCAACCTTCAGAAAACAAAGACAACATCAAATTTCGACTTTCACCAACACCTAACTTCTAACAGGAATTCACACAGCAACTCCATCAGAAAAGAAAACGGCAAGCGCACAATCGACTTCAGTATTTCGTTCATCACCAAAAAAAACAAAAATACAATCATACCCCCTTTTATAGGGTTACAACAGATCAGAAGAAGAAAGACAACTGCACACGATCCGGCGGTTGTGGGAGGACGGCCATGGCGGAGCTCGTTCGTGGCCGCAGTGCATCGACGCGGAAACCGCCGAAGTAGAGGCAGCGGCGTGGTCCACGTGGTCGGAGGCTGCGGCGTCGTGGGCGACCGTGGCTCCAGCTCGAGTTGAGGCCGAGAATGGCGGAATCCCCAATGTGCGGAAGGCGGAGCAGGAGTGCGGGATCGGGAGAGATGCACAGTAGTTCCTTTTACTGTTGGCGTGGCTGCTGCTCTGAACCGGGTGGGATGAACCGGATTTCACTTTCATATATATATTTATATATTAATATATGTATATATAAATATATATGTGTATACAGTTATGTATATATATATATGAGTATGGTTATATATATATATATATAATAGAGAAAATCAAACAGCAGCGGCTACGCGCGCAGGCGTGCAACAACATGACTTCGCACACAACTGTGCATCAACTAAAATTGACAACATATAATTTGCAAAAATAAAATGCAATAAACATAAACTGAAAATGTGACGTCGGACATTCTTCGGCGATCTGACCTAGGTTGGTCTCCACCACATAGGTGTGTGTACTTTAGAAACGCTAACCTGTAAATTACGTCGTGTCCTTAACCAAGAAGGGTTCCAGTAGGTCCTTGTGTGGCGTTGGGGGGAAAGAGTGTTAGGTTGAGCGGGTTCTTTTGTATGCACATGGGATTAACACCCCACTCTACGACACTTGTGCAGCTCATCATACTCATCCGTCACTTAGTACGGGGCTAAGATGTAGACATATAGCTTAAGTATTGGATTATTGGGCATACTTAGGATAAACATATTCACTGCATGAACATTATTTCACTAATCATGTTCATTATACTCATGCACAATATTCTATCATGCTAGCTTGTGTTTACATCACAATATTCTCTTTGAGCCGTCATGTTTTTATAAATAAATATATATATCTATACTATCTTAAAAAGATATATGGTGGTCTGCCAATAGCATGAATTCGAAAATAGGGGAAAAACACGGGTCGTCGGATTAAGATCTTTTGATTCAAAGCCGTTGGATTCGGGGCTGCAAATAGCGGATTAGGTTTGCACAAAAAAAACCCAAAAAACCTCCCCCTCTCTCTCCTAAAACCCGATCCCCACATTCCACCCCCCCCCCAAAAAAATCTGTCGCACAAAAAAAACCTCCCGGCCGGCGGCCTGTGCCGCCGGCCGAGACGAAGAAACTGCGTGCGGCACGGGCGGAGTTTCTTTATTTTGTAATTTTAAAAATAATAATAAAAAAAACTTATTAATTTCTAATAATTCTAAAATTAAAATATAAATTATTAATTTCTAATTTACTTTTAAAACAAATAAATAACTTATTAATCCGCCGGGGGCGGGCGGAGCCCGCCGTGAGGGGCGGGCGGAGCCCGCCGTGAGGGCTTTAGGGCGGAGCCCGCCGTGAGGGCTTTAGGGCGGAGCCCGCCGTGAGGGCTTTAGGGCGGAGCCCACCGTGAGGGGCGGGCGGAGCCCACCGTCGCTGGTCGGGTACTGTGGCGCGTGGCCATCGGGCCGGAGGCCCGTGCCTGTCACTCGTATATATATATATATATATAATTATAAATAATCTAAATGAACAAAAATTTATATATCTTTTTTAAAATACGTAAAATAAAAAAAAACTGTGGATCATTCATTTCATACGGGCACACATGACCTGAACTTAGGCTATAACGAGCACACACAATGTTTGAGCTCAATTGTTAATCTGTATGAACATTGTCCCCGGTCATGGTGTGTTGAATATATAGGTGCTTAGTTACGGAGTGCGTCATTACATGTTAGTGTATGTTTACTATGCCTCTAGGTATGTGTGAGGATTTAGATAGGGGAATGACTTCACACAATTCACACATCCCTAGACGGAGCACTCATGTACAAATGTTAGGTTTACATGCTATAACTCGTGACATTGTATCTTAACACGCTATAAATACCTTGAATAATCAATGTTATGATACATATGTGCTGATATAAAGACTAAAACATTGGGTCAAATCTCTAGTGTTAAGGTCTTATGTATATAAGTTAAAGTGTATCTACCTAGGTGGATAGATTTCGATTTACTCGGGGCTTCTTTGAACTCATGAAAAAATTATATAAAAGTGATAGCCCAAAGCAAACTAAAAAAAAACTTTGCAAGCTATCAAGGGTCATGTCAAGGACCCCCCCCCCCCCAAGCACTAATCATTACTCCTGATAGGTCTTTATGAGCATTTTCAGGATGAGCACCTTGGCTCTAAGAGTCATTTCGATCTTGTGCATAGACTCTACCTTAAGCCTGGTGCCCTTTGTTCTAGTCTTGGTATAACGTAGATTGGTATGCGACGTGCTTGTTCACTCTATTTCTTTTTTGTTAGCATTTTTCAAGGATCGAGATAAACATGTAATATATGATATTTCCACTTGGTGTTTTCTCTCTTGTTGATGTTACACGTACACTTCATTGTCTTATTTAACGCTTTCATGCATAAGAATTGGACTGAAACTACACTATATGTCTTTCGCACATAGGTACTAACACACAATTTACACTCATGACGTTCACAATGTTGTCAAGTTGATTAGAGTTATAACTCTCATAGCATTGTACTCCTACTCGTTATGTGCGTAGTTTGGTATGTGTTGTCCAATTCACATTACCTCTGATAAATGGTTTTATTTATGTCTGAGTACTCTGATCCGTTTTATGACCCGTGTGCTTCATATTCTCTGATTTGTGTTCCGTTTTATGTCTGAGTATTATGATCCGTTTTACGATCCGTTTTATGACCTATGTTTATCATGTTTAACCGTATTTTATTTGTGCACTGTCTGTTGTCTTTATAACGCTTATCATATACTGATTTTTCATCGTGCATGTGTGGTTGGTAGTGCCCGCCCCTTTTGATACTATCAAAGGGGGAGAAGAGATGTTCATGAGAATTGTTCATGGGTATGATCTCATGTAGGGGGAGCTTGTTTCAATGCATGCACATAGATAGGGGGGCGTGTAGAAAACATAGGTAGGGGGAGCATGTGTGTAAAGGAGCTATATAGAGAACCTGAAACCTGAAACATGCAAATTATCTTTTTATATATATTCACTCTACTATCATGTATTGTATTATGACTCATGAACGAGATTTGATATTATCAAAAGGGGGAGTTTGTTGGAACCGTTGTTTCATATTCCCTATGTTTGAGCAAGGTTGTAGATGTCGGATGTCGGGTTCATGTCGGTTTGAGTTTGAAATGTCGGATTGCGGGGGATATATCGGGGATATTTTACAATATCGGATTTTAATAATTAAATAAATTTATTCAAATACATTACACGATTTTTATAAATATGTACAGTTGTATACATAATATATGTTTATAAATTACACAATAATCTATATACAAATAGTACATGTTTATAAATTACACAAGAAAGAGTCGTCGACTGCAATAAACGAGATAAAGATCACCAAATGAGAGTTAGATGAGAAAGCACAGAACAAATTGTTTCTATTTTGTCTCCTCAAAAGGGACAACCCAGTGCACAAAGCATCTCTGCTCAGCGAGGGTTCAAAGAAGGATCCCACCACAATGGTGAAATGTAGGCAAACCTTACCCTGCATTTCTGCAAAAGACTGCTTCCAGGACTCGAACCTGTGACTTCAAGGTCACACGACAACACCTTAATCGGTGTTTGGTCCCATCAAAAAATGGAAAAAAAAAGATTTGTAATACTCTTGACGATATATCGGTCGCAAAATATCGCATGATATATCAGGTTAAACAGATATATCGGGTGATATTTTCAAAATCGACATATTTGCTTAAAATATCGATATCGTTGTGTTTTACCGTCAAAACCTTTATGTCGGCCGACATGTCGGACATGTCGGACGACATCTACAACACTGTGTTTGAGAATATCAAATCACAGTTGTATTTGATCACATCTTGTGTTGATAGAATGTGCAGGTTGAAAGGTTCAAGTAAAGAAAAGAAGTCTCCTATGGATGCTAATGCCGAGCGATAAGAGTTACCGTCGGGCGGTAGCCGTGAATTAATTGGACAGAGCTCTCGGGAACCTACCGCGTCGCGCTAGTCCTAACGCCCGCGCTAGTCTCTCGACGAATGGCGTGAAGGATTTCTCGAGTAACGGATCTACCGCCAGGCGATAGCTATTACCGCGCCGCGCTAGCCTCTCGACGAATGTGTGAAGGATTTCTCGAGTAACAGAAGGATTTCTCGAGTAACAGACCTACCGCCAGGCGACAGTTCCTACCGCGTCGTGCTAGCCTCTCAATGAATGTCGCAAAGGATTTCTCGAGTAACCGACCTACTGCCAAGCGACAGTGCTTACCGCTCCGCGCTAGCCGTTTCACGAGTTGCGCGACTGATCGTCAACTTACTGACCTACCGCGTGGTGCTACCTTCTGCCGCGGGACGCTAGCATTTTGAAAAAGAAAGATTCGGTTTGAAATATTATTCCAGATTTAGATGATAGCTTGCACGACAAGCGCGCGAACCTACTGTCAGGCGCTAGTTTTACCGCCGGCAGTAACCTATTTTCATGAAGACGTATAAAAGGCCGCCTTGGTTTCTGTGCCTCAGTATCGGAAAACGAAAAGCGATGGGAGTTCGTGTATTCTAGGGTTCGGTCGCTCCTTGCATTCCGTTCCAAAAGTCTCCGTCGTTGAAGAAGAAAGTTGTCTCCCTCTCATTCGTGAACGAAGGACTCCGGCAATCCAAGATCTACATCGAATACGAAGAGCCGACCGGTTGCTAGCAAACAAAGATCTCACGCGCCGGCCGCGGATCGCTCAACGGAGAAGTTGTCAAGAGGGAGAACTTCATCATTTAAATTCTCTACATCCTTAATTTTGTAATCTTGTCTTTTCTGAATCTTGTGGTGCGGGAAATCGACCGGAAGGTAGTCAAAATCAGGGAAGGATTTTGTGAGAAATCGACTTGGAGGGTCGTCGGATTCCGAGGAGGATTCCGTGAGAAATCGTCCGGGGGATAGGGACGTCTAGATCGGTGGATCTAGCGGGGCTCTAAGACCCTTCCTTGTGTGGAGGTGAAGAGTCGGCTTGAGAACCTTTCTTGGAGGGAAAGGGATAGAACTAACCGGTCCGTGGAGCGGGTCGGTATAGAAAACACAAGAGTTGTTACTTCTCATCGCCTCCGATCTCCGGCGTCACGGAGATCACAATTCTGTAATCATCTAGAACAATTGTTATTCTAATTTATGCAATGGAATTCCTGTTTCAGCTTTGATTGATTCTGTGATTGTTCTGGTTTTGTTAAGTGCAAACGAACTAGCGCCACGGACTGGTATCTTCCAGAACTCAATTTTTTGGGCAAAATAATTTTAATTTCGATTGAAGGCGAAAAATCTTATTCCCCCCCCCCTCCTCTAAGGTTGGCTACGAGATCCAACAGCCTTGACCCCACTAGCGGATACCAAATGTCCCAGGTACTCCACCTTCGTCTGCACGAACGAACACGTGGACTGCTTGGCATACAGCTGATGTTGGCGGAGTAGGGTGAAAACTTGTTTGACATTGACCAAATGCTCCTCCCAACTGGAACTGTAAATGAGGATGTCATCGAAGAATATCAACAGTGAATGGCGGAGGAGCGGCCAGAAGATCTCATTCATCACTGCTTGGAATGTAGACGGTGCGTTGGTGAGCCCGAAAGGCATCACCAAGAATTCATAGTGCCCATCATGAGTACGAAAGGTCGTCCTGTGTATGCCCTTCTCTCGCATCTAAATCTGATGGTAGCCCAATCGAAGATCGAGCTTGGTGAAAAGGCGAGTGTCATGCAGTTCGTCTAGTAGTTCCTCGATCAAGGGAATGAGAAACTTGTCCTTGATAGTAGAGTTGTTCAGACCACGGTAGTCCACACAAAACCGTCATATCCCGTCCTTCTTAACCAGAAGGATGGGGGACGAGAAGGAACTGGTACTGGGGCGAATAATTCCTGCAGTTAGCATTTCCTTGACGCTGCGCTCTATCTCGGTCTTCTGAATGTACAAGTAACGGTAAGGTCGGATATTGGTAGGCTTTGTACCTGTTTTGAGCTGAATTTGATGATCTCTAAACCGCGGTGGTGGCAGGGTGCCTGAAAGATATCTGTATACCGCATCATTAGTTCCTGCATCTGAGTGGGTACAATTGGAGCCTCAGTAGGCGTCGGTGTAACCTCCATAATCACCGCCATCGTGCCACGCATCCAAGCTACGAAGGAATATTTCCTTCATATGCGAAGATTTGAGGCTCCGCAGGTAGTATTGTTTCCCGTGCTGCAGGAACTTCATCGTCATCTGGTCTCCGTCAAAGGTCACCTGCCTCAATTGCTGCAGCCACTGCACCCCTAGCACCATGTCAGACCCTCGGATGGGTAGAAGGCAGACGTCTGTGCGCCCTGTGTACCCATGTATTCGTAGCTCCACCCCCTTCATAACCCCTTCGCACTACAGTTTGCTTCCATCGGCCACCATGACCTGAACGGCGACCCCCTTATCAATCGCATGCCCTGCCCGTTGTGTCACATCGGGGTGAATGAAGTTGTGGGTGCTCCAACTATCCACCAGAATCTTCACCACCTCCTGATTGATCCTTCCTCTAATCCTCATAGTAAGGAGGTGTTGCATCCCTCCATGGCCTGTAAGGACACACTGAACTCGGTCAAGTCCAAGTCCTCCTCTAACTCGGTTCCCGGAACGATCTCGCCTTTGGCATTCTCATGTAACATAAAAACCTGTATTTTCTGGCACTTGTGACCCGATGCAAACTTCTCATTGCAATTGAAACATAGACCCTTCTTTTTCCTTGCTTGTAGCTCGGCCCACGATAGTCGGGTTACAGTTGTCTTACTGTCCGACGGAGTTTCTCGTCGTGCAGCTGCCTGGGTAGTCGTCGGCTTCGCCGTGGTGCGCGTCCACTGCCGGTTGTAGCGCTCTTCCTGTATGCAGGCCAGGCTGATGGCATAATTCAGGCTGCGGGGCCTATAGGCCTGAACCTCATCACGCAAGTTTTCCTTCAGTCCCGAAAGAAAACAGTTGAGCAACGATTTCTCTTCCCAGTGCACCGGATTTGCCAATTTCTCGAATTCGATCCGGTACTCCATCACGGTTCCACTTTGTCACAACTTCTGTAGGAGGGCCTCAAAGTCCTCATACTCCAATGGCCCGAATCGGGCGGTGAACCCGTCCACGAAATCAGTACAGGACACATAATCCCTGCCCCTCAGGAACCACTACGTCCACTGAAAGGCGTCGTTCTCAAAGTGAAACGACGCTAGCTGCACTCATTGGCCCTCCGGAAGCCCTTCCGGCCCCTCCCGGCTCGCAGTCGGGCCGAATCCCGGGCAGACGGCCCCCACCGAACTCCCCTTGCTCAGCGAGGTGTCGCGCCCACCCCGGAGGCCCTGTGTCGCAATCCCCTACCCGGATGGGGGTCGATCCGGTCACCGGCGACATCCCTCGGCTCCCCCACCCTGCTGCGTAGCCGCCGACCCCGCCGATTCCGGATCCGCTCGATCTCGCGCATGTACGTGCGGGATCGGCCGATCCCGCGATTTCGCCCGCTTGCGGGCCTTGATGTTGGGACGCGTGGGTTTTGGCGGCCTGATTTTTTAATCCGTCGGCCTCTTCGTGCGGCGTCGCCTTCCCTTTCAGATTTTGCGTTAATAGCACCTTGATCTCCTCCATCCGGGTGTCAATCTGTTCTTCCAATCGCTGTGTAGAGGCCCTCATTTCCTCCTCAATGGTGGCCACCGAGTCCGTCAAGCCGACGAAGATTTCTTCTAGGGTATCCAGTCGAGTGATTTCTTCTTGCGTGCGTTTGGTAACCATGGTGGAGAAACGAATCCTCTGATACCAGATGTTAGGAGAAGACTAGAGAAGAGGAAGCTAATGAGAAAGCTAAGAGAGATTAAGGTTAGGGAGAAGGGGGGTGAAGTACCTGAAATTACTCTTGTATCTTTCACACCAAGGGGCCCGAGTATGTATATATAAGCCCGGGCCAAGAGGGGCCGGCCAGCCCCTCCCACGTGGGGCTGAACCGGGGTGATTCAACCACCCAATCCGCCACTTTAGAGAGTGGGGGCTGAACCGGTTGGTTCAGCCCCGTTGTCGTCTGTCTTCGTCTTCCGCCTGCGAGAGTAAGTACGCCCAAAAAACTGAGTCATGTTCAGGGGCATAACATAATAGTACTCAGATTTCTTTCAGGATTCCTTATATCTTTATGTCAGAGGGGAGTACTACTCAAGTTTGAGGATTCATTATATATCTCTGTCATTTATTTACAGCTTAGATTTTTTTCTTGTATTTTACTTCAACAATTGTATAACTGCCTGGGTTTTATGCGCGGTGTCGAGACTTCTCCAGGTGACTTTGGAGTAGTATTTTTTGGTGGTATTTTAAATTTGTCAACAACTCTATTCAACCTCCTCACCCTATAAGAGTATTTAAAGAACCTCAAGCGAACTATCATAGGTTTCTCCTATAACAGTACTCAGATTTGATGTCTAGATACTACACTTGTTCTGTCCCACCAAAATATACTTTAAATAAATGTATACTGTAGTTTAAATACAGTCCTAATAAATTTACAATGTAGTTTACAATTTTAGAGAAAAAAGATGGACCCCAGTAAACCATGTATGTGATTGCCTATAATGTTTTCCAGAGCTCCGAAGTCAGACTAAAGAATTCAAAAAAATGCAAACAATGTTCAGGAGACAAAAATAGTAAGGTTTTACAAAAAAACATGGAAGAAATAAAGTGAAATTTACATACCAATCCTCGAGACAGCAGAGCAGATATCAGGAATAATAAGGCTCCCATACGACTCTGAAATATAGGGAGCTCAAACAATATCTTCTTGAAAGCAATGTTAGTTGAAGTGTATGTTTTGATTCGTAAAATTTTCTGCAAATCTGAAGCTGACTCTATTGAAAGACCTTCCAAGTATCCTGGTATCATCTGTTCATAAGCTGTGAAAGTATAAGTACACGAATACAGTAGCTATACTATGGAGGTTAAGCATTAATGTACCAAATCAGAATTTAACCTCACTAGTTCGAGCGTCCTCAGATCTTTCACCTGATTGACAACTAGAAGCACCAAGAGTTGCAACCATCGCCCTTTCCCTATTTCCGCATGAAAATAAAATTTCTAGCATGCCTAAAACCAAGGCTCTGCAAAAGCAAACTTATACTAACATCAATACAAGATATATCATAGACAACAGAAATTCAGAATAAATAAGTCTGAATAATAGAATGTTTGTTTAATGAACGTGAGCACTACAGAACATTGGAACAATAGTAGATTCAAAATTATAGTGAACATAAAGACAACAAAAACTCAGAATACAGAAGTTTCAATAACAAAATGTTTATTAAATAAATGTGAGCACTGCAGTATAACATTGCAAACAGTAGATTTTAAATTACAGTGAACTTATAAGCTTTCATAAAATGCAAGAAATGACCCCACATTAATCCACAACTACAACTGAGTTCATATGAGCATATCAATCACCATATACACTACGAGCTTTTTCAGGTCTTTTTAATGTAAAAGAAGAATAATCACCTCATGTGCTACATAAACAATCAAAAATTCAGAAATGCTATTATAGACATTAACTTTTACCATGTACCAGAAGCAGTGCACAAAGCATCCCTCTTGAATGTAACCCGATTGCGATATTTTTTCCCA
This sequence comes from Platanthera guangdongensis, assembly GCA_039583875.1. NCBI lineage: Eukaryota > Viridiplantae > Streptophyta > Magnoliopsida > Asparagales > Orchidaceae > Platanthera > Platanthera guangdongensis. The sequence continues at coordinate 181,153,284 of CM077158.1, forward strand.
ACGACACCACGCCCGTACCGTGGTCGCTAGAGTTCTCAATATCCGGCTACGGCAGTACCTTTGGTCGAAGCACATTCTAACTTCTGTGCGAAAATAATTCTATTGTATTTTTTTAAAAATTTGTATATCGTACTTTATTCAATTATACCTTATTTGCATAAGAAACATCATTACAATGGTAACAACATTACACCATTGCATTGTATTCCTTTTACAAAAGTATAGTATTTCAAAATTTATTTTATTTCAACTATAATTTTTTTAAAATTAGAAAAAAAATTACCATTATAAACTCACATCATTACACCATTAAATAGTTTCCTTTTTATGTAAGGACAGATATTCTGAAAACCAGAAACAGAAAATGAATGCAGTGCCATAGGGCGCTTGGATACCTCATATAATGACAAACACTTAAGCGCATCATCTATCCCCACACCACAGGACATTTCATCTTAGCTATATATTTGATTGGCATCAACTTAAATATTAACGTCTTCAAATAAACCTTCTAGGTGATACATATGGCCACAGATTTGCAGTTGGACTGGTAATTATAAGGTGTAATGTGAAATAAAACCAAGAAGTGAAAATAAAGAAATGAGAAATCTAAGGCTGGCTTATCTGCTAGTATAAGTGCTGTGAAGTTTTCACCAAACCAGAAGAATACTGTAACACATTTTAAAATCGTGTCAGATCATTTTTTGTAGACATGAATATATCCATTTGGCATGGTCTACTGAACATGTATTCAAGAATCTATCGTGCCCTGCAAAGAAGCACAACACATGCACCCACTTGCCAAGTATTCCTATACGAGTTGCTTATGTAATTGTCCGTCAAGCCTGACAGAATATGATTCCATGATGAAAATAATAAATAATGGTTATTATTGATGATATTTTAAAGTCTTGATAGTGTACAGGTGATTACATAAAAAGGAGACTGCAAGTTGATCAAAAAATCAAAATTGCAAAAGGCTGAACTATAACGCTCAAGTGCTAACGCTAGCATCGACACTAAGGGTTCATTTGGTTCGGCGGTGGCGGATCGATCCGGCGGGTGGAAACAGAGGATTCAAATCGGAGGGGGGAGGTGGTTTCTCCAAACGGAGCTTTTTGGGGCGTTTCTCAAGGCGGGCGGGTGGAAACGGAGCAAACGCCGCCGGAGGTTCATTTGTTTACCCTCCTTCCGGCGTTGTTTGCCCAAAACGGAGCAGTGAAATGCCCAAACAAATAGAGCCTAAATTGGAATTCACCGTCCAAATTCTAGTTAGCTGTAAAATTGGTACCAAAAAAAAGCTATGGATAATGTAGCTACGTTAACTCATGTTGAATTATAATGCCTACACTACATTAACTCAAGTTGAACTATAATGTCGATTCGCAAGTGAAGGGTATTTAGTTGTGTAGTATTTTTTTTGTAGTGGGGCCTCCATCTAAGTAAGGAGCCCTTTAGGAAGTTATGTTTCATCTTTTGAGTCTTAGGCTTTGAGCACTCTTGGAGAGTGGAGTGTCGAGAACCCAACCTCCGGATACTTGGCGAGAGCTTGCCTATCGATTGTATCTTCATGTTGGTTTAATGCAATGCAAGTTCCATGTTATCGTTCTTGATACGAGTACAGTGTATCAACTGGTCCGACTTGCCCCTCATTTAGGGTTTCCTGCAAAACCCTAATTGGATCTTCCTTGTTCAAGCCGTCAGCCATTCAGCACGGATGCGTCGAACACTGTCGAGCTCCCTCCTCCTACAGTCGCAACTAACATAACTCGTCTTCTTGTGCACAGTCGTCGGCCAATTCTTCTTGTGTGTTCGTTTGCCAGCGCCAATCGATTGACGCAAGTGCTCCACCCGATCGTTCGCTAGCACCACCCGATTTGTCTAATCATTCCGTCCCCAGCGTCGCACGACCTCATTTCTCCCTATCCACGCACGGCCTGATTACCTCCTGAATTTTGCCGCACCCTACCAGCGTCAGCCCTACACTCCAGCACCATCGTTGGCCCTCCACCGGCTTTATGACATCTCTGGACACCTCCAACCGGTCTCCACCGATCTTGCGGAAGCCATTACTTCTTTTGCTCGTCTTTCCGAGGGCACCGCCGCTACTCAACAACATTATCGATGCTACGCGGTGTCAGGCCTTGTTCTGGCAGGAGGTCAAGGTAGCAGATGATCCGGCCACCCACATGATACAAGAGCTTGGGAGAAAGCTCGTTTTGAAGGATGGATGGAGTGTTACGGATCCGTCATCAGTTATCTTGCATTATTATTATTATTTATATGTTGAGTCATGTTGAATCAAGTCGTGTTATATCGAGTCGTGTTATAGCATTTAGGTGTTTTAATGTTGTTATATGTTTTGTTATTTACAATATGTCATCGGCACCTATATATAGGTCTTTTGAGGTCTTGTAATGGGTATGGAAGAATTAATCTAAAGTTTTCCTTATCTCTAATTTCCTCTCTCTCTCTCTCTCTCTTTAGTCTTCTCTCCTCCCTTTTAGAGTTTCAATCTCTCCCTCACACCCGTCGGCCCTTCCCTTTGCTGGATTCCTCCTGGACTTTATTCGTGATCGTAACAAATAGTTGTATTTATCTAGTTATTATGGCTGTTTTGCATAATGCACCCCCCAATATCCACGTTTTGGCAATCTGCACCCTAAATATTCTAATATTGCACATTGCAACCCCTAATATGCTTTTCCTTAGCGATTTGCACCCCAGGGCTTATTTTGCAGGGGTAATGTTGTCTTTATTCAAAAATTTCTTAACCCCACGTTAGTTCTTACGCCTCTTTCCATTTTCTATTTTCATCGAGCTCGGCTTCTCTCCCTGTTTGCTTCCGCCGAAACTCTCCCGGTTTGCTTCCGCCGACGCCCTCACCGCTGACGCCCTCACCGCCGACACAGAGAACTCCTCTACCAGAGACGCCCCCACCACTTCTCCTTCTGTTCGAGCAGGTTGGGAACTCCTCTACCTGGTTGGGAACTTCTCCCTGATTTAGCCCGATTTTTTCAGTTCTTTTTTTCTAGTTCCATTTCTTCTCCCTTTACCATTTACCATTTCTTCTCCCTTTACCATTTACCATTTATTCTCCCTTAACCATTTACCATTCTTTTTTTTCAGATTTTTAGGCATCGATCTAGCTCCAGACAACGTTTACTGATTTCAGATAGATTAAATTTTTTTCTAGTTCCAGTTAGGTCAATGGTTTTGCTCCAGATTACAGTGATTTTCCATTATGATTGATGAGCTCCATTCCTTTTTTTAGGTGCAGCAGTTTACCGATTCCAGGTTCTACAAATCAGCTAAATTTGCTCTCCCTATTTCAGTTCCAGATTTCAATCTACAACTCTCTTTTGACCGATTTCTTCAAGCTATGGCAGGTAAACATTTCATCCATTATTTATTTCAGTTATAGTTGATTTTAAATTTGTTACAGTCAAATTTAGTAATGGTGAGCAATGTTATTATTCTAGATCTAGATTAAGAAAATGTTATAGTTGAAGAAAATAGTTTACAACAGACCTTAAATAGTAGCAGTGATTTAGTGATTTCCGTAGAATAATATGATGACAGTAATTTTTCTGACGATTTGGTAAATAGCGATTTTGAATGGGATGATGTAATGTTTGATCAAAGTATCGACTCTGAAATTAAGTTGGTTGGTGGAACAGAGGCAGACGAAACAAATTGTAGCACAAAAGTTGGCATACATATTAGAGAGTTTGGTGATCGCTCTTTCTCAATTTCTTTGAGAGAGAAAAGTATTAAGTTTACAAAGGCAATGCAAACGAACACGATTTTCATTTTAATGTTGGGATGTGTTTCAATAGTTTTTTTGAATTTAGAGATGTAATGAGAATATACGCTACAGTACAAGTGAAGCAAATTAAATTTACCAAAAACTGTAGTGATAAAATTCAAGTTAGTGACGATTGTGGTTGGGTTTTGTTTTCCTCCTTTATTTTGAAGAATGAAAAAACATTTCAAGCGAAGACAATTAAAGTAGATCATACATATTGCAGGGTTCCAAGTTCCAGACATTGTAGTGCTAAATTCCTTAAAACTAGATATAAGCAACATACTAGGAGCAATTCAGAATTGCCAGTAAATTCTATGCAGGAGATAATGCAAATAGATAACAAAACTCCACTTAGCATTTGGAAAATATATAAAGCAAAAGAATATGCAAACAAAGTTATTAGTGGCAAGGAACATGAGCAATATGCAAGACTATGGGATTATTGTGAGGAAATTTACAAGACCAATCCGGAAACCATGGTTAAAATTAAATGTAAGCATGATGTTGCATCTCAAGCTTGCATTTTTAAGAGACTCTACATATGTTGAAGTGCATTGAAGAAAGGGTTTATGAGTGGTGTAGACCTATAATAGGTTTGGATGGTATACACTTGAAGACACGTACATGTAGAGTGTTGTTACGTGCAGTTGACATCGATGGTAATAACAATATGTATCTTATTGCTTATGTTTATGTTTTGACTGAAAATACTAAAACTTGGAGAAGGTTTGTTAGTACTCTTATTGAAGATTTGTGTATTGAAAATAGTCATTTCTAGACAATCATTTCGGATAAGTAAAAAGGTTTAATAAAAGTCAGTGAGGAGTTATTGCCTAATGCCGAGCACAGGCTTTGCTTAAGGCATATGTACAATAATTTTAAGCAAAAAATTTAGAGACATACAACTCAAAGATTTATTTTGGAGGGCTGCATCCGCAACAAGCGTTGTTGATTTCAATATTGAAATGGAGAAGTTGAAGGCTTGTCATAAAAAAGTATATGAATGGGTAACGGAAAGACATGAGAAGCATTGGGCAAGGTCTTATTTCAGCACTTGCCTTAAATGTGATATGTTGCTTAATAATTACTGCGAGACATTTAACAAAGTCATTTTAAGAGTCAAGGATAAGCCCATAATAACCATGTTGGAAACAATTAGGGTGATCTTAATGAAGCGGCTACACACTCAAAAGGACAAGGTACTCAAAAATAGTGGAGAAATATGCCATTTCATCTAAAAATAGTAGAAACTAATAAGAAAAATGCACATGACTACATTTTGGGGTGGAACGGGCAAAATAAATTTGAAGTACAAGGGTAAATGCGAGATAAATGGACAGTTGACTAAGGTTCCAACAGTTGTAGTTGCAGACGATGGGATCTCACTAGTATTCTGTGTGTACATGCCACTGCATGTATTTTCTATCGAAGGGAAAAGGTGGAAGACTACGTGATACATTGGTACAAGGAGGTGTTTTTACGTGCTTATGAGCACTTACTAAATCTCATTAATTCTCAAATGGAATGGCCATTAGCCAACCTAAATTCTATTGTTTTGTGGCTTACTGTTCGAAGGAAGGTCGGAAGGCCGCCACAACATACAAGACAAATGGAGGAAGAGGAGCTGGAGACTCAAAAATATGGCATAAGACATGGCTTGAAATACTTGTGTTCACACTGTAGGATGAGAGGACATAACAAAAGGAATTGTGGAGTAGTTCTTATGTCCTCGACTGCAACATCGGCTAAAAAGCTCAAAAATCCGGTATGTAAAAAACATTTTATAATAGTGTTATATTTCACTAACGTTTTCACTCAAAATTTATCTTTATGTGTAGGTGCGTAGGATATATTGAAGAATGAAACATATGTGGGTGATTATATATCTTATTTCATACAGGTATTCAATATGTTATAAATTATAAAAAATTATATTTAGTCAACATGTTTCATTCTAAAATCTCAATGTTAATTTGCAGGTCCAAGGCTAGATTGCTATTTTGAAGACAAATTTTGTATTTTGATGGTTGCTAAAATCATGTTATGTTTATGATTGTATTTTGCAATGAGAGAAACTTCTGTGTTATGATGCATTTTGTTATGGGGCTAACTTTTATGTAATGATGTTAGTTTGATAATCTGTTAGTATTTTTCATGTGTTATGATGTATTTTGATATGCAATTTCATGTTACATAAATTTTGATGACTTTAATGTATTTTGTAATGTGTTAACATGTATTTTAACGGGTTTGCTAAATTTTGTAATCTGTTCGTCGAATTAGAAAAAAAAGTCTCCATTGAAAATAAGATCAAAAAAATGTTGCTAAATATTGATGTTTTGATAATCCGGCAGGAACAGATTGGAAATCCGGTCAAAAGTGAAATCCGGTCAAAAAAGAAATCTGATAAAAACATATTTTGCTAAATTTCGATATATCTTTGATTGCAATTATGTTTCATCTGACAAAAATGAAATCCGGCCAAAAATCAGGCTAATATGAATTTTGATTTTGATGAATTTCCGCCAAATATCCGGTTTACCGCAAAATAATATAGCACAGATTTTGCTGAATCGGACGAAACCCCTTATAATATGAACTAGGGTGCAAAACGCTCAAAATGGATATTGGGGGGTGCAAGATACAATATTATAATATTTGGGATGCAATTCGCTAAAACGAGCATATTGGGGGGTGCAGTCTGCCAAAAGGGCAGTTATTAAGTAATAAAAATTATGGTGTTTCGTATTTTACTCGTCTACACCTTTAAATTTCAAATCTTGAAAACCAATTTCATATAAATAAATGGAGCTTGAAGAACTAGAGGTCATAAATCTTCCACATAATTTATATTGAATTTTAATATTTCATCAAAATCAGCATATGTCAGTCCCAAGCCCGAATGAAAAATGCTGAGAGTTATGTAAGGTAGACGGTCAGTGTAAAACTTAGTCACCCTTATGAATATGAATCGTTTGAGAAATTGTGCAAACTCTAGGTTTTTCCTCCTAAAGAACGCGTCGCATGGTCAGAATGCGGCGTTTTGGCAAGGACCGTTGCATCTCCGAGACTTTGGTGGTGTTAAATATGTAAGAATTCTCGTCGTATGATCCGAATGCGATGTCTTGACAAAGACCGTTGCACCTACAAGAAGACTTGGGTGTAGTGTTAAATAGGCAAAAATCCTCACATATTAGACGTCCTAGAGAAGTATGTCGTAGGATTTGTGACTGACTTACGTTTGGAAGTCGAAATATAAGTATGCTAACGGGAAAAACGATGGAAGTAGTAGATACGATTATTAAGAGAATGATAAATATTTTATGTCTGCAATTGACTACATGGGTGGGTAAAAAAGCTAAATTTTTAAACCATTAAGGATTTAAATTATGATACACATGAAAAAATAAAATAAGCGGTGGAGTATGTATTATTGTGGATACTACTTGGAGGATTGAAGTTGTTGGAATAAGTAGAAAAGATGATAGAATCTTAACTTTTAAATTGATTAGAAAGAAAACTATAAATGTGATCGGTGCTTACGCGTCATAAGTAGCATTAAGTGAAGCTATTAAAGTACAATTTTGGGAATACTTAGATGATTTAGCAAGCTTAGTTGTCAAGGCACGGCCTAGGCGCGCCTGAGGCGCCCGGTGTACCGGGCACATTCCGTCGTGCCTCAGCAAGGCTGAGGCGGGCGATGTGACCTAGGCGTGCGCCTTACAGGCTCCCAGGCGCACCAAAGGCGCGCCCGGGCCTTTCAAGGTGTTTTTTCACATGGGCAAAAACAAGATTTCAGACGCACTCATAGGCGCATTTGGGTGCCCAATTTGCCCAATTTGAGCGAATTGGGGGCCAAATTCGCCCAATTTCACAGATTTGGGCCCTCAATTCGCACAATTTCTGCGAATTAGGCGCCCAATTGGCGAAATTTCTTTTTCCCTCATTTTTGCGCCTCACGTGCCTCAGGCACGCGCCTGTGCCTAGGTTCCACGGGCCCTTTGCGCCTCGGTGCGTTTTGCGCCTTTGACAACATAGTTAGAACGTGAAATCTCACAAAAATGGAAGATTTTCACAGGAAGAAACTTAAATGGACATACAGCAAAGGAAAACGTAGATTATATAGCCGTTCATGGAGGATTTGGATATAAAGAAAGAAATGAAGGACAAACCACTTTAGATTTTGTCATATCACATAAGCTAATTGTGACAAATACGTTTTTCATAAAAAAGAAAAACATTTAATTATGTTTAAAAGTGGATCAAATAAGTCACAAATTGATTATTTTATAACTTGCAAAAAGGATAAAATGATTTGTAAGAATTGCAAAATCATACCAGGAGAAAGTTTGACAACACAATACAGGTTAATGGTGTTGTACGTACAAATTAAATGTAATAAATTTAAGACAAGAACAAAAAAATTACCAAAAAAACGGTGGTGGAACTTGAAGATGGAAAAGCAGGTTGTTTTCAAGGAAGCAGTTATGGAACAACTAATTGATGATCTTTATGTTGATTCTAGTGTCTCATGGGAAGTTATATCTTCATATTTAAGGATAAGTGGAAAGAACGGCTTGCAGTAACAAAAGGTCGTGTGCCCCTAAATAAAGAATTTTGGTGGTGAAAAGAGTATGTGCAAGACAAAGTGAAGGCAAAGAGTGCCAGCTATAAATCATTTTATGCTTGTAGGAATGATGAAACTTAGTCAGGTATAAAGTCGTCAAAAAATAATCTAAGCATGCAGTAAGTAAAGAAAAAAGTCAGGCTTATGACGAATTTTATAAGTTACTACATAGCAAAGATGGAAAGCGAGACATATATAAAATTGTTCGAGCAAAAAAGAAAGACAAGAGATTTAAGTCAAGTAAAATGCATAAAGGATGAAACAGAAAAAAATTTGACGGATGATGTGAAAATTAAAGAGCGATGAAAAAGATACATTTATCAACTCTATAATGAAACAAAAGACAATAAATTGAACTTGAAAGAGTAAATTAAATCAGAGAAGTATATGAACATAACATTTTATCATAAGATTCAATTATCAGAGGTAAATATTGTTGTAAAGAAGATAAAAAATGGAAAGCCGGTTGAGTCATATGATATACTCATCTAACTATGGAAATGTTCAGTGAATGAAGGAATTTTGTAGATTACATGTTTTTTCAATAAGATACTGAAGTCAAAGAGAATGTCAAACCAATGGAGAGAAAGTGCATTGGTACCTTTATATAAGAACAAAGGAGATATACAAAATTATATTAATTACAGAGGAATTAAATTAATGAGTCATACCATGAAACTATTACAATAATTAATAAAAAAAAAGTAAGACAATAGACTAACATCTCGGAGAATCAATTTGAATTCATGCAAGGGCGGTCGACCATGGAAACTATACATCTCGTGAGAAGACTCACTGACAAATATCGAGAAAGAAAACAAGATTTGAATATGTTGTTTATCGATCTTGAGAAGACTTATGATAGAGTTCCAAGAGAGATCTTGTGGGGAGTCTTAGAAAAGAAATGCGTAAACATATCATTCATTGACATAGTCAAAGATATGTATAAAAATTCAGTGATAGGGTGAGAACATCTGGAGGATTAACACAGGAATGCTCTATCACTGGTGGCATACATCAAGGTTCAACTTTAAGCCTTTATCTTTTACCCTTATCATAGATGAGCTCACCAGACATATCCAACAAGCAATACCTTGGTGTTTATTGTTTGCAGATGATATCGTTTTGGTCGATGAGACAAGCGAGGGTGTAAACGCAAAACTTGAATCTTGGCGAGACACTTTAGAAAAGATTGAACATGGCAAGTACGGAGTACATAGAGCTTAAATTTAGCAATGCAAGAAGGACAGATGACTTCATTATTAAGTTGGGTGATCAAGATATTCCCCATAGTGAGTGTTTTAAATATCTTGGATCGATAGCTCGAAAAGATGGAGATATTGATAAAGATGTGACACATAAAATCCAAGCGGGTTGGTTGAAGTGGAGAGACGCGTCGGGAATTTTATGTGATCATAAGGAGCCATTAAAACTTAAAGGCAAGTTTACCATACTGCAATTAGACCAGCGATGCTTTATGGTTCTGAGTGTTGGAAAGTGAATTGTGAACATGAGCAAAAAATGGGAGTTGCGGAGATAGAATGCTTAGGTGGATGTGTGTACACACGATGATGGATAAAATTATGAATGAATGTATCAGGGATAAGACAGGAGTAGCACTAATTGTAGAGAAGATGCAAGAAGCTTGACTAAGATGGTTTGAACGCGTACAAATGAGACCATTAAAGGCACTGTAGAGATGGAGAAAGCCAACCTTGTATATATGTCCACTTGGTACAAATACAAAGAATGAGTACATATATATATAGATGAGAGAAAGAGAGAGGAAGATCCTATACACAATGTGGGACTAAAGAGAGGAGAGAAAAACAATAAATGCTATACAAATGGGCCTAGTTTAAGTGGGCTTTTCCAACACTCCCCCGCAAGCTGGAGCGTATAGGTCATATGCACCCAGCTTGGACAAACACTGGTAGAACAGGGTACTTGATAAGGCCTTTGTGAGGATGTCGGCAACTTGATCAGTTCCTGGAACATGCTTCAATTCAAGTTTCTTCAATTGAACCTTCTCACGAACAAAGTGACAGTCAACTTCGATATGTTTTGTGCGCTCATGAAACACCGGATTCTTTGCGATGTGTATGGCGGCTTGACTATCACAAAATAGAACAGCAGAGGAGGGGAGTTTTACTCCCAGGTCAGTAAGGAGACTTTCAAGCCATGTGAGTTCTGAGACAACCGAGGCCATCGATCGGTATTCAGCTTCTGCAGAGAAACGGGCTACCACAGCTTGTTTCTTACTTTTCCATGTAATAAGATGACCACCAAAATAAGTACAGAACCCACTTGTTGACCTTCGATCGTCCAGGGAACCCGCATAGTCGGCATCAGAATAGGCAACCAATGCGGGAGCAGAGTCGGAGGTTTTGTAAACCAGCCCTTGACCCGGAGCTCCCTTAAGGTATCGGAGAATCCGTTCAACCGCCTGGAGATGAGAAGCCCGGGGGGCATGCATGAACCGACTGACAACCCCAACTGCAAACGATATATCCGGTCTCGTGACTGTTAGATAGATCAACTTTCCCACAAGGCGTCGATAGTATTCCGGGTTCGGAAGCAGCAAATCGTCATCCGAAGCATGAGCGCACAGTTTGTGATTTGCCTCCATCGGGGTACAAGCTGGCTTGCAACCAGACTGACCAGCATCTTTGAGAAGATCGAGACAGTACTTTCGTTGGGAGAGCACCAACCCGTCCGGCCGCCGGGCGATCTCGAGACCAAGGAAGTAGCGAAGTTTCCCCAGGTCTTTAGTCTGAAAAACGGTGCTCATATGTTGTTTGACCTCTTGAATCCCCTTTGAGTCATCCCCAGTGAGAAGGATGTCATCAACATACATCAACAGAAGGACGGTGCCAGTGGCCCGGTGTCGGGTAAAAAGGGAGAAATCTGCAGAACTCCGAGTGAACCCCATGTCCCGAACCACCTTGCTAAACTTGTCAAACCACGTCCGAGGGGACTGTTTTAGACCATAAATGGACTTTTTGAGAAGACATACCCGAGACTCCCCCGTGGTCTCAAACTCGGGCGGTTGGCGCATGTAGACGGTTTCCTGAAGGTCGTCATTCAAAAAGGCGTTCTTGATATCGAGCTGATGAAGGGGTCAGTGGCGGTGCACCGCGACGGAGAGAAGAACGCGGACAGTGTTGAGCTTGGCCACCGGAGAGAAGGTTTCCTCATAGTCGAGGCCCTCCTGTTGTGTGAAGCCACGGGCCACAAGACGGGCCTTCAGTCGGGCAATAGTGTCATCCGGAGCATGCTTGATGACGAACACCCATTTACACCCAACAGGGTGCTGACCGGGAGGTAAGGGAACCAAGACCCAGGTCTGGTTGGCCCAGAGGGCCGTCATTTCTTCGTCCATGGCAGCCCGCCAGCCAGGATGGTGAAGCGCCTCCTGCAAAGAGTTAGGGACCGAAACAGAGGATAATGAGGTGGCAAGGTGAAGAATAGAGGGAAAGAGTCGATGGAGAGAGACGTAATTCGCCAGCGGATGAGCGGTAGAGGCGGGAGCCGGAGCAGCAGGGAGCAGAGCACCAGAGGGCGAAGCCGACTGCAGAGGGGCAACGGGATGAGGAGAGCGACGAGAATAGACCCGGATAACCAGTGGCGGTGGACGGACAGGAGGTAGGGAAGGAGAGGATGAGGAGTGAGGAGCAGGAATGACAGGACGAACGACGGGATCTGGACTCAGAGCGACATCGAGAGCAGGGAAGAATGGAATATCTTCACGGAAAGTCACGTCAGCCGAGACAGTAACCTTGCGGGTAGCAGGCGAATAACATACATAACCCTTTTGAGTGCGCGAGTAGCCCACAAAGATATGCTTGGTGGCACGAGGAGCCAACTTGTCCGTGGAGGGACCAAGGTGGTGAACGTAGCAGGTACACCCAAACACCCGTGGAGGAACGGGAAAAGGCGGAGTTGTGGGAAAGAGGAGGCTGAAGGGAGTAGCATACTGGAGGACGGAAGACGGGAGGCGGTTGATGAGAAAGCGAGCCGTGGAGAGCGCGTAGTTCCAGTATGGTTTGGGAACCTGCATTTGAAGCATAAGGGAGCGAGCGACATCAAGAAGGTGACGATTCTTGCGCTCGGCGACACCATTCTGTTGTGGAGTGTACGGACACGAGGTTTGGTGAAGAATGTCGAACTCAGAGCAGAGAGTGGCGAAGGAATGACCGGTGTACTCCCGCGCATTGTCAGTACGAATAGTACGAATAGGCGCAGAGAACTGAGTGCGAGCCTCAAGTATGAAAGCCCGAAAGACGCGGGGAAGTTCAGAGCGATCCCGAAGGAGATATAACCACGTCATGCGAGAGTAATCATCAATAAAAGTAAGAAAATACCGATAGCCAGAAATACTAGTAAATTTGTACGGACCCCATATATCGGAGTGTACCAAAATAAAAAGAGCGGAGCTCCGAGTACAATGAGGAGGGAACGATGAACGGGGTTGTTTGCCCAAAATACATGTGTCGCAGCGAAAAGCAAGAAGAGTAACATCAGGAAGAGCCTTCCAGAGGACTGGAAGAGGAGCATGTCTCAGACGGCGATGCCAGTCCGAAGAGGAGATAGATGCGAGGACAGTGGGAGAGTCGTCAAGAAGATAGAGCCCATTCTGCAGCCGTCCTCTACCAATGATAGTCCGCGTCTGTTCATCCTGTATGAGAAAAGAAGAAGAAGTAAATGTCATTGAGTAATTAGAATCAGTAGTAAGGCGACCAACAGACAGTAAATTGAAAGGAGAGCCCGGAACATGTAGAGCCGAGCGCAGAAGGAGAGAAGAGGTGAGTGAAATATCAGCACATCCAGAGACGGGAACCGATGCCCCATTAGCGACAGTAATGTACTTCGGGTGAGGTGAAGACAAGTACTAAGGCGGCCTAACAGAGGTGATATGATGAGTGGCACCAGAATCAAGGATCCAGCGCGGGCCAGAGGATAGGCAGGCGATACCTTCATTGGAGAGGGAGGCAGCAGAGGCAACCGAGGCAGGCGGGCAGCTAAGCAGGCCATGAAGATGCTGGAGCTGAGGACGAACCTCGTCGAGATCAGTACGAGGGGAAGCATAGTCGGTAGTAGCAGCAGAGGCCTGCGGACGAGGAGGTCGCCCATGTTTGCGATAGCATGTGGCTTCAAGATGTCCTTCTTTACCGCAGAACGAGCACTTAGGCCTAGACCGGCCACCCCGACCCCGGCCGCGAGAATCAGAGCGGCCGCCACGGGCAGAAAAGGGGAGAGGCAATAAGGGAGCTGGTGCCTGTTGAACAAGGGCCGGAGAAGGAAGTCCGGGCACATCCGGAGGCGGGGAGACTTTGAGAAGCATCGAGCACACATCGGAAAAAGATGGTGTAACGGTAGAGGAGAGGATGTGAGCCCGGACACTGTGAAGATGAGGCGGTACCCGGGTCATCATCATGGCGATACCCACAGCTTCCTTTTGGGTACGTTGAGCAGCAAGATCTAAAGTAGGAGGCTGATGGTGGATCCAAGCCTCAACCAGAGACCGAGCCTGAGCAACAAAGGACGTCATGTCGGTCGCGCCACTGCTATCAAGGGCCTGGAGAGCAGTGATGATGTCATACAGATGGTGGAGACTATCCTTGCCAGAGTAGAGGGTGTGGAGCTCGTCCCACATGCCTTTGGCCGTCTCATGGTACATAGCTAGGCGATAAGATTCGTCATCAAGAGAGTTGAGAAGCCAAGTCTGCACACGACCATCATTGCGTAACCATTCCTCAGTAGGGTTACCGATAACAGCCTGAGTCAAGTGATGAAGGAACCCCTTTGACTGCAGGACACGGCGAACAGAGTGTGCCCATTCCACAAAGTTCTTCTTGCCAGTGAGAGAAATTGTAGTAATCCGAAGCTCGTCGCGGACTTCCTGGAGAGAGGTCGGGCGTTCAGGAGGAGGAACTGCCGTGGCAACAGAGTCTGCAGATGTAGACATGGGGGCGACCTGGAGGAGAGGAAGCGGGCAGAGACAGCGGACTGGATGAGGCCGCGGCGAGCTGGAGGAGGCCGCGGCGAACTGGAGGAGGCCGCGGCGAACTGGAGGAGGCCGCGGTGAGTACAGACACGCTCAGCAAGGAGCGGGCTATGAGAGGCCGCGGCGGATTGAATAGGCCGAGGCGGACTGGATCAGACCGCGGCGGACTGGAGCGGGCCGAGAAGAGAGGGCAAGCCGGGGAAGCTCGGCACGTCGCGGGAACAAGAAGGCGACCGCAGCGGGCTGGACCAGTCCGCAAGACGGAAACAACGCAGAGAGGCGAGCCCGCGGCGGACAGGGAAAAGAACTTGGCCGCCAGAAGAGGAAGGAGAGCAGCCGCAGGCATGAGAGAAGTGCGGACAGGAGGTCGCCGTGCTCACGGCGGACGAAAGAGAGCAAGAAGAGGAGGCGAAAACCGAGCTCGCAGCGGACAGAAGGAGACCGCGGAGCTAGGGAGCGAGTTCGCCGAGGTCACGCCGGACAAGAAGAGGTCGCAGCGGACTATGGGAAGCAGTGGACCCCACAGGATCAGAGAGAGGGCTATAAAGAAGGACCAGAAGAGGAGGGAAGAGGAGTGGTTCCACGGGATGAGAGGGAGCGGTTTGGACAAGGCAGGCCGCAGGGGCAATGCGACTAGGAGGCGCGGACACACACACGCAGGCCGCGGAAACCGCAGGCCGCTGGGCGGATAGGAATGGGAGTCCGCAGGAGTCCGCAGGCTGCTGGGCGGATAGAACTCGGAATCTGCAGGAGACCGGAACCTGGCTCTGATACCATGTAGAGATGGAGAAAGCCAACCTTGTATATATGTTCACTTGGTACAAATACAAAGAATGAGTACATATATATAGATGAGAGAAAGAGAGAGGAAGGTCCTATACACAATGTGGGACTAAAGAGAGGAGAGAAAAACAATAAATGCTATACAAATGGGCCTAGTTTAAGTGGGCTTTTCCAACAGTCACCTATTAAGCGTTGTGAGAGCCTAGTCGCTAGGCACGTTAAACGAGGGAGAGATGGATAATAAAGACTTGGAATGAAACTATAAAGAAAGACATGATTTACTTAGGCATGAGTGAGATTATGACTAAAGATACGGTACAATGGTGACAAATGATCCATACAACAGACCCCACTATAGTGGGATAAATGCTTGAGTGTTGTTGTTGTTTAATATTTCATCAAGGTAGTCATTAGTTGGTTTGAACTAACAACATGCATTCTACAATAGTTTGTTGCATTCGTTCGGGTTCTCATGTTAATATGTTATATTTGGATACCAACATCAAAATAATCAAAAAATATTGGTCATAATGCATGTATAAAATATTATCATATGGGTGTTATATCTTATATTTGTAGGTCATTAGAGTAATATGCATGTGAACCATCCTCGCTATATAAGGAGGTGGCTTGGGAGTTTTGTTATCTCTTTTATGCATAGGGTTTGGCCTCTCTCTTTGTGAGAGGGACTTCAAGGAGGAAACAACAAATTAGGGTTAGGCACGAATATTCCTCTTGATTATATCCAATTCTTCAAATTTTATTACAAGTAATTCCTTATGGGTAGCATTGGTCTGATATGTCAACCCCGACTGTTGCTTTCATAGACGTCAGGACTCTTTCGCGACCCGCATCAATTGGATCTCCTCGCATCGATCGGATCCCTTGTAGCATCAATCGGATCTCTTCCTCAACCATTTGTGCACGGCTATCATCCTCGACCTCGCTCACATGCACGCGTCTACCAGCGATCGCTTAAACGGTTATGCATGTGCCTCGATCATTCGATGCACGTTTCCTTCCCTCTTAGCGCGACGACGACCAGTTTGCCCTCCGCCAGATATGCGTCAACGATTTTCGTATTCCAGGATGCTCGATTGGCTGCTCGATCAGCCATCCATCGACTATTACTTCCTGTTCCGCTCGCAACCTAGCTCGGCAACGATTCTGCGCATCTAGGCTCCAACTCTTGTGCCCCCTCGACCCTTCTGCTTTTGCGCCACTTCTGCATTGATGGGCCTACAGCTTCAGCGACCATCACAACACTAGCTCCCAAGGCTCCTGCACATACACTTTCAGCGGTAGTCTTCTCCCACCTTCTTCTTGTGATTTCTCTCTGGACATCTACTACTTCTGTCAACTATTCCTCCCACCAGTAGCACCACGTCCACGCCCTCCTTATTCGCCGCCACCCGTGCCCTCTCCTTCTTAAGACATGGACTCGACACTCAATGGAATCCCATGTGGAGTACCTCAAACATGCCCTCACCACCATCAACTCTCGCCTTGAGGCAAAGCCGAGCAATTCGATTTGATTATGGCCCTGCTCCACAACCTGCAACTGACCAGTACCCCAGGCCTAACGCAGCCTCTACCTTGGGCACAAGTATCTTTGTGAGAGACTTCAAGGAGGAACCAGACTCCTAGGATTAGGCACAAGTATTCCTCATAATTGTATCCAATTTTTTGAGTTTTATTGCAAGTAATTTTGTATGGGTAGCACATTGGCATGCTTATAACTTCCCTTATCTAGAAAAAAACTATTTCCTATTAGCAAGGGCAACTAGCTTCCCATTACGGTAAGAGAGACAAAAGAAAAAAGTACAACCCGATTTCAAAAAACGTAAATAACAGATGAATCACCTTGCCTTTCTATCTTCTGTTATGGATGTAAGATAATCCAATGAAGAGCATGATCCTTGACAAGATCTCCTTAAATCTAAACTTTGAAAGGGACTTGTGTTTTGACATTTGCTCATATCATCTGAGAAGAATAAAAGATACTTAAGGACGAAGGCCTGCATATGCAAAAAAAAAAAAAAGAATCACATGAGGATGGAGTCATGAAAAGTTTACTTATATTTCCACTGTAACTATAAAGAGAAACTAATTATTGGAGCGCGAGAAAACATTTCATTGCAATTAGTATACGAAGAAGGAATATGTTCCATCAATTATCTTATAATCAAGCTATGAATGATGTGATCATGTATTAAAAATTAAATGCCAGTGCAAGCATAAAGCCAAGCCTAAATATCCAAAATTTAATGTCAGCTGATGTAAGCATCCTAAAATCCGGTAATTGGTTTTGACACAGAATCTCTGACAAAATTGCTAATTATTAAGGCTAATTCTGTAGAGTAAGGCCCACAGTATTGCAAGGTGTCTTCCCCTTATCAAATAATTTCAGAATTTTATGCTTGTGTATGAGGGTTGGAGGGGTTGAGTGCTATGAAAAGGCAACTTATATGGAATGAAGCTATCATACAGGATATGCTTAAAGTAGTATATATCTTATCTTGGTCGTTTTATATTTTAGGTGGGGAACAAGGTGTTGACTGTTGAGAGGAAACTTTAAAAATGAGAGCTCAGGCATTTCCTTGTGGTATGTACTTGCTAAATCCAAGAGACTAATACAGCAGCAGGTAAAACAGCAGAAAAATAACATGGAGATTAAAGGGCAATGCAGCATAACCTTGACATTGCGGAGAATCATGTAATGATATCATCACCCATTAGCCCATCTGATGCAACCTGAGTTGTCTCTTTTATTTATTTTTTTTATTCATGCTATTTTCTTATTTTCGTAGCACACGACTTCGTGCATGTGTGGTTTGTTTCGTGCACGTCACTCACGCATGTTTTTCAGCTTTATTGGTATGACCGATAAGACCCTAAATAAAAAGATTTGTCAACTTATGTTGGGTGATAATTAGGGCAAGCTTTGAAAAGATATAATTAATAAGTAATTTAAGTAATTTAAGTTCTGAGATTAAATTAAATATAATGAATTTAGAAATTATAATTTTGAGTATTTTAATTACGAGGGAATACTAAAGGAGGAGAATCTTGATTTAATAATGGCCATTATACTCTTAATATTCTTAATAAAACTCCCAACTGTTTTCATCGCAATAAAAACATTTGAAACCTTTGAAAAACCTCCCCATTCAATAGCAGTATTAAATCCACATAAATCGTTTAAAACCAGCAGGCCCACATCATTTTCAGGCAACCTGGAAAGAAGAAAAGACGAGAAGTTCACTGTCTTCATCATTTCTCAACTCCAGAGCGCCTCCTACTTGCTTTCCCCTCCTCCGTCGTCGGCGAGCTCCCCCCCCCCCCCCCCCCGAGGATCGGTCTCTGGCGAGCCTCCCAGCGACAAACCAGCATCGGGCAACCCTATCCGATAGCTCTCACGAAGGAATCGACGGCCACTGTGAGTTCGGTCTCTGTTTCCCACCAGCCGCAGAAGAAGCATACTCCGACTCCACAGTCGGAGGGCTGATCAAACACCGACGATTGGTTCCCGTCTCTCCTCCGGCTACCTCCTCGGTTTTCTTCCGACCAACTCTTTTCCTGACAATCATTGTCACTTCCTACAGCCAGTCAAACAGTTCCTGCCCAGTTTTGGAGGGAACTGATCCTTCCAGCTAGGCCTCATCCGACTCCAAAAAAACCCATGTTGTTGTGTTCTCGTGCACTGGACTCATCATTTCAGCCATTTGGTCGATGGTATGACACTCATCATGTCTCACTGCTCATTATTATTAGTTTACTTTTATGCTTAAACGTGAATGATCCTTTAAAATCATAGCTTGCCTTCTTTTTCGTCTACATAATTGTTGTCTACAAGACTACAAATCCTCTAGCTTTTGTTGTTTCAAGTTGACGCATGTGGAACGTTAAATTGAGTTTATCATCGCTTGAAAGTTCGCACCGCGCGAGTGTTTACGAACCCTAGGTTAATTGACGTATCTTATTTCCTATAAACATTCTACTAGCGCCTCATACTTTCAAAATGATTTTCAAGATTAAACATTTAAATCATTCAACGATTATGGAATGCATCTATTAGGTATAAAAGCGGGTTTGATTCACTTCTATCGTGAATCGGATGATCCTGATTATATTTTATTTTAGTTAAGTTGTTTTTAAAAAAATCCTTTAAATAAATTACTAAAAAAGAGGAAAGTAAGTTATTTTTATTTCTATAAGAGTCTTTTACTCATTTGAAATATTATTTAAGAAAATAAATTTTTGCTTGAGCATTAGAAAATCAGTAAAACAAAACAAATATTTTAAACAAACATTTTATCAAAAAAATGGAGAATCGCGTTCATCGAATTGAAACTAGTGTAGAAGACTTAGCTACACGCATTAGTGAGTTGGTAAAGGAGGTAGATGTACTCACTGCCAAGATGAGATTTTATAATTGTTGAGAACCACGGTGGGGCCCATTTGAGGGGGGCACTTGACATCCAGATCCGTGGCCGACTGCAGTCGTGGCAGAGCATCCCCAACCAAATCACCCAGGATGAATTTAACCGGGGTAGGTTGTTGGGAGCCGGGATCGAACCCGGGACCTCCCCTTTATCAGGCAACTATTTCAAGCCCTGATACCCAACTGCACTGCACTGCAGTGCAGTTGGGTATCAGGGCTTGAAATAGTTGCCTGATAAAGGGGAGGTCCCGGGTTCGATCCCGGCTCCCAACAACCTACCCCGGTTAAATTCATCCTGGGTGATTTGGTTGGGGATGCTCTGCCACGACTGCAGTCGGCCACGGATCTGGATGTCAAGTGCCCCCCTCAAATGGGCCCCACCGTGGTTCTCAACAAAAGATGGCCGACTGCAGTCGTGGCAGAGCATCCCCAACCAAATCACCCAGGATGAATTTAACCGGGGTAGGTTGTTGGGAGCCGGGATCGAACCCGGGACCTCCCCTTTATCAGGCAACTATTTCAAGCCCTGATACCCAACTGCACTGCAGTGCAGTTGGGTATCAGGGCTTGAAATAGTTGCCTGATAAAGGGGAGGTCCCGGGTTCGATCCCGGCTCCCAACAACCTACCCCGGTTAAATTCATCCTGGGTGATTTGGTTGGGGATGCTCTGCCACGACTGCAGTCGGCCACGGATCTGGATGTCAAGTGCCCCCCTCAAATGGGCCCCACCGTGGTTCTCAACAATAATCATGTCGTGAACGGGTTAAGAATCGCCGTCAATAATTTAGAAGCCGCTCATCACGTAGGTCTAAATCAAGCACCTCGCAAAAACCCTAGACCTGCACATGAACTTGGACTCCATCGTCAACCCTCTTGGGATGAAGGAGTTAAGTTAGATGTAGGTGATTTTGAGGGTCTAGAGTTTGAGAAATGTCTAGATTGGTGTGATCACGTGCAGAGATTCATGGCATGGAAAAAAATATCTATGAATCAACAGGTTAAATATGTTGTCCTTAGGCTTAAAGGACCAGCACTAGTCTGGTGGGTTCAGCTAAAGCTACAAGCTTTACCTTAGACCTAACGCTATAACCAAGTAGGTAGAATTTAAGACAGTTGCGGAAGCGATATGTTCCCCTGAAATTCTCTCTATCGAAAGTTCAACAACCTTCATCAAGACAAGCTTTCCGTGGACGAGTACACCCACGAGTTCTTAGGGCTGCAGTCTAAGCTTGATCTTCATGAAGACGACATGACAGTGTCCCGTTATCTGAACAGGCTTCGTTATGCTATTAGGGACGGACTTGAGTTCCACGACTTTAGAGATCTAGATGAAGTGTCTAGTAGAGCCTGTAAAGTAGAGGTCGCATTTTTGAAGAGGGCATATGGGTCTAGGTCTACTGATTGACCAATCAAGAGCACCACCACTGCATTCACCTCTAGGAATTCAGATCCGCCTCGTCCTCATGTCAGTATCGGGACGCCGACTCCTCCCACTAGCCCATCCCGAGGTACGGATCATATGAGATCCAATCCCAACACTGGAGTATTCTGATGCTTCAAGTGTATGAAGCCTGGGCACATATCATCTGAGTGTCCGCGAAGCCACTTTGTCACCACTCACCACTATTGATTCCACAGATGGGCATGAGCCTAAATATGAAGTCTTCCTTAGTGACTCCCAACCTGAGCCCGAGCCTGAGTCGATAGTGTGATCAAGGTCGAAGAAAAGCACGTGGATCATTTAGTTTGTGTTCTTCGCTATAGCTTCATTTCCCTTAGTGAGACCACTGAGAGCAAATTTCGGAGGAAAGAAATTTTTCACACTATTGCACGTATTAAAGGACACTTTTGTTCTATTATCATTAATAGTGGTAGCATAGAGAACTTCATTTCTCAACGTTTGGTAAAGACGATAGGACTGGAGACTCATTCCTTAGAATAGCCCTACAACTTATATGGGGTATTAGCCACTTGACTATGTCTTCTACACATCATTGTCTTGTATAATTATCTATAGGGAATGCGTATCAGGATTCGGTTTATTGTGATGTTGCTCCCATCGATGTATGTCACATCCTATTAAGACGATCTTGTAGTTTGACCGAAGTGTCATCCATGGTATAAGGAATTCTCATTCCTTTGATAACCGTGGGCGCAAGATTGTTCTTCTTCCCCAGAAGAACGGTCTTGTGCTTAGGGCTCCTAGGAGAACCTCGTCATCATCACTTCCCTTACATTCCACTATACATACCTCTAGTATTTAGTTCAACATTTCTGCCTGGACCCCCGCTCCAGAAAGAAGCATTTGACTCTGATGAGTTGTTCTTCTTAGATGTCCTAGAAGTGTCACCTTATTTTGATTTTATATTTGGCGACTATATGTTTAGTTCGCATCACTAACCGGAGAGTGTAGGAGAGCACTCGGGACCTCTTCGTTTGATTTTAGACCTTTATAGGTTTAGTCGTAATAGGAGAATCGAGACGATTCCTAGACTTTCACTCCTAATAAGGACAAGCAACAACAACATCCAAGCCTTTATCCCACTATAGTGGGGTCGGCTATATGGATCATTTGTCTCCATTGTGCCCTATCTTTTGTCATAATCTCACTAATGCCTAGGTACATCATGTTTTTCCTTACATTTTCATTCCAAGTCTTCATTGGTCTACCCCTCGCTCGTTTAACATGCCTAGTGACTAGACTCTCACAACGCCTAACAGATGCCTTTAATGGTCTCCTTTGTACGTGTCCAAACCATCTTATACGAGCTTCTCACATCTTCTCTGCAATTGATGCTACTCTTGTCTTATCCCTGATACTTTCATTCCTAATTTTATCCAATCTCGTGTGTCCACACATCACCTAAGCATTCTCATCTCCGCAATTCCCATTTTTTTCAAGTACACAATTCATTGTCCAACACTCAAAACCATAGAGCATCGCGGGTCTAATTGCAGTACGGTAAAACTAGCCTTTAAGTTTTAGTGATACTTTACGATCACATAAGATCTCTAACGTGCCTCTCCACTTCAACCAACCCGCTTGAATTCTGTGTCACATCTTTATCAATACCTCCGTCTTTTTGAACTATGGATCCAAGATATTTAAAACACTCGCTACGAGAAATATCTTAATCACTCAACTTAATAACGAAGTCATCCTTCCTTCTTGTACTGCTAAATTTAAGCTTCATATAC
This sequence comes from Platanthera guangdongensis, assembly GCA_039583875.1. Lineage (NCBI taxonomy): Eukaryota > Viridiplantae > Streptophyta > Magnoliopsida > Asparagales > Orchidaceae > Platanthera > Platanthera guangdongensis. The sequence goes on from CM077158.1 coordinate 181,176,152, forward strand.
TCCGTCTTTTCCCTGCTCAATCTAAAATCCTTCTTTTCTAAAGTATCTCGCCAAGATTCAAGTTTTGCGTTTACACCCTCGCGTGTCTCATCAACCAAAACGATATCATCCGCAAACAATAAACACCAAAGTACTGCTTATTGGATATGTCTGGTGAGCTCATCTAAGATAAGGGTAAAGAGATAAGGGCTTAAAACTGAACATTGATGCAAGCCAACAATAATAGAGCATTCCTGTGTTAATCCTCCTGATGTCGTCACCCTTGTCACTGAATTTGTATACATATATTTGATTGTGTCAATATATGATATATTTACCCCTTTCTTTTCTAAGACTCTCCAAAAGATCTCTTTTGGAACTCTATCATAAGCCTTCTAAAGATCAATAAACTACATATGCAAATCTTGTTTTTTTTCTCGATAGTTGTCAATGAATCTCCTCAAGAGATGTATAGCTTTCATGGTCGACCTCCCTGGCATGAATCCAAATTGATTCTCCGAGATGTTAGTTTCTCGTCTTAATCTTTTTTTTATTACTCGTTCTCATAGTTTCATGCTATGACTCATCAATTTAATTCCTCTGTAATTAACACAATTTTGTATATCCTCTTTATTCTTATACAAAGATACCAAGATACTTCCTCTACATTAGTCTGTCATGCTCTTTGACTTCAGTATCTTATTGAAAAAACATATAAACCACAAAATTCCTTTATTTCCTAAACATTTACATACTTTTATGGGTATATCGTCTGGTCCAACCGTCTTTCCATTTTTCATCTTATTTATAGCATCTTTTACCTCTGATATTTGAATTTTAAGATAAAACGTTATGTTTTTATACTTCTCTGATTTACTTAACTCTTTCAAGTTCAATTCATTGTCGTTTGTTTCATTATAGAGTTGATAAAAATATTTTTTCATCGCTCTTTAATTTCCACATCAACCGTCAAAACTGCATCTGTCTTATCATTTATGCATTTTACTTAACTTAAATCTCTTGTCTTTCTTTCTCTAGCTCAAGCAATTTTATATATGTCATGTTCTCCGTCTTTGTTATCTAGTCGTTCACAAAATTCTTCATAAGAATGACTTCTTGCTTTATTTATTGCTTGTTTAGCTTCTTTTTTGACGACTTTATACTTGACTAAGTTTTCCTCATTCCTACAAGCGTAGAGTCATTTATAATTGACCCTCTTTGCCCTCACTTTGCCTTGCATTTCCTCTTACTACCACCAAAATTCTTTATTTGGGGGGCGCAAGACCTTTTGATACTACAAGTACGTTCTTTTCACTTATCCTTAAATGTGAAGACATAACTTCTCATGAGACATTAGGATCAACATAAAGGTCATCAACTAGTCGTTCCATAACTGTCTTTTTGAAAGCAGCCTGTTTTTTCATCTTCAAGTTCCATCAACAAATTTTTTGCAATATTTTTGTTCTTGTGTTAAATTTATTATATTTAATTTGTATATATAACATCACTAACCTATGTTGTGTTGTCAAACTTTCTCCTTGTATGACTTTGCAATATTTACAAATCATTTTATCTATTAAAATAATCAATTTGTAATTTATTTGATCTATTTTTAAACGTAATTAAATGTTTTCCCTTGTTTATGAAAAGTGTATTTGATACAATTAGCTCATATGCTACGGCAAAGTCTAAAATGGTTTGTCCTTCTTTATATTCATATCCTCCATAAACAACTGTGTAATCTACTTTTTTTTCTTATATGTCCCTTTAGGTATCCTCCTATGAAGATCTTCTTTCTTTGTGGGATTTCTCTTACTAAGTCATCTAATTCTTCCCAAAATTGCACTTCCATATCTTCACTTAATCCTACTTGTGACGCATAAGCACTGATCACATTAATAATTTTTTTTCCTACGACCAATTTATGAGCTAAGATTCTAGCACCTTTTCTACCTACCCCAACAACTTCATCATTCTACATAGTATCCACAATAATACTTACTCTACTGCTTGATTTATTTTTTCCTGTGTACCATAATTTATAACCTGAATTATTTAAAAATTTAGCTTTCTCACTCACTCATCTAGTCTCTTGCAGACAAAAAAAATTTTTATCTTTCTCCTAATAGGGACAAGCATTTCAAAAAAAAATTATGGAAGATTTTAAATGTTAAATTTGGGATCCTTTTAAAATTTTGAGAAACTAGTGGGGTTTTAGCGGGTGTAATCATAACGGTAGTTGATCCTGGATTAGCGTGTGTTCGCAGGTGTCTCGCACAAGTGTGTACGTTGCAACATGGCTTCATGTTTCTACTGGTTTTTCCTGCTTCCGTCCTCGTTCCTCACTCTATCCCCCCCTTGTGAAATTATAACTAACAATTTGCGAGCATCCTTGAAAATTTATAACTCCATGGTTGGTTTTCTCACCGAGAGTACTTTTTCAATGGGGAATGATTTCTTAGATCTTTTAGGAAACTCGGTGTACCTAAAGGTTATTTGTTGCAGCGACAAGTGCTTCATTGTCTCATTATATACTACAGCAGGTCGACAATTGGCTATTTCAATGGAAGGTTCTATCATTTTCTCAACGGAGTTGAGTTCTTTCCTTTCCACTCCGAGGGAATTGATACAACTTGAGTTACCTTATTTATTTTATTTTTTATTCATGTCATTTTCATTATTCTTGTGGAGCACGTCTACGCGGATGTTTGCATGTTTTGATTCGCGCACATCACTCACACAAATTTTTTGGCGTATTGGTGTGGCCGACCAAGAAGGCCCTGAATAAAAAGGTCTGCCAACTTATGTTAGCTGATAATTAGAGCATGAATTGAAAGGATCCCACCATGCGGCCAATTCTGTGTCTGCCACGGTCTCCTTGGTACATCTCATCTTATTTGTTGCTTTCTTAATGCAGTGGTTTGCCTCTTTTAGCCGCAACAGTTTGTCTCTTTAGCCGCAGCAGTCTGCCCTTCCGAGCTTGTCGTGTTTTGCTTGCTGGTCTTTGCTTCTTTACCACACTCGTCTTTTCTTCAGTGGCCTCTCCTCAGCCCGTCGCGGTCGTTTCTTAGCTCGTTTCACCGTGTGCTGCTCCCTCCTCTTTTGGACTCGTGTCTCCTCGCTTTTATAGACTTCGCTGCTGGGACCCACTGTGTGGCTTGTTCCGTGTCCGCCACGGTCTCCTTGGTTCTTCTCATCTTGTCTGCTGCTTTCTTAACGCAGTGGTGTGCCTCTTTTAGCCGCAGAGGTTTGTCCCTTTAGCCGCAGCGGTCTGCCCTTCCGAGCTTGTCGTGCTTTGTCTCTTTAGCCGCGGCGGTCTGTCCTTCCGAGCCCGTCATGGTTTTGCTTGCCAGTCTTTGCTTCTTTACCGCACTCGTCTTTTCTTCAGTGGTCTCTCCTCAGCCCGTCGCGGTCGTTTCTCAGCTCGCTGCTCCTTAGCTCATCGTGGTGTTTTCCCAGCTCGCTGCTCTTCAGCCCGTCGCGACATTCTCTCTATTAGTCGCTCAGTCCGCCGCGGTCTCGTCTCAGCTTACTACTCTTCAGCCCGTTGCAGTCTCTTCTTTATTCGTTGCTCTGCCAGTTGTGGTCTTGCCGGCTTGCCTGCTTCAAACCGTGATATAGTCTTATCAACCCGCAGCGGTTTCGGCTTATGCTCGCTGTGTTCTATCTCTAGCCACGGTTACATGTGCTTCCTGTGTATTGCCAGTCTGCCAGTCTTCCTGCTATTGCAGCTGCTCCTATCCGCAGTTTTCTCCTAGACGCTTCTCTTAGCCGACGGGTAGTGTTGTCATGGATTCCTCTACTGATTCTTCTCCTTCAACCCGTGTGGCCCCTGCTCCTGAACTGCGTGATGAGTTAAGGATCACCACCATCTCCCTTACTGGGAAGAAGAATTTTGTTGAATGGGTGCATTATGTCCGTTGGGGACTTCAGTCCAAGGGACTTCTGCATCATCTCACTAGGAATACTCCTTTTGCACCTACTGATGACTGGTTGCATGACGATGGTCGTGTTTAGACTTGGCTTTTCAACTCCCTTGATGGTGAACTGTACTGCATGGCCATGTATCATGAGACGGCCAAGGCGATGTGCGATGAGCTCCATTCTCTATATTCTGGCAAGGATAGTCTCCAACATTTGTACGACATAATCACTCATCTTCAGTTCCTTGACTCAGGCAGTGTTGTTGACTTAACATCTTTTGTTGCTCGTCCAAGTCGATGGTTGAGGCCTGGATTCAGCATCAGCCACCAACTACGGATCTAGTTGCCCAGCGTGCTCAAAAGAAAGTTGTTGGTATTATCATGACGATGGCTTGTGTTCTGCCTCATCTTCATGGTATTCGGGCTCAGATTCTCTCCTCTGCTAATATTCGATCATTCTCTGATGTGTGCACCATGTTGTTGAAGGTTTCACTGGCTCTTGATATTATCGGCCCTCCGTCAGCGGCTCTTCTCCAGCAATCTTCTGCATCATTACTCTCTCTCCCTCCTACTCGTGGGGGCCATACTGGCTCTCGGGCGAGGGGCCGAAATGGCCGGCTAAGGCCTAAGTGCCCGTTCTGTGGAAAGGATGGACACCTTGAGGCAACCTGCTATCGCAAGCATGGTTTGCCTCCTCATCCAAATGCTTTTATTGCCTCCCTCAGCCCTTCTGCCACTCGGGTTGATATTGATGAAGTCCGCCTCCAGCTCCAACAACTTCAATGGTTGCTCCACAACTCACCTGCCTCTGTTGCTTGTCTCTCATGAAGGTATCGCTTCTCTTTCCACTAGCCCGCATTGGATAGTGGACTCAGGTGTTACTCATCATATCACCTCCTTGAAGCTGCCTCAATACTTGGATTCTCCGCATCCCAAGTTTATCGTTGTAGCCAATGGCAACACCGCTCCAGTCTCTGGCTCTGCTGATATACCTCTAAATCCCTCAATTTCTCTTCACTCGGCTCTTCATATCTCGGGCTCTCCATTTAATTTGCTTTTTGTTAGTCTCCTCACTACTGATTTGGATTGCTCTGTCACATTCACCACTTCTTCCTTTCTGATGCAGGACCGACGGACGCAGAGTATCGTTGGTAAAGGATGACTGCACAATGGGCTCTACCTTCTCAATGTCTTCCCCGTCGTTATCTCTTCTATCTCCTTTGTTGACTGGCATCGACATCTTGGGCATGCTCCTCTTCCTGTTCTCAAGATGGCTCTTCCAGATTTTCATCTTCCTATTTTTACTTGTGATTCTTGTATTTTGGAGAAACAACATCATTCATCATATCCTGCTCATTGTACCCGGAGTTTTGTTCCTTTTATGTTAATACATTCTGATGTTTAAGGCCCGTATAAAATAACAAGTATTTATGGTTATTGATATTTTCTCACCTTTAATGATGATTATTCTCGCATGGCACGTTTGTATTTACTTCGTGATCGCTCTGAGCTTCCTCGTGTATTTCGGGATTTTATTCTTGAAACTTGTACTCAATTCTCTAACAAAATCAAAACAATTCGGACAGATAATGTTCGCGAATACACTAGCCATGAGTTTGATAACCTCCGCTCTGAGTTCAGAATTATTCATCAAACGTTATGTGCTTACACTCCCCAAAAAACGGTGTGGCTTAGCATAAAAACAAACATCTTCTTGATGTCGCTTGCTCTTACATGATTCAAATGATGCTCCCAAGACATATTAGCACTTTGTGGTTTCGATGGTGTGCTATCTCATAAACCGCTTATCATCCTTCCTCCTCGACAACACCACATTCAGCCTTCTCTTTCCCTCCACACCTCCATTTCCTCTAACACATTGAACAGTTGGTTGTACCTATTATGTTCACTTACTTGGTCAAACATATATTCGTTGGTTATTCCCGTACTCAAAAAGGGTATTTTTGTCACTCTCCCACTACCCGCAAGGTGGTTGTTTCGGCTGATGTTACCTTTCTGAAAGATCAACTGTTTTTCTTCACTCCAGCAAAACCCATGTTGATGTGTTTTCGTGGACTCAATATTTCATCCATTTGGCTAATGGTGACCCGCATCATGTCCCACTACACATTATTATTAGTTTATTTTTGGGCTTAACATGAATGATCTTTTAAAATCAGGGTTTGCCTTATTTTTTATTTACAGAATAGTCGCTTACTACAAATCCTCTAATTTTTGTTGTTTCAAATTGAAGCCTATGGAACGATAAATTGTGTTTTGCATCGCTCGAATGTTAGAGCTGTGTGAGTGTTTGCGAACACTAGGTTAATTGGCATATGTTATTTCCCGTAAACATTCCTTTAGAGCCCATAATTTCAAATTGATTTTTAAGATTTAACGTTTAAATCATTCCACGGAATGCATCACCATCTCAATAGTTTAGGCTTATGAATCCTCATTTTCACTCAATCATGTTAATTATTGCATGAAATTTTAAACCTATTTTCTATAAAACATTTTTAACAATTTTTAACAACCTTTTCCATACTCTCCATATTCCTTTCACACTAATTTTATTTACTCTCACTCTTGTGATGGGACCCTTCCCTGAACTCTCGCTGCGCAGGGATGCTCTATGCATGGGGCTGCCCTTTTTTATTTGGTGGATTTACTAGGTTAATTTTGCCTAATTTTTTTATGTTTATTTTGAATTAACTTATCTTCGATCAATGTCATTCAAATCATATATATAATATATACATTTATTCAATTTATCCTCTTAATTTTTGCACATCTCGATCTTAAAATTCATCATTTGCGATGCTTAATTTAGATATCAACTATTTTTTAAAAACACCCCAATTCATACAACATTGTAAACCTAATTAGTGAATTATGTACTATAGTCTATACTTACGGAAACTTTTATTGAACTCTCAAAAAAATATTTGTTTCTCAAGCATAAAGATGGATCATCATATAAACTAATAGTAACCATTCAAAGATGGATGACTGGCATCATCAAGACTAGTCATAGTCCTTGTAGAGTAATACAAAAATGAGAGATAAAAAAAATATTTTATTAATTTCTCTCATGCATACAAACAAGTATTTGTCCACTTATATAGCCATATAGGAAGAGAGAGCAGCAACAATCTCATTTTAAGATCTGGGACTAAATTTTAAGGATGTAGTGGGCTCTATCTAGGTCTTACAATGGGCCTTTGTACAACACTTCCTGCAAGTTGGAGCATACAGATCGCAGGTACCAAGCTTGGACAAGAACTGATAATATAGCGGATGTGGTAAGACCCTATTGAAAATGTCAGTAACTTGTCCGGCAGTATAAACATGTTTTAATTCCACTTTCAGTTGAACCTTCTCCTGAATGAAGTGGCAATTGACTTCGATGTGTTTGGTACATTCATGGAATACGGGATTATTGGCAATATGTATAGCAGCTCGACTATCGCAACAGAGAGTCGTCGGTGAGGAGAGTTTAATACTATGGTTACTTAGGAGGCTTTCCGGCCATGTAAGCTCAGACTCCGCATAGGCCACTAAACGATACTCAGCTTCGGTAGTTGAACGTGCAACCACGAACTGCTTCTTGTTGCGACAGGTGATAAGGTGTCCACCAAAGTATGTACAATATCCACTTGGTGAACGACAATCATCCGGAGAGCCGGTAGAGTCAACATCAGAGTAGGCAATAAGAGATAAGAAAAAGTCTTGTATACAGTCGTTGTCTCGGAGCAATCTTCATATATCAAAGGATGCGCTCAAGTGTCTTGAGGTGAGAGATCTGTGGAACATGCATGAATCGACTGCCAACTCCAACAGTAAATGATATATTAGGTCTTGTAAATATAAGATAAATCAGCTTCCTTACAAGACAACGATAATACTCTAGATTTGCAAGGAGAAAATCAAAGTCGGAAGCATAAGCGCAGAGCTTGTGATTGATATTCATAGGTGTGTCAGCAGGTTTGCATCCAGAGTAGCCAGAATTATGAAGAAGGTCAAGATGGTATTTTTGTTTACATAAGGCGGGGCCATCAGGCCGTCGGGCTACCTCGAGACCAAGAAAGTACACAAGATTTCACATCTCTTTAGTTTGAAAAGTAGAGATCAGGTGCTGCTTGATCATGTGTATTCCTTTGAGATCATCACCCGAAATCAAAATATTATCGACATAAACCAAAAGAATCATTATGTTTACCGGACGATGGTGAGGGAATAAAGAGAAACCGATTGAGCTTCAAGTGAACCCAACATCAAGAACAACATGACTAAATTTGTCAAACCATGCTCAAGAAAACTGTTTGAGACCAGAAAGAGATTTTTGAGATAACATACAAGGGCCTCCCTCGGGTCTCAAAACCAGGAGGCTGGTGCACGTAGACAGTCTTAAGTAAATCGTCATTGATAAAAGCATTTTTGACGTCCAATTGATGCAACTGCCAATGTCGATGAACATAGGGAGATCAAGACACTAACAGTTTTCAATTTTGCGACGGGCGAGAAGTTCTCGTCATAATCGAGGTCGTGTTGCTAAGTAAACCCACGAGCGGGTACCTGGAGAGGATGTGTGCAAACACAGAGGAATGAAAAAAAATTTTATGCGGTCAGAAACATTGCGAGGAGTGCGTAAAACGATGACGAGGCTATGTAGGGAAGTGGGAGATCGGCAAAGGCATGCCGGAGCTCTGCGGACAAGAACTTGGCGATTAGTTAAGGAAGTGCACATCAGAATAACAGCAAGCATGCGAGAGGCAGGAGCGCGATTAGAAACGGATGCGAGCAAGAGCACGGCGGACAGTTGAAGGCAAGTCGATTAGGAAGCTCGCGGGAATGCAGCAATGCAGCAGGTTGAAGCAAACGAGACGTTGGGAGGTCGGTGATCACACCAGAGAGCGATCCTGGCGGTCAAAGAGGGCAAGACGACTAGGCAGTTCGCGGGAATGCGAGCAAGCTGGAACAGAAGAGACGTTGCGATAAACAAGAGGTCGGCGAGCAGGCTACAACATGTCGCAAGTATGAGATCAAGTAATCAAGCTGGAGCACACGAGACGTTGGTGCCAACAAGGGTGGTCAGCAAGCACAACAGGCTCGTGCGAACTGAGCGAACAGACGAGGTGAGATGTCTAGAGATGCCAACCAAATGAGCCCAGGTAAGCAAAGGCACGCAATAAAAACAGCGGAGAGGAGGGTAGGAAGAGCGGGGAATGGCACGGAGAAGAGGCTCTCAAGCAGAGGGGCGGACTAAGAATGGAGCCCACCTTGAAGCGCATACTAGATGGACCTGACACAGAACAAACCTGGTCTGGAAGAAGAAGAAGAAAAACAAAACTTTTGAAATCGTTACCTCTGATACCATGTAGTAATACGAATATGAGAGAAATAAAGAAATATTTTATTAATTTCTCTCATGCATACATACAAGTATTTGTACACTTACATAGGAAGAGTAACAATCTCATTCTAAGATGTAAGATTAAATTCTAAGGAGGTAGTCGTCTCCAACTAAGCCTTGCAACGGGCCTTTGTACATATTTCATTCAAGAGTCATCATTGAGACTTGGATTGTTTGTAAGTAGGACAAATATTATGTTTTGTGAGAAATTATCAATAAGTGAGAAATTTTCATATGAACTGATGATTTATATATTTTAGTGATATTCCTCTTTCTTTTAGCTTTACTTTTTCCTCAAACTAGGAGTAAATGACAAGGAGATCGAAAACCCACTCTCGGATTTTGCATTTATGTCGGTGGAAATTTGGGCACGTGGAAAGCAAGAAATAACAATAGTGTCTACGTCAAGTGTCGAAGCTGAATACAAAAGTAAGGCTCAAACTGCTTGGGAGTTGAAGTGGTTGAGAAGACTTCTAAAAGACTTGAGAAAAACTACAATTATCCTCTACCAATATTTTGTGATTTTAAAACTGTTATCTACATATCTAAAAAAAGAGCCTCCTGAGTTTTTTGAGATAGAAGGCGCGGAGCTGTTCCATTTAAGAACAAAATATATTGAAGTTGATTGTCACTTCAACAAAGAGTAAGCTATCAAAACCAAATATGCAAAATGTTAGTTTCTTCGGATCAAAAGTTGATTGGAGACAAGTATTGGATGCAGGAATGTTTTGGTGGCGGTTCTTAGTAAAAGTAGGGAGGCATGGATTTTGGTGGCATATGGAAAGTCATCGAGCATATGAACCAGGGTAAACATGTTACTGGACTGTTTGGTGGTTGCCGGTGTGGATGGGACCTGGAGCTAGGGTGATTAGGAGGGAGGCGCGCTGTCGACGGAATGTTGCAGGTTGTGTGGAAGTTTGTTAACTAGCATTGTTGATTTGTTTGAAGGGCAGACTGAAGGGTACTGTCTGTGCAAGTGCTACTGGAGGGGGGTAGTTCGGGATCAGATGCTTGGCGTCGGTAGACGGTGAGGGATCAAAATATCATGGCAGTGGAAGGGAAAAGATATAACACCTTGCCTGAAGTCGTTGATGTCGGATACAATGGTAAGGTGACCCACTGGATAAATGTGCAACTCAGTAACATTCCCCTCGGTTGAGTTGGGAAGATGAAAGAGAGGTTGTGTGGGGGTAGTGGAAGAAGATAAATCTTGCATCATAGGAAGGGGAAGGAGACAGAGATGAATGTCATGCGCCATGGCAAGGTCCAAATTGGGTGTGCAACGAGGCTGCAATAGTGGGCATTGTGGAAGGGACAAGCGGTAGTAGGATCCCTGCGGCTAATGGAGCGGTATGGGATTAGTAGTAGGTTAGACCAATTGTTAGTCTCACGCTATCGCAAAACAATATATATAAATTTATTTGAAGGAAAAAACAAGATATCGATGCAAGCTCAATAAAATCTCTTGAGGTCATGATCCCTCTAAGTGCCATTTCTTCTAAAAGATTCATGACAACTAACTCCAAGATAAATCACTCTTACACTGAGAGCTCCTTAAATAGATAAATGCCCGCTACAAAAAAATACACTAGAAGAAAAAAATACAAAATTAAGTAGGAGTACACAATAATCCAGGTAGCCACATCTCCGAGAAACTTCTCACGTAGTAAGGTCGATCGTTCGAATACGTGTGTGACATGTTCACATGTCATATACGTATCACCTTGAAGGGCCATAAAACTTGTGAGTAGCTTTATTTGAGGGCTAGTTTTCGATGTGGCCAAACATTGAGTCAAACCATTCAACTATCTAGAGGGTCAGCTCTCGGTGGTTTTTTTCATACTGATTCCTCAAACACTCCCGAGCCTAAAGATCTCTCCTGATTCAGCCCTACCATGGCAGACTCAGGAATATATGAATGCGGCTTTAGAGGATTGTTCCCAAACATAAATTGGAAAAATGTCATGTGGAACGATGTGTGATAAAGATATTGTAGCAATACTCTATCCATGGAATACCAATCATCTGAAACCATGTGGTTTTCTCTAGTAATATGTTACGGAACTATACGACGACAAGCCACCATGGCGAGTTTACACGTGTCGGGCGCGTATAATGCAGGGGCCCACCAAGACCATGGAGAATATTTAATATTAAAAATGTTGTTATGTTTGCTTGTTGCGTTTTTAGTATTTCTAGTACTTATTTTCAGTATTTCCTTTTATATTCGCTCTTCGCCACTATAAGAGGGCATGTGAATCTTGTATTTCTTTATCTTGGATGAATGAATGTTTTTCCCTCCTCACCTCTCTAACCCTAACTCTCCCCCTCGCTTCCTCTTTATCTCCTCTCCCTCTCTCTCGTTCACCTTATCCTAGCCGACCCTACACCTCCACCCCGGGTTCGTACCAAACTGGTCTGACCTGCCCTTTTCGCCTGTCGTCAGCCGCCGGAGTTCCATCCCGCACCGCATCCCCGTCCGCATTCCCGCGTTGCAACCACGACCGCATCCCGCAGGCCGCGTCGCACGCCGTCTGCACCGCAGACCAGCCCGCGGGCCGTGTCGCACACCATCCGCACCACAGAACGCGCCGCACGGGACCACCGCCCCAACCCCGGACGTCCGTCGTTCCAGGCTGTCGCGCCGCACAGCACCATGGCACCGCCGACCCGATCGGATACCGAAGCCCCATCGGAAAAAGCCAACGAGGCCCTCCTATATCGTGTCGACGCCCAGGAGTCCCTCGTGGCCTCCATGCATGCCTCCATGTTCGACCTTCACGCCAAAATTGATGTTCTCCAACCTTTCGCCGCCTCGTCCGCCAACGGATCCGCGTGCCCGGCCTCCGACACGTCCATCCTCGGGAAGGCCCTGCTACCTCACAATGTGAACACCGCACCCCCGATTTTCCCTGGCCACCCATCCCTTGTCTTGGACCTCCCCACTTTCGTCGGGGTGGACCCGATTGGGTGGATCGCCAAGGCGGAATAGTACTTTGACCTCCACCACACCATAGAGCAGGATAAGGTCTCTACCTTCGTCGTGGGACTCGATAGCTCCGCCCTACATTGGGCCTCATGGCTCCGCCAGTCCAACCTGTGCCTAAAATAGTGAATTTTTGTTCGTCTTACTATTTAAGAACTTCTAATCAAGTCTTTTTAAAGAAATATTTGTCACTTGAAAATTTTCAACATATTTTCCAAGTGTTTCAATATTTTTTACTAGATGAAAATAGGAGGATTTATAATCCCGATCCATGCAGTAAAATCATTTGGAATTTATTCCATTTGAATTGGTGTTTTCTCCATAACGATTATTATGAAGAGGGATGGGCAATAATTAGCCTTGGACAATTCCTTTGTGAAAATGTATGTCTATTGAAATATGGGTCATCTCCTGGTCGGAGATTAAGCAGGAAAAGATCCGCCGCAACGACGGCCGTTACACCGACTCCGCCATCGAACGGTTGTGTGGGGTACGCCAAAGTGGTGTCATGAATGACTACATTGACGAGTTCGTGACCCTCGTCACCCATGTTTTGGGTTTACCACCGAATCACTAACTTGGCTTTTTCATGCAGGGCCTCCTGCTCCACATCCGCTCCCGGGTTCGCACCAATAACCCCAGGATGGTGTCCAAAGCCCTAGACATGGCCCGCCTCGTGCAGGCGGATTTGGCTCCTCGACACCCGCCACCTCTAGGCAGACCCCCACCGGGGGGCCGACCGTGGCAGATCGCTATTCCGGAGCCTCAATCCAATAGTTGTCAAGGCGTCAGGCCCTCCGCGCCTCAGCACGGCTGAGGAGGGCGATGTGCCCCAGGTGCGCCCTGGCGTGCCTCGGGCACGCCTTATAGGCTCCTAGGCGCACCAAAGGCGTGCCCGGGCCTTTCAAGGTATTTTTTTTAAAAAAAATTATATGGGAAAAACATGATCTTAGACGCACCCGAGACACCTCAGGCGCACTTGGGCGCCCAATTCGATGAAATTGAGCGAATTGGCGCTCATTCGCTGAAAATCAGGAAATTGGGCTCCCAAACAGCTGAAATTCAGCGAATTCGCTCAATTTCAGCTAATTGGGCATCCAATTCGCATAATTTCAGCGAATTGGGCCCCCAATTCGCTCAATTTTAGCGAATTGGGCGCCCAATTCTCTCAATTTCAGCGAATTGGGCGCCCAATTCGCTCAATTTTCTTTTCCCCCATTTTTGCGCCTCACGTGACTCAGGCGCGCGCCTGCGTCTTGCGCCTAGGCTCCAGATCCTTTTGCGCCTCGGTGCGCCTTGCGCCTTTGATAACTTAGCTCAAGCCCCTCAGGCCCCTCCAGTCGCTGAGCCAGCTCGACCGGCCACCCCCTAGCGGTTCTCCACCCGCAACTTTGATGAACTCCAACGCAAATGATTGTGTTTCCACTGTCGTTAGCCATAATCCCCAATCCATGTATGCACGGTCAAGGAATTCCGCTCCATCATCGGCGACTTCGAACCAGAGATCACTTTGGCCGATTTCGAGGACCTCGAAATCACAGAGGTCACCACCGACGGCGCTACTGACGCGGCCTTTCACCAATTGGAGCTCTCTTTTTTCGTGGGCGGCATTTCAGGGCCGCAAACTATGAAATTGGAGGGTAAGCTGGGCAACCGCCACATTGGCATCATGGTGGACAGCAGCGCGAGCCACAAATTCCTATCCGCTCATCTGGCCCACAAGCTCCACCTTTCAATGGAACCCTCGCCAGACATCACGGTCAGTTTGGGCGATGGTCGCCGGCACTCAATCCAGGGGTGTTGCCCATCCGTTCCACTTTCAGTAGGTCCTTACTCGGTGACGGCAAATTTCTACATTTTCGGCCATGGCGGAATCGACGCCATCCTGGGCATGGCATGGCTCTGCATGCTGGGCGACGTGCAGGTCAACTGGCGAACCATGACGATGCGGTTTCTCCAGGACGGTCGAGAGTGCTGCCTGGTGGGGGAGGCTGCCCAACTCCGCTCCCCCGTATCCTCCCGCACGATTCATAGGACGACGGGAGTCGACTTCTCAGTATGGCTCTGGTCCATCTCGTACACTGCGCCACCGGCCCCATCACCACCACCGGCCTTGCAGGAGCTCATGTCCGAGTTTGCGGAATTCTTCATGGCACCGTCCGGCTTGCCACCGGCCCGGCCACACGATCATAATATTCTTCTTCAGCTCGGCGTGCCGACAGTGTTGGTACGCCCGTATCGTTATGGGCAAGTGCAGAAGGACGAGATCGAAAGGCTCATACATGATATGTTGATGGGGGGCCTTATCCGGCCCAGTGCAATCCCCTTTCTCCAGCCCGGTCCTCTCGGTTAGGAAGAAAGAGGGCAGCTGGCGCTTCTGCGTGGACTATCGGGAGCTCAACAAAGCCACAGTTCCTTACAAGTACCCGATTCCGATGATCCAGGAGCTTTTGGACGAGCTCCACGGCTCCACCGTTTTCACCAAGCTGGACCTCAGTGCGGGCTACCATCAAATTCGTGTCTGGCCGGCCGACGTCGACAAGATAGCTTTCTGAACCCATGATGGCCACTACGAGTTTCCGGTTATGCATGTTGGCCTGACCAACGCGCCAGCCACCTTCCAGGCCATGATGAACGACATTTTTCGACTGATACTTCGCCAGCATGTACTCTTTTTATTTATGACATCTTGGTCTACAGTCCTTCCTGACAGGAGCACCTTCAGCACGTCTGACAGACACAGGCTACTCTCCGGCACCACCAGTTCAAGCTCCACCCGACAAAGTGTGCCTTTGAGATCCCAGAGGTGTGTTACTTGGGACACACCATTTCCGCAGCAGGGGTCGCAATGGATAGCGATAAGATCGAAGTGGTCCTCCAGTGGCCAACCCCTCGTCTCTTCGCGATGTTCACGGGTTCCTAGGTCTGACAGGGTACTACTTGCGGTTCATCCAAGATTACGGCACGATAGCCCGACCCCTCACCCAGCTCCTAAAGAAGTCGCCTGAGGGCCCATTCGAGTGGTCGGCAGCGGTCTTCGCCACTTTTGTCGCTCTCCAACATCAAGTTCGCGTCCCGGTTTTAGCTATGCAGTATTTATCCCAGCCCTTCCTCGTGGAGTGTGACGCCTCAGGCATCGGCGTAGGGGTCGTACTCATGCAAGTCGGCCGACCCGTGGCCTATTTCAGCCACGCGTTCTCAAATACCATCCGCAGCCGTTCGGCGAGAACGAGCCCATGGGCCTTGTCCTCGGAATGCAGCACTGGCGACCCTACCTCCTGGGCCGATGATTCGTGGTGGGCACCGACCACCATAGCCTCCACTACCTCCTGCAACAGAAGATTGCTACTCCTGCGCAACAGGTGTGTGTGGCCAAGCTACTGTGTTACGACTTCAGCATTGAGTTCCGGCCAGGGAAGGCAAACCGCGCGTCCGACGCTATCTCCCGCAACCCCATACTTGCAGTCATCTCCCACCCGGTCTGGGAGGATGCAAACGCCCTCCAACGAGAAGTGGAAGCAGACCCGACGCTCAACGGGATTCGGACAGCGCTCCTCGCGAACGCCACAGCCCACCCACCTTACTACTTGGTGGACGGCCTCCTACTTTACAAGGGCCGCCTCTTACTCGTCCCCTCCTCCCCGAGCATCTCTCTGTTATTGGATGAGTTCCATGCTTCCCCGACGAGGGGGCACTCCAGTGCTTACCGGACATACCGATGGCTCGCAGCCTCATTCTATTGGCCTCACATGTTCTGACAGGTCAAAGTCTTCATGGTTGGCTGCCTAATTTGCCAGAAGGTCAAGTATGAAGCCGTTTTTTCGGGTGTTCTACTTCAGCCCCTCCCGATTACCAACCCCGTTTGGGACGACGTCGTCATGGACTTTATCACACGACTACCCCGATCTCAGGGATCCGACTACATCCTGGTCGTGGTGGACCGACTCTCAAAGTATGCTCATTTCATTCCCCTCCTCCATCCATACACCGCAACCACAGTTGTCGACAGCTTCATCCAGGGGGTCGTGCGCCTCCATGGGTTTCCTCGATCGATCGTCAGCGGTCGGGACCCGCTCTTCCTGAGTACCTTCGGGACAACACTATTCCGCGTGCAAGGCACCCGCCTTCGCACGAGTACGGCGTGTCATCCTCAGGCCGACGGCCAGTCAGAGGTCCTCAATCGGTGCTTGGAGACGTACCTTCGCTGCTTCGTGGGAGAGCAACCACATAGCTGGGCTAAGTGGCACGAGTATTCGTACAACACCGCCCACCACCAGGCGGCCGGCGCCACCCTGGTTTAGGTTGTTTAAGGTCGGCCTCCTCGGTCCATCGTCCACCACCTCCCAAGGGAATGTCAGGTTTAGAGCCTAGCAACAGCTCTTCGCGACAGGGACATCATTCTGGATCACCTGAAGCACCACCTCTGAAGGGCCCAGCAGAAGATGGTTTTTTTGCCAACAAAAAACGTCGGGACCTCTCCTTCGAAGTAGGAGAGAAGGTCTTCGTCAAACACCAACCCTACCGCCAGCTTTCGGTTGCCCAACGGCCGTGCCCAAAATTAACCCCCCCCCCCCCCATTCTTCGAGACGTTCCAGGTACTTACACGCATCAGGGCGGTCGTGTACCGCCTTCGCCTCCCAAGCGGAAGCCGCATCCACCTAGTCTTCCATGTCTCGCAGCCACGACGCGCAGTAGGAGAGCACGCCACCACGGACCAGCTCCTGGCCGATCTCGACCTTGCCAGAGAGGCGCCCTACTACCCTGCCTCGATCCTCGATCCTCGATGCTGCATTCTGAGGGACCATACATAAGAGGAAGTTCTTGTGGCTTGGACCGGTCGTCCCGACTCGGATGCGACGTGAATTCCCCGGGATGATTTCCACCACCAGTTTCCCGACTACTGCCTTGAGGACAAGGCACATTTTCCAGACTGCGGCATTGTTACGAAACTACATGACGACGAACCACCATGGCAAGTCTACATGTGTCAGACGCGTATATCGCAGGGGCCCACCGAGACCGCGGAAGATATTTAATATTAAATATGTTGTTATGTTGATTGTTGTGTTTTTAGTATTTCCTATTTTCAGTATTTTATTTTGTATTCGCTCTTCGCCACTATAACAGAGCATGTGGATCTTGCATTTTTTTATCTTGGATGAATGAATGTTTTTTTCTCCTCCTCTATAACACTAACTCTCCCCCTCTCTTCCTCTATCTCTCCTCTCCCTCTCTCCCGTTCCTCTTCTCCTAGCCGACCGTACGCCTCTGCCTCGGGTTCGTACCATAATACACTACATGTACATTTATATGGTCCTATTGACCACCTATGGTTGGCTATTGGACTGTGGGTGGTAAGTTGACGCAATGCTAGTTTGGTCTGATTCAATCTTAAAAGTTGCTGCCAAAGTCAGCAGGTTAACACCTTGTCCGCTCGAGTCAATAAGATAAGTCAAAGAACGTGTTGGAAAATAATCTTGATTATTTGGTAGAACAAATTATTAAATGCATGATAATCAGATATAAGCTCTATGTATTATGTAGTTTGGTGTCACTCATTTGATGAACAATTTAGCTCTTATAACTCAAAAGAATCACTGACGGTTAGCCAACCGCACAAGCATTCACTAAGCGGGCAAGATTTGCTGACCTTGATGAAGATAGCAGAATATGAGGATGTTCGCATTTCGCCGACCGAGCAAAATATGAACGTCATCTGGGCCCCTTCCTATCAGAGAACCTTCAAGCTCTTACAAAATAGTAGATCCTCAAGTGATCAGTCTACGTTCGCAGACCGGAGTCTCGTCTTACCCTATTTGAATCAATCGTCTATGGGAGTCTGTGGAGGCAAATGATATCCTCAAAAAATGTGTTGGAAAAATTCCCAATGACATGGTATAACATGTTTTATAATTCATGATAATCATATATAAGCTCTATGTATTGTATAGCTTGATGTAACTCATTTGAAGAACAGTTTAGCTCTTGGCACTAAGAAGAATCATAGGGGGTCCGACGAACACACAGATGTTTGTCGATCATATCCAATAATCACTGACCTTGATAAAGATAGCATAATCTGAGGATGCTAGCCGTTCGCTGACGGAGCCAAATACGATCACCATCTACCTCATGCCTATCAAAGATCACAAAACACTAAAGCTCTTACAGAATAACTGATTGTCCAATGATTTGTTTGTGATGACCAAAGACTCGTTCAACTCATCCATCCCAGAATGAACCATACAGAGATACAAATGGAGATAGTTAATCAATGTTTACCGACCAAGCGATCTATGATCGCCGACTGAAGATATCACTTAAAACGCTCCTTGAATGAAGAAGAAAGAAGACCTGAACAAAGATCGACGATCGCCATCCACTGGGCGATCAATCCACGATCGATGAGCAAAGATTAAGTTTGATTGGGCAATAAATATAGGAGATGTTGTTCGTAAAAAAGTGAAGAGCCTCTATTGTTAGCCCATATTTTTTTATACTTGGGGAGCCGAAAGAAAGAATATATAACCCTTCTGAAGGAGACAAATGTACGGGAGTTTTTTTAACTCAAGAAATAGTCAAGTAGAATATTAGAGCCCAACCAAGAA
Source organism: Platanthera guangdongensis (assembly GCA_039583875.1). Lineage (NCBI taxonomy): Eukaryota > Viridiplantae > Streptophyta > Magnoliopsida > Asparagales > Orchidaceae > Platanthera > Platanthera guangdongensis. The sequence goes on from CM077158.1 coordinate 181,195,064, forward strand.
AAACGTCTAGCTAAGTGAAAAGAGAATGCTCATAGAAAAAGAAAGCGACATGAAGTATCGACTTACTGAGAAGTTGAAGAAAAGTTAAAACATTTAAGAACAAGAACATTAGTTTGATTTTCTAGTTCGTATCCACATCAACATTCATTGTAAAAGGACTTGATCTATGTTGTAGAAAAACATACTCTCATCTTTGCAAAGGGTTCTTGAATCCCTCTTTAAAGGATTTTATGTGTTCAGTGTTTCTCGTGTCAAAGATTCTATTGATTTATGAAGTCTTCAGCGGAAAAGACTAACTGGCCTAGATTGACAATGGATTCCCACTACGAAAGAGTGAATGTACCCTGATTTAGAAGAACCACTACAAATCTTTTGTACCTCTACTTTGTAACTAGCTTATAATAGGCACTTCATATTATATTTGATTTATCCTTTTATTTGGTTGTGATATTTATGGACTGAGAGAATTTTTTTTATTCTCCCTCCTCTAGAGAGATATTCAGTTCTATTTTCATTTTTCAATTGCTATCAGAGTAATATTCATTTTTAAGGGTTAAAACCTTAGTGAATACTGATATGATTACCGAATATCTTTCTAAAAGATCTCATATCACGATAAGTTTCATACTAAGAAAGACCCTGTGTGCAACTTTGACAAATTTGCACTATGAAAGTCCAGGATTATATATGAATTCTATTGATGAAGTAAATTTTGATGTTTTGATAGGTCCATATATTCTAATGAATCTAGATTCTTACACTAGGAAATTATAAAGCCCCAAAAGGAGTGGTTAGATGAAGACAGAAAGGCAAGGTCTGATGATGTTAATGCCATGAACATCTTGGTAGCAACTCTATCTGATGAATTATACCAAAATGTGGTGAACTACTCCTCTATCAATGAGATCTGGGATGTTTTGTTAAGTATGACAGAAGGAAGTAAAGATGTCAGGAAAGATAAGAAGTGGGGTCTGATAACATAAAATGAGAACTTCAAAATGAAATAGGGAAAATCAATGGTGGACTGGTACAAAAAATGTAATCACATAATAAATTTTTTGAAGACCTGTGGAAGAGAAATCCATGTAGAGGTGTAGAATGACATGCTGCTCAAAAGCCCGACAAAAGAATATGACCCTTATACATGGGCCATAAGAGAGAACGTGAAAATTATGTAGATCATCACGGATGATCTCTATGGAAGACTGATGTCAATTATCATGGAAGACTGATGTCATTTGAGTTGGCAAATGTATGAAGAAAGGAAGAAGAAAGGAAGAAGAAACTAACTCAACCCCCAAGGCATCAGCTGAGAAGACAGTGTGGCCTTTCATCCACTGAACCAAAGAAACTCCCTTTATTTTCAGATTAGGAGATTGGTCCGTTGGAAAAAGACTAAATAACATGAAGCACGAATAATAAGTTCTCCTTCAGGAGCAGAGAAAAGTCCAAATGGAACATGTATGAAAAAAATAATGATAATGAAATAATTTGTTACTATTACAGGAAAAGTGGAAACATATCCGCAAAATGTCCTACATAGCAGAATGACCAGAAGAAGGGCAAAGAAAAGAAGGATGAAAGAACAAAGCTTAGCACGAGGGAGAAATGATTTCTTGCTTAAGTGTGGAGTGAGACAGAGTCTGAAGAAGTCCCTAGTAGCAGTGAAAATGTAGAAGAGGTCAGGAACTTGATGGCTCTTGAGAAAGGAGAATCTTCAGAGCTAAATGAGGTAACTTGATTTAAATTCTACTGAATTTCCCTCACCTAACTACAAAGAAGTCTTTGTGAGCTTGTGTAATGATAAATTTATTTGAGAGAAGAATCGAAGCTCTTTTCAAAGTGAATCAGTCATTAAAGCTAATACAGAGCTAGCTTTATCAAGCTCCACCTATAGTTACAGACAATAACGTGTGAGGAAATGAAAATATATCTTGAAGAAAAGCTTAAAGAATCTCTTGAAGAAACAATAGACTTATTATTGAGCTTAACAAGGCTAAGGAGGAGTTTAATTGCTTGAATAACATGAGCAATCGGCCTATGAACATCTTTGAAAACCTATCTATTAGTTTTAAATGATTGTCTTGGTGTGGATCCCTCAACTCAATGCAGTCAATGATCTTTCACTGCCAGGAATGATCCAATAGTGTTTGTGAGTGGGTGTGAAAAATGAGGAGAATGTTGATTGTTGTTTTGGAACATCACAGAAGAAGAAAGATAATTCTTGCTCTGTGATGAACTTAAAACAAAAGTCAATTTATCCCCCAGTACTCAAATGGGAAATCTTATAAAGTATTGCCCACCTCCATACAAAAATAAATAAGTCCTTCCACATGGACAAAAGGATAACCAAGATTGAAGAAAATCCCTTGTTTATGATTGTGGTCAACTATCGCCGACCACTTGATAGGCGATCGCAGACCTCACTGATCACAGATTGTCGGTCAGTTGATCTCCGATTGACACAAAGGAATCCTACTAGCGACATGCTACTTCAATGCCAATTGTCGACCACAGGTCCACAACATCGATCTACGTTCGTTGATCTCCGACCAGTCTTCCAATCAATGATTGTCGATTGCCAGCCGGTTTGTCTGTCACTAATCTCCTACGAAACATTTTCAGCCGTTTTTGGTTCAACCTCTATTCCCAAAAGGAAGAGGTGGTATAATCGTTTTAATTGTCGGCTAGAAGAAATGAATGCCCTTGAAAAAAAATGTGCACGAGATCTTTTGCATCTTCCTCAGAGGAAGACCGTTGCTGGATGTAAGTGGATGTTTGTTGTCAAACAAAACACCGAGAGAATTATTGAGAGAAGCAAGGTACGGCTGGTTGTCATAGGATTCACTCAGACTGCTGGGATCGATTATCAGGAGACGTTTGTTGTTGTAGCAAAGATAAATTTCATAAGAGTTCTCTTATCATGTGTTGCATGTAAAGTATGAAACCTTAGTCAAGTGGACGTGAAGAAGGTATTCTTTCATGGGGACCAAGAAGAGGAAGTGTATATGTTCATACCTCCTGGGCATGCCCCCAAAGGATCTGAAGGGAGGTCGGTAAGCAAAAAAAGGCTTTAAATAGCCTCGATCAATCACATATTTATTTAGGATATTTCACAAGGCCATGAGGACCTTCAGATATACTCAGAGTAATGCAGATCATATTTTGTTCATCAAGCACAGGGAAGTAAAATTGACAGCCTTTTGTAGTTAATGTGGATGACATTGTTATAACAGAAGATGATCTAAAAGAAGTTCGAACTCTAAAAGAACGATTGGCTACAGAATTTAAGGTAGAACATAGGGAACCTCAACTATTTAATAGGCATTGAAGTCGCCAAATCCAAGCATGGGATTTTTATCTCACGGAGGAAATATATTCTTGATTTACTTAATACATCTGGGTGTAGATCTTCCAACACCCCTATAAAAGTAAACCGTGGGCAAGGGAGAGATGATGGAGATAAAGTTGAGGACATCCCTAGTTTCAGAGATTAGTGAGGAAGTTGATTTACTTATCATATGCACACCCAGATATCTTATATGTAGTTGAAGTGATCGGAAAGGGCATGCACTCACCAAAGACTGGCCATCTTGATGCTGCCCACCGTATTCTCGGATACCTTAATTCCTCTCCCGAGAGCGGTATCTTATTCTCACTGAATGATGGGCTAAATTTGAAGTCTACACAAAAGCAGGTTGAGCTGGATCAGTTGATGATTAACGGTCCACCTCGGGATATTGCACTTTGTTTGGTAGGAATTTGGTTACATGGAAACGCAAAAAACATATGGTGCTTAGATCCAGTGTTGAAGCTGCATTCAAAGCCATGGCACGTAGAATTTGTGAAGGATTGTGGATTCAAACTATTATGAGAGACATTGGCCTTGAGAAAAATGAGATAATCAAACTATATTGTGATAACAAGATCGCTATTAAGATTGTTCATAACCCTATTCAATACGATCGCACCGAACATATTGAGGTTGACAAACACTTTATTAAAGAAAATATAATGAGAGGAAATGTATGTACTCCATTTGTTCCGCCAGAACAACAACTGGCAGACATTCTCACGAAAGGATTGAGTATGAATGCTTTTGAAATGATCATTATCAAGTTGGGTATGGTCAGCATTACAAGCCCAACTTGAGGGGGGTGTTGGGATTTATTAGTTATTATTTCCTTTATTTCTCTATTCTATGTATTTTCTCCCCATTACCCCCTCCACCTATATATTAGAGTGAGACCCATTGTAATGAATTAAGAATAGTAATTTATCATTTCAATAGTTTGCAAGAAATTGCTTTGAAATACAAGTGAAAATCAATTTTGTGCATTTGGATGGGATGTTAAAACTTAAGTGAACAATAATATATTGGTATAAGAGCACCACATGTACGGATGGATAAAGCACCTGTCAGATAGATTAAAAACTTTCTGTCAGGCATCAAAACATAGTTATCTTTTGGTAAAGTTCTTAGGAAGCAAAATAGATTAACTTGACCTAGAAGGAAGGCGAAAAGGCACATAACAAAAACAATGTACAATTACCAACCCAAGTTTAAGCAAATCTATGCAAGAAAAATATTGATGCCAAGTACAAATTAATCATAAAATTAATCATATGAATCTTTTAGGCAGAATGTTACCTGTATTGTAGCCAGGACACCACAGGGACCTCCTTCATGCTGCACCAGACCTATACATGTTTCTGGATCTGAGCTGAATCTATGTACATGAGTTCACAAGGAATCAGAAAATCAGAAATTGATTTCATAAGAATAACCTCTCAACATGTAGGGGAAACAAATCAAGTCCCTTAAACAGCTGCAAGATTTTATTTTGCCTCCAAATAACTTGTTACATACTGTAGCTTTACAACACAATTGAATACTTATCACATTTCATGCCTTCCATTGTGGCTTCCATGATCATGTGAGCAGGAAAAAAATTGGCAAGAGCCATGAATCTGACAGTGCGTATATTTTAGATGGAGGATAGAGGAATAGACAGGCATTGATGGTGATAGTTTGATGCTATGGCACAGAGATTTCACCATGCTAGTTTGAGAACTAAAATTTATACTTCCTAACAAATTTATTAGTAATAATGAGAATATTGTTTGTCAAGCCTATGACTTTGGAACCAATTATAGCACAAAAGCACCGCATGTTTTGAATTTGTACATACAAGTGTGGACGTCTCATATTAGTTCTATCAAAGAATCTCATTACACTATGACGTAGGATAAGGTGAGTTCGTGGTGAATTATGTCCTAACAGATAAGGTTGTAAATATCGGTTGTCGGTCGACATGTCAAATTGAGATTTTAAATGTCGGAGACACGGATAATTTATGAGCCAAGCTCCAAGCTTCAAATTGAACCTCGGGAGGACCCAATGAGTGGTGGGCGGCATCAAATGAGGGGTCTTGACCAACAACTTCTCGATCGACCTAGAGTCCCTCTGAACTCTAAATCAGAGGAAGAAGAGATGATTTTTCAGTCAAATGACAAACAGTTATAGCGAATCTGAGCAGATTTGACATTCTTCGGAGGCAATTTGGACATTGAAGAGTTTCTTGATTGGCTTGTGGAAGTCGAAAAATATTTTGATCAAATTGAAGCAAGATTGTAAATATTGGGTGTCAATGACATGTCCGATTATCGAATATCACCGATATTTTAAGATATCAGATTTTCATATCACACACACAATATATATAATTATATGCTCTAAAAGTAAATATTAGTATAGTAAGTAGAGTAGTAGTGATGTAGGGTAGGCTGTGTAGTGGACTCCTAAAATGCAAACTAGTGACGTGAGGGGAGGACTCACCCTAACCGTGGGCTATATGTGAGACAATATTATTCAGGCGAATTAATCAACATAAGCAACATGACAAAATAATAATCATTGCATTCATTCATAAAGGAAAACAATTTTCTTTGAGCGATTTAGGCAATAGCTTTCCTCCGCATGGAGGGCTAAATTGAGCGCGCGGCGAATCAAGCATCCTGCAAGGTATGAAGTTCACGGGCGAATACAACGTACTATATTTCCTGTCAATCACAAGGATCCACAACGTGCATAATATTTTATACCAACAATAATAAATCCACACAATACGAGTACAAAATCTGAAATATAAAATTAAGGCTGCTGCGAAATCAAGCAAAACTGAAATCTGGGAGGAAAATGGGGCTCCCGGGTGGTACGAGGAGAGATCGGGTAAGGGAGGGTGGTTCCACGGAAGGGGGGTTGGAGAGTGGCTACGGGGAGCGAAAACGGGGGCTGGTGGGCGCGGGGCTGGATCCGGCAAGGTCCGGTCCCGGTCTGGACAAATCTGGTCGGATCTGTCCAGATTCGGCTGTAGGGGAAAAGGGGGGGGTGCGGCTGGACTTGGAGGGGCTGGTCGGTGGCAGCAAGGGAGGGCTGGAGGGTGGCGGCACGTGGGAACCAGCGGGGGAAAAGGAATGGGCGGTGGGGTGTTCCGGCAGACCAAACTGGGCGGACAGGGGGTGAGGGTTCGGCTGTTAGAAGAGGCCGGCGGCTAGGGGCTGTAGGCGGCAGCAAGGCTTAGGGGAAGGAGGGAGGGAAAACAAGGAAACTTACCCCAAGGCGTCGGCACCAAGGGCTCCACGGCGTCGACACCGTGGAACGATCACCGGAAGCAAGGAAGAAGAACCTCTCCAAACTTTCAGCAATAAAATTCCAGCAGCCCTAATAGATCTATTTATAAGAAAATGGGATTAGGGCAACTGGAATCGACGTCTATGATTGGTCGGCGATTCCGACCCCATAACTACATGAAATAAAATCCAAAATACACAATGTCATATATGAAACTGAATCTAAACGACGAGCCGGACGCATCCGCGGCAACGGATCGCCGGTCCGATCAAGTCTGTCGGCGCGAATAGACGAAGGTGGGGTCCGCCTTGCGCCGAGATGCACCCGATGGTCCCCCATCAACTCCCCCCGACTGAAAAGCCTTCATCTCCGATGAATGGAGATGATCGTACTGGAGTCGAAGCCCGGGGGCGAGTTGATCAAGCTCAGCAGCAGCAATCCAAGTGTCGTCGGAAGAGGAACGTCCACACCAGCGAACCAAGTAGCGGCACACGAGTCCAGCCGTAGAGGGGACGAACTCGTGCGCAATGATCTCTGTAATCTGCTCGACCCTCTGCTCTAGGGAAAAGTGGACTGGCGATGGTGGTGGAGCACCAGGTGAAGCCAATGGTGGGGAACTCCTGGGGAAGTGAGAATCAACTGGAGGCTGGGTGGTGGGGAAAGGGATGGTGGTGGAGGTTCGGGAGGGCCGCCAAGGTGGGGATCGGGGTACTCGTGAGGTGGGAAATAGGATGTCAGGTCCTCAACATTGAACACAGGGTGGATACCCATGCTCGCAGGAATGTCCAGCTCGTAGGCATTCAACCCGATCCGCCTCAAAACAGTGTAGGGCCCAATTCGCCTGGCGCTTAACTTCCTAGCAGGCCCCTGAGGGAGCCGCTCCGCACGAACTCGTACCATCACCTGTTCGCCAACCAGAAAATGTTTCTCTCGCCTATGTCTGTCTGCCTGTTCTTTATAATGTTCGTTGCTTAAATTGATTTTACGCCTGATAGACTCATGCAACTCATGCAAATGACGTGTGAAGGACTCAGCAGACTCACTAGGGCGTGACTCAGTCGGGACGGGTATAAGATCAATAGGCTTCCTCGGGTCATAACTTGATACTACCTGAAACGGACTCAGGCCATTCGACCTATTAACAGAACTGTTGTATGCAAACTCAGCTACAGGGAGCACCAAGTCCCAGCTAGAAGCATGCTCACCAACTAGACACCTCAGCAGGTTACCTAAACTTCTATTCACCACCTCAGTCTGACCGTCCGTCTGAGGGTGGTAGGCGGACGAGAACTTAAGAGTAGTCCCTGTTTTTCGTCATAACGTCTTCCAAAAGTAACTAACGAACTGCACGTCCCGATCGGACACGATGGACTTTGGGAGACCGTGTAACCTGAAGACCTCGCTCATAAATAAGATCGTGACGCGGGGGGCATCGGCGGTCTTGCTACATGCAATAAAGTGCGCCATCTTAGAGAACCGGTCGACCACAACAAAGATAGAGCCATGCTTCCGCAGGGTGCGCGGAAGCCCCAGCACGAAGTCCATACTAATGTCCTCCCAAGGACGATGGGGAACGGGAAGAGGGGTATATAAGCCGGTGTTCTGTTTCGACCCCTTGGACGTCTGACAGATCCGACAGTGTCGTACAATGCGAGCCACATCCTTCTTTAGGCTCGGCCAATAGAAGCGATCCTCGACAATAGCGATCGACTTATCCCGCCCAAAGTGGCCGGCGGCACCCCCCGCGTGTAATTCCCAAACTAAGTAGTCGCGGTACGACGTGCTGGGTACACACAAGCGGGAGCCCCGGAATAAATAGCCTTCACTAAGCCTATACCCCTCAATATCGTCAGGCGGATCCCTCGACAGCGCGGCATACACATCAGAGAAGTCACGACACGTGGGGTAGTCCACGATCAATCTCTCAAAACCATCCACCTGGGCCCTCAAGGTGTGGAGGAACGAGACTCGGCGACTGAGTGCGTCAGCGGGTTTGTTCTCAACACTGGCGCGGTGTTTGAGAACATAGTGGAAGTCCTGTAGATACTCAACCCACTTCGCATGCCGATGACTCAACTTCCTTTGGTAATCAAGGTATCGTAGGGCCTGGTGGTCCGAATAGAGGACGAACTCCCGGGGTAAAAGGTAGTGCCTCCAATATCGTAAACACTGGACAATAGCATAAAATTCTCGATCGTAGTTCAAGTATTTCTGCTTAGCTTCGTTCAATTTCTCACTGAAGTAAGAGACCGGGTGTCCCTCCTGACTCAACACGCCCCCAATACCAACACCAGATGCGTCACAGGCGACCTCGAAAGCTCTACTGAAATCGGGAAGTCGCAGAACAGGGGCGGACGTCAGCTTGTCCTTTATCTCCTCAAATGCGCGGGTGGCCTCGGCGGTCCACTGAAAGTCTCCCTTGCGTAAGCAGCTAGTAAATGGGGTCATATTCGAACTAAACCCCCTAACGAATCTCCTATAAAAGGTCGCAAGTCCATGAAAACTACGGGCCTCATGAATGTTCGAGGGTGTGGGCCACTCGCGGATGGACTGGACCTTCTCAGGGTCAACGGACACGCCTGAGGAGGAGATAATGAATCCCAGAAAGTGTACTGACTCAGATAAGGAGCACTTCTTCAAATTGATAAATAATTTCTCCCTTCGGAGAATGTCAAACAGGAGTCTCAAGTGCTCGAGGTGATCCGACTCGGTAAGGCTATAAATCAGAATGTCGTCAAAGTAAACGACTAGGAATTTACCCATATAGGGTCGTAGGACCTGGGTCATGACTCGCATGAATGTACTCGGGACATTCGAAAGCCCAAATGGCATGACCAGCCACTCATACAGGCCGTCTTTCGTCTTAAACGTCGTTTTCCACTCATCCCCTTCTCGAATTCTGATCTGGTGATACCCGCTTCGAAGATCAATCTTCGAGAAGATCTGGGCTCCTGACATCGTGTCTAACAAGTCATCAAGACGAGGAATCGGGAAACGATACTTCACGGTAATCTTATTGATAGCTCTACTATCAATACACATGCGCCAAATGTCATCCTTCTTAGGGGTAAGAAGGGCGGGGACGGCACAAGGGCTCAAGCTCTCGCGAATAAACTGCTTCCGGAGAGGCTCATCAACCTGCCTCTTGAGCTCAGCGTGCTCCACGGGATTCATGCGATAATGTGGCAGATTGGGGAGCGAGGCCCCGGGACTAAATCTATAGCGTGTTGGATGTCCCGCAGAGGGGGTAACTCATCAGGGAGCTCCTCTGGCATAATATCCGCGAACTCACCTAGTAAGGGTCGAACAGCAAGATGAACCTCAGGTGTAGGGCAGTCAGATGCCATCGTGGCTGCCACCACATACATGATACCGGCATCAGTGCTATCTCTCAGAAACGCACCACGCCTCAGGATATGCACGGGCCTCGAGGCAATCGTGCTATTGGAAGGCTCAATCCGGCCCTTAGGTCGCTCTCTGGGCTGGGTGGGAGATAATGTGATCTTCCGCCCCTTGTCGTAAAAGACACACGTGTTCGAACGACCGAAGCACGTGACATCGCGATCGAAAAGCCAAGGGCGGCCTAACAGAACGTGGGCGACGTCCATAGGTATGACATCGCACCAGACTCGGTCCTCGAAGGATGCGATGGTGATCGGTACGAGACAGCGCTGGGTAACCTGGATCGCTGTCTTGTCGACTCAGATGACACGATAGGGGTGAGGGTGAGGCTCCGCCTTCACCTGCATTCGGTCTAGACCTCTCTGGGCCACGATATTTACGCAGCTACCACTATCGATAGTTAGTTTGCAGGGACCGCCTGCACTCGGGAAATACGTATAGAAAATGGTAGTGCGGCGCCAATCCTCATCAGCACGTGGGGTATGCAGGAAGCGTCTGACCACTCCCACCTCTAACGAACGCTCAGCATCGCTCTCCCAGCCCTCCTCCACGGTGGCAGTGATCTCCTCAGTAATCTCCTCATCTCCCTCTACACCGTGCTCCTCATCCTCAATCAACAGATTCCGCGTCGGGCAGTGGGCCGCTACGTGTCCTCTGCCCGAGCACCTAAAACACTGAATACCCCCAGGCCTCTGGCCCTCAGTAGCGATAGCCTTCCCCTTCATGTCGGGAGTGACCCGAGGGGGTGGGGTGGTTGTAGCAATCTGGGCCGGAGCGGGCTTCCTAAACGTCGATGAATCCGTCCGGGAAGGAAACTACTTCGTACTAGAGGTGCGAAGGTACTGCTCATACTCTAGAGCGAGCTGGAATATCTGGTCGACCGTCTCCAAGCGGTGGGGAATCAGCTCTCTCCGGAGATCCGAACGGAGGCCCGCCTTGAATCGAGAGGCAGTGGCGATGGGTTCCTCCGAAATATCGCTCCTAACAACTAGCTCGTCGAATCGAGCGATATACTCGGCCACCGTGAGCGTTCCCTGACGCAAGTTTTGTAATTGCTCGAATAACTGATCCCGGTAGGACGCAGGGAGGTACTTCTCGCTCAGCCTCTGCTTCATCTCTCCCCATCTGGTGATAGGGTAATAACCGTCACGCTCTAAGGATCTCTCGACACTAATCCAATATACCTTGGCCTGCCCGACTAACTTCATCTTGGCGAACCGGACACAACGTTCATCACTCATGTCGTACCAATCAAAATAGTGGTCCATGTCAAGGAGCCAATCGCTAAAGGCCTTCGGGTCCAGGCGGCCATCGAACGTCGGGGCATCGAGGCGAATCCGACGGGTGATGTCAAGGGCGCGGTCGCCTCTCCGCGGGTCAGGATAATCATCAGGATCATCGTCACGGTCATAATCGTGTCGAGCGGGTGGGGGCCCGCGCTCACGTCGACCCGGTGGATAATACTCGTCTCGACGCTGGTCATGGCGACCGTGTGGGGGTACACGGTTCCTAGGGCCAGGCTGTAGTGGCATGCGGTAATCCTCGCACGGGGGTGGGGGTCGGCCACGTGGTGGCTCTGGGTTCCGCCAGGCTGGCGGGGTGGGGACTCTTACGGGGACCTCCCGATGGTAGCGGTCTACTGGTGGCGGATCATCTCTGACTTGCTGCCCGCGACGGGGAGAGTCATCCGGGTCACCCGCGATCTCATTATCGTGTAGGGAGGGAGTATCCCTAGCGTGCTCTATCAGATCTAGACGACGAGTCACCGGGGCGATATCGTGACACACATTTTTGAACTGGGCACCCATTGCGTCAAAACGCTCTAGAATTAGGCGCTGAAAGTCTGTGGTAGCGCGCTCGAATTCGATCCCGCTGCCCGATCATTGGTGGCTGGTGGATCTACCATGCTTCTAAATGCCCTACCACTACGGAGCATGCAAAACGGTCCGACCTGGGCTCTGATACCAACTGATATAGGGTAGGCTGTGTAGTGGACTCCTAAAATGCAAACTAGTGACGTGACGGGAGGACTCACCCTAACCGTGGGCTATATGTGAGACAATATTATTCAGGCGAATTAATCAACATAAGCAACATGACAAAATAATAACCATTGCATTCATTCATAAAAGAAAACAATTTTCTTTGAGCGATTTAGGCAATAGCTTTCCTCCGCATGGAGGGCTAAATTGAGCGTGCGGCGAATCAAGCGTCCTGCAAGGTAATAAGTTCACGGGCGAATACAACGTACTATATTTCCTGTCAATCACAAGGATCCACAACGTGCATAATATTTTATACCAACAATAATAAATCCACACAATACGAGTACAAAATCTGAAATATAAAATTAGGGCTGCTGCGAAATCAAGCAAAACTGAAATCTTGGAGGAAAATGAGGCTCCCGGGTGGTACGAGGAGAGATCGGGTAAGGGAGGGTGGTTCCACGGAAGGGGGGGGTTGGAGAGTGGCTACGGGGAGCGAAAACGGGGGTTGGTGGGCGCGGGGCTGGATCCGGCAAGGTCCGGCCCCGGTCTGGACAGATCTGGTGGGATCTGTCCAGATCCGGCTGTAGGGGAAAAGGGGGGGTGCGGCTGGACTTGGAGGGGCTGGTCAGTGGCAGCAAGGGAGGGCTGGTGGGTGGCGGCACGTGGGAACCAGCGGGGGAAAAGGAATGGGCGGTGGGGGGTTCCGGCAGCCCAAACTGGGCGGACAGGGGGGGAGGGTTCGGCTGTTAGAAGAGGCGGGCGGCTAGGGGCTGTAGGCGGCAGCAAGGCTTAGGGGAAGGAGGGAGGGAAAACAAGGAAACTTACCTCAAGGCGTCGGCACCAAGGGCTCCACGGCGTCGGCACCGTGGAACGATCACCGGAAGCAAGGAAGAAGAACCTCTCCAAACTTTTAGCAATAAAATTCCAGCAGCCCTAATAGATCTATTTATAAGAAAATGGGATTAGGGCAACCGGAATCGACGGCTATGATTGGCCGGCGGTTCCGACCCCATAACTACATGAAATAAAATCCAAAATACACAATGTCATATATGAAACTGAATCTAAACGACGAGCCGGACGCATCCGCGGTAACGGATCGCCGGTCCAATCAAGTCCGTCAGCGCGAATAGACGAAGGTGGGGTCCGCCTTGCGCCGAGATGCACCCGATAGTCCCCCATCAAGTAGACATGCAATGACTTATGTATATCGAAAAATAAAGTCTAGGTTTATTCAAAATAAAAGATTAGCAACACGTTACAACTACTACTAACAAGTACCAAAAACAATTACACAAATAATTTATGCAATATATTTAAGTGTACAATATTACTATTTAGATAACACTAAATTTTAAAGCAAGTAAAAAAAAATTAAGGTTAAATATCATTGATTGATAATAAATCTTCATGTGCTTAATAAAATTGTGTTGAAAGCATAACATCACTAATTGATAATGTGTAGAATGTTTTAGTATTGGTTCAATATAAACTAACAAATGTATGAAGTAAAATGATAATACAAACTTGATTGTAAGTATAAAATATGTGAATGAGAACAAAACAATAAGTTCAATCAATTTAAGCATATATAATATAATACATAAAGATGATTTTATGATGCACAATCTTAACATAACATAAATTAAAATAGCATATAAAATTTCAAGAGTCATGTAGGCTGATAAATCTTCTTTCTCTCAACTTAGGGCAAGTATCTTCTTTCTTGTAACCAGCGAAGGAGAGGGCCCTATAGAGTTTGATGAAATTTTCATCCAAAAGAAAATACTTGCTCGGAATAAGACGGGCCCGCGTAGAGTTTGAATGGATATGAACGACAGTTTTAATAAGAAGGGAGTCTCCTTAAAGAATCAAATTCTGAAAACCAGCAAGACCATACCAAAGAATGGTACGGATGAGATGCTCAAACTTACATCAATCGGGAGGCATAAATTGGTACAATAAAAAACAAGAATAGAGCACAAGACATCTTTGATAAGAACCAGGTGATAAGCAAAGGAGAGGGCCCTGAAGAGCTAGCTAGCAATTTGGTTTTCAACCTTGTGGATCACAAACTCGAAGGAAGCGGTGTTGAGCTTTTTTCCAGCAAGAGGAATGTTGAGATATTTCCATTCCAAACCCAAGATGGAAACCTCGAGGATCTCCTCAATAGATATAATGGTAGATTCAGGAATAGAGCGACTGAACCTGATATCCAACTTGAAGAGGTTAACCACATGGCTAGACACTTTGCCAAAATCGATGATCACCTTCATAACCTCAATATTAACCAGATCAGCTTTAGTAATAATCACACTGTAGAAAATCTTTTATGCATTTCTACTAATCCATTATGAAGAATGAAAAAAAAAACATTTTCAGGGAATGGAAAATAATTAACGTGTGCATATATTGCAAACCAAAACCAACCTATGTCGGTCCCAAGCCCGGATGAAAAATGGTGTGGGTTGTGTTAGGTAGACGGTCAGCATAAAATTTAGTCACCCTTATGAATATGGATCATTTGAGAATTTGTGCAAAAGCGAGGTTGTTCCCCTTAAGGAACGTGTCGTATGGTCTGAATGCGGCGTCTTGGCAAGGACCGTTGCATCTCCAGTACTTGGGTGTAGTGTTAAATATGCAAGAGTCATCGTCGTATGGTCTGAATGCGGCGTCTTGGCAAGGACCGTTGCACCTCCAAGAGGACTTGGGTGTAGTGTTAAATAGGAAAAAGTTCTCCCATATTAGACGTCCTAGGGAAATATGTCGTGGGAATTGTGATCGACTTAGATTTGGAAGTTGGAATATAGGTACGCTAACGGGGAAAGTGATGGAAGTAGTGGATACGATGATTAGGAGAAGGATAAATATTTTATGCCTGCAAGAGACTAGATGAGTGGATGAGAAAGATAAATTTTTAGATAATTCGGGTTTTAAATTATAGTACAGAGGAAAAAATAAAACAAACAGTGGAGTAGGTATTATTGTGGATACTACTTGCAAGGATGAAGTTGTTGGGGTAAGTAGAAAAGGTGATAGAATCTTAGCTCTTAAATTGATCATAAGAAATGAAACTATTAATGTGATCAGTGCTTACACGTCACAAGTAAGATTAAGTGAAGCTATTAAAATGCAATTTTGAAAAGACTTAGATGATTTAGTAAGAGAAATATCACAAAAAGAGAAGATTTTCATATGAGGAGACTTAAATGGACATATAGGGAAGGAAAATGTAGATTACACAGTCGTTTATAGAGAATATGGACATGGAGAAAGAAATGAAGAAGTACGAACCATTTTATACTTTGTCGTAGCACATGAGCTAGTTGTATCAGATACGTTTTTCATAAAGAAAGAAAAACATTTAATTACGTTTAAAAGCGCACCAAATAAGTCACAAATTGAATATTTTATAACTCACAAATTAGATAAAATGATTTGTAAAGACTGCAAAGTCATAGCAGCAGAAATTTTGACAACACAACATAGGTTAGTGGTGCTAGATGTACAAATTAAATATAATAAATTTAAGACAAGAACAAAAATATTGCCAAAAATTCGGTGGTGGAACTTGAAGATGGAAAAGCAGCTTGTTTTCAAGAAAACGGTTATGGAACAACTAGTTGATGACCCATATGTTGAGTCTAATACCTCATGTAAAGTTATGTCTTCACATTTCAGGATAAGTGAAAAGAACATACTTGAAGTATCAAAAGTTCGTGCGCCCCCAAATAAAGAATCTTGGTGGTGGAAATAGGAAGTGCAAGACAAAATGAGGGCAAATAGGGTCAACTATAAATCACTCTACGCTTGTAGGAATGATGAAAACTTAGCCAGATATAAAGTCGTCAAAAAAGAAGCTAAACAGACAGTTAGTAAATCAAAAAGTCAAGCTTATAAAGAATTTTATAAGCGACTAGATACCAAAGATGTAGAGTGTGACATATATAAAATTGCTTGAGGTAGAGAAAGAAAGACAAGAGATTTAAGTTAAGTAAAATGCATAAAGGATGAGACAGATACAGTTTTTACGGATGATATGGATATTAAAGAGCGATGAAAAAATATTTTTGTCAACTTTATAATGAAACAAAGAAAAATGAATTGAACATGGAAGAGTTAAGTAAATCAGAAAAGTATAAGAATATAACGTTTTATCGTAAAATTCAAGTATCAGAGGTAAAATATATTTTAAATAAGATGAAAAATGGAAAGGCGATTGGGTCAGACAATATACCCATCGAAGTACGGAAATGTCTAGAAAATGAAGGAATTTTGTGGCTTACATATTTCTTCAATAAAATACTGAAGTCAAAGAGCATGTCAGACTAATAGAGAGAAAGTATCATTGTATCATTGTATAAGAATAAAGAAGATATACAAAATTTTGTTAATTATAAAGGAATTAAACTGATGAGTCATACCATGAAACTACGGGGAAAGAGTAATTGAAAGAAGATTAAGAAGAGAGACTAATATCTCATAGAATCAAGTTGGATTCATACCAGGGAGGTCGACCATGGAAGTTACACATCTTTTGAGGAGACTCATTGACAACTATCAAGAAAGAAAACAAGATTTGTATATGTTGTTTATTGATCTTGAGAAGGCTTATAATAGAGTTCCAAGAGAGATCTTATGGAGAATCTTAGAAAATAATGGTGTAAAACTGTAAATGTATCCTATATTGAAGTAATCAAAGATATGTATACAAATTCAGTGACGAGGGTGAGGACATCCGGAGGATTAACACATGAATTCCCTATTATTGTTGGATTACATCAAGGTTCGGCTTAAAGCCCTTATCTTTTTACCCTTATCTTAGATGAGCTCACCAGACATCCAACAAGTAATACCTTGGTGTTTATTGTTTGCGGATGATATCGTTTTGGTTGATGAGACGCGCGAGGGCGTAAACGCAAAACTTGAATCTTGGCGAGATACTTTACAAAAGAAGGGTTTTAGGTTGAGCAGGGCAAAGACGGAGTATATGGAGCTTAAATTTAGTAGTACAAGAAGGACAGATGACTTCGTTATTAAGTTGGGTGATTAAGATATTTCTCGTAGTGAGTGTTTTAAATATCTTGGACCAATAGTTCAAAAAATGGAGGTATTGATAAAGATGTGACACATAGAATACAAGCGGGTTGGTTGAAGTGGAGAGGCGCGTCAAGGATCTTATGTGATCGTAAAGTACCACTAAAATATAAGGGCAAGTTTTACTGTACTAGAATTAGACCCGCGATGCTCTATGATTCTGAGTGATGGGAAGTGAATTGTATACATGAGCAAAAATGGGAGTTGCGGAGATGAGAATGCTAGGTGTATGTGTGTACACACGAGATTGGATAAAATTAGGAATGAAAGTATCAGAGATAAGACAGGAGTAGCACCAATTTCCGAGAAGATGCGAGAAGCTCGTCTAAGATGGTTTGGACACGTACAAAGGAGACCATTAGAGGCACCTGACGTTGTGAGAGTCTAGTCACTAGGCATGTTAGAAGAGGGAGGGGTAGACCAATAAAGACTTGGAATGAAACTATAAAGAAAGACATGATGTATTTAGGCATTAGTGAGATTATGACAAAAGATAGGCACAATGGCGACAAAGGATCCATATAGCCGACCCCATTATAGTGGGATAAAGGCTCGAGTGTTGTTGTTGTTGTATATATTGCAAACCAACTTTAGCTCTTCGCACACACAAAAAAAAGAACAATAACACAACTAAACCTAATATTTTTCTCTGTTAAAAGTAGACCTCTCCTAACCATATGCACCTAACTTTCACGACAGCCCTATAAACACTTGATTCCGCCGCTGATTCCAACTCTGTCCAGTGGGGGTTGTAGTTGCATAGGCCCCGCCTCCTCGACCTTCTCACTGTCAGTTCCAGTGATTCAAAGTATGTGAGTACCTTCTCTTCGCACACGTCACTACCGATTTTTGATTTCATCACCAGACTAGTGTGGACGGCGAGGCTCATTTTTTGACACCAGATGGAAGAATTTTGAATAGCTTAAGATGAAATCAAAGCCCTCAAAATGACAGAAATCATGAAGCAGGTCGACTTACATTGCAAAAATTTCATAGACACGAGCTCCGTGGCTCGAACAATAGGGTGTTTTGATTTTGGGCTTTTTCACACCTAGGACTTGAGATTTTTTGAGATGATGTTTAAGTTCCCTCATAAATTTCTACTACGTACTATAAATAAATTGCAACCCAAAGAGAATAGTTTTGGAAGAGAGCCTTCAGCACCAAGAATAAAGAAAAGCTATTTGCAGTTTTTGAGAGGAAATCGGTGTTAGTATTCTTCCGCTACAAGAAAAAAATCTGGTGATGTTCTTGGATGGAGAGAAAAACAGGAAGCGCTAGGTATCTTGCCTTTTGCTCAGTTTGTAAGAAAAGACAGGTGGATGATCCAAATAAGCTAGCTGCTCTCTTGTTTTTTTTGATATAACTCCAATACAAACAATTATATATATGTTCTTTGATACCTTTAGCACATTCACAACTGCAATAAAAATCGCCAGGATTCTCTACAGCGCCACAGCAAAATTCTGATATAAAACTGTAATAGATGAGTACGATTGAAGTGTATGAAATTTATTTTTTGATATTGAGTTGCAAATATCAAATTGGGGTAAATAAGATGAAATGGGATGTGTATATCAAAGGGCTGTGAACAGCAAAAGAGGGTGTGTTAATAATATAAACACCCTAATTATAATATGGTTCATAACCAAATAAAAACTTGGTAAATGTTACATGGAGGGAAAAAATCCAAAATGAAGTTCTCTAAATTCTACTTTCTCAAACAAACAAACAAAACTTCACCCTCCAACCGTGGAATAATATATCTTAAGTGAAGTAACTAGACAACATAATTATCTTTCTTTATTTTACCCGAGGCTATAAACAATGAATGTCGACGACAACATCGGATTAAGTTTTAAAATATCAAATTTTGGAAGCATATAAAATATACATACAATAAGTATATGTATACATATATAATTATATATTGTATGAATATATATACGAGTGACAGCGCACAAGGGGGTGGAGCAGGGGCGGATCCAGACGAAATGAATTTGGACTACTTATACGTCAAAAATCGTTGCCAAATGAGAGAGAAACAGCTCTGATAAGATGAAAGCATTCAAAATTTTTTTGTTAGAGAACATTAATGTCTAGCCCCCCCTTGTTAAAATTTTCTAGACCTCAGTGACGCATTCCTATGGTGAGGGGTGGACATAGGAAAAAAATATCCTACACTCAACGCACATGAGCTGAGTGCATCGAGCGCAATCTCATACATTGCTAGATCTAAACCACTGCATTGTTATTTCATTTAAAAAATTTGTGCACTCCCATTATTAATTTTCTAGATCCGCCACCGGGTGGGGGGTCATGCTCCACGCGACGGTACCTGGCCCGCGGTGGCGGGCTTCGCCCGCGCCCTGCGGTTCTTAATATTTATTTATTTTTATCATGTAATTTTTTTAATTATAAAATATTTTTTATTATATAATTTTTTAAACTAATTATTTATTATTTGTAATATAATTTATTTTTTTATTTTTGAAAATTATTAATTAGAAAATTAAATAAAAATAAACAAAAAAGAAAATTTATAAACCTCGTGGGGCATGCGGTTAAGGCCGCCGCCGGCGACGACCCAAAATGTGGCTTCGGTGAACAGGAATGGGAGGGCTATCGGGATTCTATTGGGAGGGAGGGGGAGGGATTTATCAGTTTCGCTATATGCAGACCACCTTCTTTCATAATCGTACGGCTATGATTGTTTCATTGGCTTTTGGAGTTGATCGGACGACTCAAATCTAATTCATGGTCTTGAGGCCCATGATGATCACAAAAGCATTTGCTTTTATAATATAGATATAAATATATATTTTTGTTATGAATATATGTTAAGTAGGCCTGCACAAAAGGCCCGGGCCCAGTGGGCCGGCCCGAGCCCGGCCCGGCGAAAGCCTTTTTCGGCCCGGCCCGGAAAAAGCCCGGCCCGGGCCGAGACCGGGCTCAGGGCCCTTACAGGGCCCTGGTTTTGGGGGCTAGCCCGGCCCGATGCCCGGCCCGGGCCGGGCCGGGCAAAGCCCGAAAATCGGGCCGGCCTGGGCCCGGACCCGGGCCCAGGCGAAGCCCGGACCGGGCCCGCACGCCGGCCCGGTCCTGCTGCCAACGGCTCTAAGAGCCGTTGGAAATCCAACGGCTCTTAGAGCCGTTGGAACTGCAGCCAGCAGGGCTGCAGCAGCCCTGCTGGCTGCAGTTTTTTGGCCTAGGGCCTAGGCAAAAGCCTAGGCCCTAGGCCATTTTTTATTAAAAAAAATAAAAAAATTTTTTTATAAAATCCCCCCCCCTCCTACCCGATCCCCCCCTCTCTCTCTTCCACTCTCTCTCTCTCTCTCTCTCTCTCTCTCTCTCTCTCTCTCTCTCACTCACTCTCTCTCTCTTCCACTCTCTCTCTCACTTATTCTCTCCCTCTCTTACTCTCTTACTCTCTCTCGCTGCATGGCATCCTCGTCCTCAACGCCGGCGTCGTCGACTCAAAGCACGGCCGAAGTGGTGGAGCATAATCGGAGGGCGCCCGTCTGGGAGCATTTCGACAAGGTTAAAGTCGGCGACGAATTCAAGGCGCGGTGCAAGTTGTGCTCAAAGTTGCTAACTCTTACCGGCAACTCAACACTAGCGAGACACGCTAAGTCCTGTTTTGCAAAGCAAGCTCCCGAGTCCAGTCAGGGACAAATATCAGCATCAGGACAAATTTGGACGTACGATCAAGCAAGACAGCGAGACCTACAGGTGAAAAACGTCATCAGACGTGGGTTGCCATTCAGTCACTACGACAACGATGAGACGACGGAGTATATACACGAAGGGCTTCAGCCCAAATATCAACAGGTAAGTAGATCCACTATTAGACGCGACGCACTTAAATTATATTTTGACGCAAAACAAGATTTAATAAAATTTTTTGAAACTTTCGAGGGACGTGTGAGTTTAACGAGCGACGTTTGGAGTAGTAGCGTTAGGGTAGGGTTATCTTATATTTGTATAACGGCTCATTGGATCGATCCCGTTTCATGGGATTTAAATAAGCGCGTAATATGTTTTGAAGGTTTTGAATTTCCGCACACGGGTAAGGCTATATATTCAGTAATTATTAAATGTTTGCGTGAATTTAAAATAAAGGATAAAATAATGAGTATTTCTTTTGATAACGCTAGTAATAACAACACCGCAGTAGAGTGGTTAAAACGTGAATTAAAACCAATGCTCAACGGTGCGTTTTTTCACACTCGATGTGTGTGTCACGTTTTAAACTTAGTGGTACAGGATAGTTTAGAAGCTATGGAACCATATGTTGAGAAAATTCGTACTATGCTTAGATTTATTTATTGTACCAAACAGCGAAGTCAAGATTTTCGAAAATTTGTGATCGCACAAGGTCACAAATATTTGAAACCTCAATTTGATATGTCTGTAAGATGGAACTCCACATATAAAATGTTAAAAAGAGCGTTTCAACAAAAAACACTTCTTATGGAATATTACACTATGACAAATAATCATAATTTAACTGATAATGATTGGGACGTACTATTTCATTACATGGATTTATTAAAATGTTTTTATAGGGCGACTGTTTTTTTATCTGGTGTTTATTATCCCACTAGCTCGTTAGTAATTGAAAATTTTGTAAATATCGCACAAAAACTTAACTATTTTAAGCAACACTCCGGATGGCTTCCTTTAATTGAAGTAATAGAAGAAAAATTTTTAAAATATTATAGAGAAATGCCTCCTGCATTTTCATGCGCCGCCGCTTTAAACCCGTTATTCGCTGTAGACGGCGTAGAAAATTTAATAGATGAAATTAACGTTAACTTAGACATAAATATAAGTTTCGATGACGTTGACGACGTTAGTACTACTAAATTTAATTCTATTTTTACCGAATGTTTTAATTATTACGACAACTTATATGGCTCACGACCACGAGAAGAAATAACACAACCTAGGACAAAAGATTCTTTTACAAATAAAATTTTAGAATTAGCTTCCAGAAAAAAAGCACGCACATCGAGTAGTTTAAACGAATTAGGACTGTATACGAAAACACAATTTCGTGATTTTATGACTACGGAAGAGATCGAAAACTTCGATATCTTAAAGTGGTGGAAAAGTAAAGCTAATACCTATCCTATTTTGGCCTATATGGCCCGTGATTTACTAACAATTCAAGCTAGTACAGTAGCTTCGGAGTCCGCTTTTTCTCTTAGTGGCAGGATTTTGAACACGCGGAGGAGCCGACTAAATGAAGAATCACTCGAACTATGCATCTGCTACAAGGATTATTTGGATGCTACGAATAGGAAGCAACACATTTCAGCGTTGGAGGAGAGCTCCGAGGAAATTGAAGAGGAGATGGACAATCTGAATTTATAAAAATGTAATTTTTTTTATTATCATTTAAAATAATAAATTTCTTTTTTTTTCTATTTTTTTTTTAAAGTGTAATTTTGTTTTTTAAAATTTCAATATTAATAAAATTTTTTATTCTAATTTTTATTTCATTTTTTTAATTTTTTTAATTTTTTTAAGTAATTTTTTTCTTAAGAGGGCCCGGCCTGGGCCCGGCCCGGCCCGGCCCGGCCTGGCCCGGGGGGCCGGCTCGGGCCCCTTCCCGGGGTCAAAGCCCGGGCCCGGCCCGAGCCCGATAAAGAAAGGGCCCGGGCTCGGCCCGGTTTGCAAAAGCCCGGGCCCGATCAGGCCCGGTCCGGGCCGGCCCGATCGGGCCTTTTGGGCAGGCCTAATGTTAAGTATGCTTATATGTTCTAGAAGTAAAAATTAGTATAACAACTTGATAAGGAATGAGTCATGCATATCTCAAAACAAAGTCAAAGAGTATCCAAAACAAATTATTAGTAACATGTTGCCCATGTATTTAAAACAAGTACAAATAGATATATTGTAAAACATATTTAATATTCTATAATAATATTAATTAGATAAAATAAGTCTTATATTGAGTAAAAAAAATTAAAAGGTAAACATCCTTGATTGATAATAAGTTTTTGCATGCTCAATAAAATTATTTTAGAATTATAAAAATCATTTACTAACAAATGTGTTAAATGTTTAATATTTTATTTAATATGAATAAGAAAAATATAGGGTAAAATAATAACACCTGCAAAGGCAACAAAACAATAAGTCTAATCACTTTAAGCGTATGTAATACATTTATGTGATTCCAGCATATAAATTGTTAATATAACTTAAATAAAAATATGTGGCAATATTTTTGAAAGTCGTGTCAGTTGATATATTAGAAAATTTGGATATATCAGCTATATCTTATGAAATAACAAAACTATTTTTTCAAAAAAAATTATCATTTTTCTCTCAAAGCCAACGTCTCAGAGGATATTTAAAACACTGATTTTACTGCTCAAATCATTAAAACAATCATTACTGTGTATCATACTTGTTTCAAAAATCCTATCAACAAAAAATTATGACTCGATCAAATAAGGAGGAAGAACAAGAAATGATACCACTGTGGAACGACGACAACAAAATCAAAAAATACCAATCTACCCTACAACAACATGCAAGCCTTTATCCCACTACAGTGGGGTTGGCTGCAGTGGGGTTGGCTATATGGATCCTTTGTCGTCATTGTGCCCTATCTTATGTCATAATCTCACTAATGCCTAAGTACATCATGTCTTTCCTTATAGTTTCATTTCAAGTCTTTATTGGTCTACCCCTCTCTCGTTTAACATGTCTGATGATTAGACTCTCACAACGCCTAATAGGTGCCTCTAATGGACTCCTTTGTACGTGTCCAAACCATCTTAGTCAAGCTTCTCGCATCTTCATTGCAATTGGGGCTACTCATGTCTTATCCCTGATACATTCATTCCTAATTCTATCCAGTCTCGTGTGTCCACACATCCACCTAAGGATTCTCATCTCTGCAACTCTACTTTTTTGCCCATGTACACAATTTATTGCCCAACACTCAGTACGGTAGAACTTGCCCTTAAGTTTTAATGGTACTTTACGATCACACAAGATCCCTGACGCGCCTCTCCACTTCAACCAATCCTCTTGGATTTTGTGTGTCACATCTGTTGGATATTGTATCCATAATAGCCCTGATTTGAATAAGTGCCCCTTGAACTAAGTTGAATTGAGGTTGTATTTGATGTTAGTTTAATTGTGTGTGGTGCGGGTCTTTATTGTCAAGTACAAACCATTGTCAGATTACAATGGGTCTTCAAACACAATTCTATGCAATGTAATCTCGCATTGTATAGAACATCGTGTTGACCCATGTGTAATTTCTTAAATGGGGTGTACTTCATCTAGCATCACAAAGAAAGTTATTGTTCAGAAGTTGCAGATTTTGGCTAAGGCGAATTCGTTGAGTGATCTCGTGAGGCCTCGTTAAATTCGTCGAGAACTCACGTAAGAACTCATAGAATTTGTCGAGTGATCTTAGGAGTACTTGAGAGATCACTGAGAACTGTTGACCACAACGACTAAGTTAAAATAGCTTAGACTTCTCGTATATACTCGACGAATTCGTCGAGTACTTATGTGAGTACTCGTGAAATTAGTTGAGTATTCTTGAGAAGTCAAGTGAACTACCTTAATACTCCAGAGAAGGTTAGTGTTAGTCGGTTCCAAGTAAATTCATCGAGTGCTCAAGTAAATTCGTCGATTACTCTTGAGAGCTTTCAGCCAATTCGTCGAAAGGTCTCGTGAAGTGCAAACGCAAAATCTCTCACAAGTTGTTTCAACTGGTTCATCAAGTGGTCTGGAGAGTTTACGTGATGTCTCGACGAATTTGTACTTACGCGAATTTTCGATCAATTTCATTCTCGTTTTTACGGCTTTCCAAAATTAGGGCTTCCATCATGTAGAGTACACGTGGATGGTAGAACTAAGTTTGAAATCGAGCCGTCAGTGAGGAATCGTCTATAAATACTCAAGGGTTATTTTAGAAAACCCTAATCGCTTATTGATATAATTTTTCGGGATTTCAAAATCGTTTCACGAAGAACACCGACGGCGATACATTTCCCGATCAGTGATTCCTCCAGCAAGAAAAGCTTTGATTGATCTCATGTTCTCAAGTCTTTCAAAATACTTCCAGAGATTCATTCGACGCTTAGTTCAAATCAATCTTCAAGCAATCCTATTCTTCTTCATCAAAATTTAAGTCAAAGCTTTCAAGTAAAGAAGAAGGGTTGTTTTCCAGATCTGAAGAAAAACTCCTAAGAGTTTTAAGAAGATTGTTTACAATTTATTTGTTTGTATAAATCTTTTTATATCTTGTAGGAATTTGTTTGCTTCCGAGATTTGTAGATCCTAGTTGAGAGGATCGTGTATATGGGAAGTTGTTCTCCGAGATTGTAAGAGTTGTATACTCCGAGTGTAGGATTATTTAATATAAGATTTGGTGAAATAATCGAGTCTGGCCCGAAGTGCTAGATACGTGAGGCGGGACAGTGGACGTACCCATTTTGGGGAACCATTATAAATCTTTGTGTCTGTGTTGTGCTTATTCTCTTGTTATGTGCGTTTTATTTTTACAAGATTTTTATTCCGCTATAAACTTCAGGATTCACCTACCCCCTCCCTCCCTCTAGATGATTTAGGTTGACAACTGCATACTTTCAATTGGTATCAGAGTCAGGTTATTCGTTAAAAGGTTAACACCTCAAACGGATCTTGATCTAGTTGTCAAAAGAGAAATGGACAAGAGCAAGGATTTGTCCTCGATGAAGCTCTCGGTGTGCACCAAGGAAAACTTCCCTATGTGGAATGGGACAACAAGATAATGGATTTGAACAAAGATGAGATAGCTCTTGTTGCTCTGGATAAGAAAGCAAAAAACATCATTGACAGTGTGGTGGACGATTCTATGCTGCAAAACTTAATTCACTGTAAGTCTGCAAATGAGATGTGACAATCTATAATTGTTTTTATGAAAGGAACTGAAGAAGTTAAGGATGATCGGAGATCTCTGCTCAATCAGAAATACGAAGCCTTCAAGCAAGATGAGAGGGACATTATTGCTGACTGCTACGAGAAGTTTTTCAAGATCGTCAACGCCCTAAGAAATTATGGTCGTGAATTTACCAATGGCGAGTTTAATGACAAATTCTTGAGATCCCTGACAAAGGAATGGGACAACAAGATAGTTGATATAAGGGAATTTGGTAAAATGGCTACAATGGAGGCAAAGATCTTGTTCGGGAAGCTGTTATCCAATGAGCTGAAACTCAATATCAGAAAGGCAGAAGAAGAGGGAGGCAAGACTTCAGTCAGAGAGAAATTCGTAGCACTGAAGGCAAAAGGGTAAAGAAAAGGCGGAGCTGTGTCACCAGCAATGATACATGCCTCAATTGAACATGAAGATTCAGAGCTAAGCTTATCTAATTCTGAAATGTCAGATAGAGAGTTCTCCTTACTCTCCAGACAGTTTAAGAGGTTGCTCAGCAAAAGGAGGCAAATGAAAAATCATCCTTCCTCATCTGACTATAGAAGATCACGTCGTAATGGTAATCATCTCAAGAGAAGCTCCAACAGTAATGACAGTTATAAGTCTAAACAGAACAAATACATTTCTTCTGATATTATTTACTATTGTTGCAATAAGCCAGGACACATGATCGTCGACTGTCCTCACAAGAAGAATGAAGGATCGAAGAAAGAAGAAAAAAGATCCTTCAAAGGAAAGAAGAAAAAAGATCCTTCAAAGGAAAGAAGAAAAGGACTTCATCGCGAAGAAGTCAAAGACTTTTAGTGACAGTGAGTCAAGCTAAGATGAAGAAGCCTACTTTGGGCATAGGGCAAATACATACAAGGATAACTGCCGACTCTCAATATAATGGGAAGGTAAATTTAAACACCCCTCTGTCTGATTCTGATGCAGACTCCGACGATCATGAAGATCACCTCTCTGAGGATGAGTCGGACTTAATGATGCAGTATCGAGTACTACTGAAGGTATTTGACAAATGCCGCAAGGTAGTCAAATCTCAGGCCAAAGAGATAGTATCTCTCAAGGCATTGGAGTCTGAACTGAGGGATGAAATTGAGAGATTGTCTCCCCTTAGAGATGAAATCCAATCCTTGAAAAAGGAACCGGAGCGCTCTACTAAGTAAGTCTGAATGAGTTCATAGATGAACTTGGAAGAAAATTTATTGATTGAAAGAAAGCTTGTTGAAAGCTTCTCGAAATCAAAGACTGTTCTTCCTCTCATTAATGGATTTTTAGCATCTAAGTCAGGTGGTATTGGATATAAGGCTTATAGAAATAGAAAGAGGGCTCCTCAAGGTCAATCTGTATTCAAGAAGGTAATCCTTCCTACAAATCAGTATGACCTTAAAACATCCTATGGTCATTTTGTTAGACCAACACATGTTGTCTCTAACAAAAATAACCAAGGATGTAGCCGTCCCAGAAATCTCAGAACGAGTGCTCTGAAGGAACCTTATGAAAAGATCGTTCTGAAGCATTATGCTTCATTGGTTCATGAACAGAAGGAGAATAAAGCCTATCACTTGTTGTTCTCATGAGCCTTCTACTTCTAGATCAGCACCTCCTGCTAGATCTCCTGCTCAAATGATAAAGCAGGAGAAGAAAAGAAGATACAACAAGTTTGACTATTGGTGATGTGTCAAAATTGGTCACTTCGTCATAGATTGTTGGTATAATTCATTTGAACATAAGAAACTCCGAGTTAACAATGCTAGAATGACCCCTCGCAATGTTAACATTCTCAGTAGTGTTCATCTAACAAGAAACCAAGGACCCAAATAGTCCAAAGGCAAACAAAAATCGTATCTAGTACTTGGACAGTGGATGTTCCAAGCATATGACCAGAACAAGAAGCCTACTATAAAATTATACCTCAGTCAAAGAAGGTCCAAAAGTATTTTTGGCGTTTTGAAAGAGAAATCACAAAAGACTACGGTATGAATACCAACGGTATAGTCTCTCTCACAGACATAGCTAATGTTAAAGGATTACAATATAATCTCATAAGCATAACTCAATTATGTGACAAAGGATATATGGTTGAGTTCTACAAGAACAAGTGTCTGATAAAAACTTCTGATAAATCAGAAACTATTTTAATAAACACTCGGAGTAGAAGTATTGTTGCCTTAATTTTCTTTGTTTTGAATCTTCTACATCTGTGTATTTTTTGGCAAAAGATAGCGCATCTCTTTGTGATCAATGGCACAAGAGACTAGCACATATTAATTTTAAAAATATAAATATGTTATTTTCTCATAATTTGGTTTGTGATGCACCTAATATTAAGTGCGTTAAAGAGAGACCTTGTCACGCACGCCAGTTGGGTAAGCAGACAAGAGCTAGCTTTAAAAGCATCGTCGCTAAAGACTTCCAAATGTCTATATCTGCTTTATATGGACTTATTTGGTCCCTTGTCGGTTCGTAGTTTAGGAGGTAAAGCTTACACCTTTGTTATTGTTGATTACTACTGACGTTTTGCATGGGTTTTCTTTCTAAAACATAAGTCAGATACCTTTGACTCTTTCACTAGATTTGTCAGGCAAACACAAAATGAATTGAACAGCTCTGTGGTTAAAATTAGAAGTGACCATGGAATATAATTTGAATCTGGTGTTATGACAGAGTTTTGTGCAAGCCTAGGTATCTTTCATGAGTTTTTCTCTTCTTGTAATCCACAGCAAAATGGAGTTGCCGAGAGAAAGAATCCGAGAAAGCTACGGATTTTTGTGACTGTAGTCGGTCTCGGCCAATTTATAATTGCCTCTACTTTTGCTGGATCTACATATAATCCATGTTTTGTAATCACATGACCCAAGAAAGAAACTTCATTTAACCAGAAATCACATTTAGAAAATTTTGCATATAAGGCATGACTTTTCAATGTCTGCAACACAATCTTCAAGTGTTCTGCATGTTCACCCTTATCGAATATATCAGGATGTCATCGATAAATACGATAACAAACCTATCCAGATATTCCTCGAATACCTGGTTCATTAAGTTCATGAAAACAGCTGGCGCGTTTCTCAATCCAAACGACATGACTACGAACTCAAAGTGTCTGTATCTTGTGTTGAATACAGTCTTGTAAATATCGTCTTCCTTTATTCGCATCTGATGGTATTCCGATCTTAAGTCAATCTTGGAAAAGACTTTTGCATTACTCAATTGTTCGAATAGATCGTCAATGCGAGGTAGAGGGTATTGGTTTTGAATTATCAACTTATTCAGTTTTCGATAGTCGACACATAATCGAAACGAACCATCTTTTTTTTAATGAAAAGCACTGGAGCTACCAATGGTGAAGTGCTTGGTCGTATGAAATCTTTATCGAGTAATTCTTGCAATTGACTTTTCAGCTCTGCCAATTATTTAGGAGTCATACGATATGGTGCCTTTGCTACTGGTCTAGCTCCTTCCACCAAATCGATATGGTGCCTTTGCTACTGGTCATGCTTTTCAGCTCCAAACTTTGGAAGAATTATCACACTCTATCTCAACCAGCTGGACAAGAATCGATTGGATATGTCCACTGGTGTGCAAATTCATCACCTGAAGAAGATAGACGCATCAATTTTTGCTCGATAGGAACGAAGAATTCCCAGGTAGGGGGTAGAGAGATATGGGTGAAGGTTCTGGATTGCCGGAAAGACCTCACACTGCAGCCATGGAGAAGAATGTGCAAATTCATCCTTGAAGACTCTTTCATACCTCCTCAAAAGAGAAGAAGATATGGGAAAGGCTCATCGACAAGAAGATCAGATCCTAATAAAGAAAACAGAGAATATGCTGAAGTATGGAGTCCTATCTCTAAAGGTATTATTTTGGACATATTCAGCATAATTGACTTGACAAATGAAGAGTCAAAGCTATACTACAGCGAAGAGGAATGGGATAAGCATGAAGTGTCAAATGTGAAGAGTAGGCTTCATTTCAGACAGCATGGAAGAGAGAATCCTGATGCTCCTCCTCCACCAAGATATTATCTCAAGTCATATGCATATTTTGACAGGCAGCATGAGAAGAGCAAGGGAAAGGAGCATTCTTGAGACTAGCATTTCTTTATATTATGTTATGTTGTGAATGTCTTAAAATGCCCGCAAGAAATTTTTATATATATATTAATGTTTTGTTAATCTCTTGTTCTTTTGAATTCATATATCTTTTGTGTCTTCTGTTTCTTTACTTTATTGTCTGTGCAATTCAGCTTAGTAAATAGGGTTCTGACTTCTTCAAATATGAGAAGATTATTGGTATTGTATCCACAATAGCTCTAATTTGAAAAAGTGTATCTTGAACTAAGTTGAATTGAGGTTGTATTTGATATTAGTTTTAGTTATATGTGGTGCAGGTCTTTATTGTCAAGTACAAACCATTGTAAGGTTACAATGGATCTTCAAACACAGTTCTGTGTAATGTAATTCCTCATTGTATGGAACATCGTGTTGACTTATGTGTAATTTCTCTAATGGGGTGTACTTCATCGAGCATCACAAAGGAAATTATTGTTTAGAAGTTGCAGATTTTGGCTAAGGTAAATTTGTCAAGTGATCTCGTGCGGTCTTGTTAAATTCATTGAAAACTCACGTAAGCACTCGTAGAATTTGTCGAGTGATCTTAGGAGTACTTGAGAGATCACTGAGAACTGCTGAACAAAACGGCTAAGTTAACATAGCTTAGACATCTCGTATATACTCGACGAATTCGTCGAGTACTTACGTGAGTACTCACGAAATTCGTTGAGACCCCTCGAGAAGTCAAGTGAACTACCTTAATACTCCAGAGAAAGTTAGTGTGAGCCGGTTCAAGTAAATTCGTTGAGTACTCTCGAGAGCTTTCAACTAATTCGTCGAAAAGTCTCGTGAAGTCCAAACATCTCATGCAAGCTCTCTCCCATGTTTTTTTGACTGGTTCGTCGAGTGGTCTGGAGAGTTTACGTGATGTCTCGACAAATTTGGACTTAAGCGAATTTTCGTTCAGTTTCGTTCTCATTTTTACGGCTTTCCAAAATTAAGGCTTCCATCACGTACAGTACACGTGGTGGTAGAACTAAGTTCGAAATCGAGCCGTTAGTGAGAAATCGTCTATAAATAGTCAAGGGTTATTCTAGAAAACCCTAATCGCTTATTGATATAATTTTTCGGGATTTCAAAATCGTTTCACGAAGAACACCGACGGTGATAATTTCCCGATCAGTGATTCCACCCACAAGAAAAGGTTTGATTAATCTTCTGTTCTCAAAGTCTTTCAAAATACTTCCAGAGATTCATTCGACGCTTAGTCCAGATCGATCTTCAAGCAATTCTATTCTTCTTCATCAAAATTTGAGTCTGATTTCAAGCAAAGAAGAAGGGTTGTTTTCCAGATCTGAAGAAAAATTCCTAAGAGTTTTAAGAAGATTGTTTACAATCTATTTGTTTGTATAAATCATTTTATACCTTGTAGGAAGATGTTTGCTTCAGCGATTTGTAGATCCTAGTTGAGAGGATCGAGTGTATTGGAAGTTGTTCTCCGAGATTATAGAAGTTGTATACTCCGAGTGTATGATTATTTAATCTAAGATTTGGTGAAATAGCCGAGTCTAGCCCGAAATGCTAGATAGGTGGGGCGGGACAGTGGACATACCCATTTTGGGGAACCACTGTAAATCTTTGTGTCTGTGTTGTGCTTATTCTATTGTTCTATGCGTTTTATTTTTACTAGATTTTTATTCCGCTATAAACCGCAGGATTCACCTATTCACCCCCCTCTATGTGATTTAAGTTGACAACTGGAGATTTTCAACATCTTTATCAATACCTCCCTCTTTTTGAACTATCGATCCAAGATATTTAAATCATTCACTATGGGAAATATCTTGATCATCCAACTTAATAATGAAGTCATTTGTCCTTATTGCATAGCTAAATTTGAGCTTCATATCTTCGTCTTTGTCCTGCTCAACCTAAAACCCTTCTCTCTCGCCAAGATTCAAGTTTTGCGTTTACACCCTCGCGTGTCTTATCGACAAAAATGATATCATCTGCAAATAATAAGCATCAAGGTATTGTTTGTTGGATATGTCCGGTGAGCTCATCGAAGATAAGGGTAAAGAGATAAGGGCTTAAAGCTAAACCTTGATATAAGCCAACATCGATAGAGAATTCATGTGTTAATCCTCCAGATATCCTCACCCTTGTCACTGAATTTGTATACATATGTTTGATTATGTCAATGTATGATAAATTTACATCTTTCTTTTCTAAAACTCTCCATAAGATCTCTCTTGGAACTCTATCATAAGCTTTCTCAAGGTCGATAAACAGCATATGCAAATCTTGTTTTTTTTCTCGGTAGTTGTCAATGAGTCTCCACAAGACTAGCTTTCATGGTCGACCATCTGGCATGAATCCAAATTGAGTCGTCAATTTAATTTCTCTCTAATTAAGACAATTTTGTGTATCTCTTTTGCTTTTATACAAACGTACCAAGATATTTTTTCTTCATTAGTTTGGCATTCTGTTTGACTTCAGTATCTTATTGAAAAAACATGTAAGCCACAAAATTCTTTCATTTCCTATACATTTTCATACTTCGATAGGAATATCGTCTGGCCCAACAGCCTTTCTAATTTTTTATAATTAAATTTTACAATACAACGTTATGTTTTTATACTCTTCTGATTTACTTAAATTTTTCAAGTTCAATTCATTGTCTTTTGTTTCAGTATAAAATGATAAAAGTATTTTTTTTCATCGTTCTTTAATATTTATATCATCAGTTAAAACTGTATTTTTTTCATATTTTATGCATTTTTACTTGACTTAAATCTCGTCTTTTTTTCTCTACCTCGCTCTTCATCTTTGGTATCTAATCGATATAAAATTTTTCATAAGCTTAATTTCTTGTTTTACTTGCTGCATATTTAGCTTATTTTTTGCGACTTTATAGCTGACTAAGTTTTCATTATTCCTACAAGCGTAGAGTGATTTATAGCTGATCCACTTTCTCATCACTTTATCTTGCACTTTTTTTTTTACCAACAAGATTCTTTATTTGAAAGCGCACGACCTTTTGATACTTCAAGTATGTTCTTTTTGGTTGTCCTTAAATGTGAAGACAACTTCCCATGAGACACTAGTATCAGCATAAAATTCATCAACTAGTTATTTCATAATTGTTATCTTAAAAGCAATCTGGTTTTCCATCTCCAAATTCCACCACCGAATTTTTGACAACATTTTTATTTGTCTTAAATTTATTATATCTAATTTGTACGTCTAACACTACTAATCTATGTTGTGTTGTCAAAATTTATTCTGATATGACTTTATAATCCTTACAAATCATTTTATCCATTTTGTGAGTCATATTAAAATCAATTTGTAACTTATTTGGTCCGCTTTTAAACGTAATTAAATATTTCCCTATTTATAAAATGTGTATTGGTCACAATTAGCTCATGTGCTACTGCAAATTCTAAAATGGTTCGGCCTTATTCATTTTTTCTTCATATCCAAATCCTCCATGAACAGTTATATAATCTACATTTTTCTTCCATATATGTCCATTTAAGTCTCTTTCTACGAAAATCTTCTTTTTTTTTCTGGATTTCTCTTACTAAATCATCTAAGTCTTCCCAAAAATTGTACTTTAATAGCTTTGCTTAATCCTACTTGTAGCTCGTAAGCACTGACCACATTAATTGTTTCTTTTTCTATAACCAATTTAAGAGCTATGATTCTATCATCTTTTCTATTTACCCCAACAACTTTATTCATCCAAGTAGTATCCACAATAATACCGACTTCACTGCCTGTTTTATTTTTTCCTGTGTACCATAATTTAAAACCTGAATTATCTAAAAATTTAGCTTTATCACACACTAATTTAGTCTCTTGCAGGCATTAAATATTTATCTTTCTCTACATCATTGTATAAACTACTTCCATAAGTTCCCAGTTAGAGTACCTATATTCTAACTTTCAAACCTAAGTCGGTCATAATTCTTATGACATGCATCCCTAGGACGTCTAATATGAGAGGACCTTTGTCAATTTAACACTACACTCAAGTCCTCATGTAGGTGCAGTGGTCCTTGCCAAGACGTCGCATTCTAACCATACGAAGACAACTCTTGCATATTTAACACTACACCCAAATTCTGGAGATGCAGCGGTTCTTGCAAAGATGCCGCATTTGGACCCTGCGACGCGTTCCTCAGGGGGAACAACCTAGTTTTTGCACAATTTCTCAAATAATTCATATTCATAAGGGTGACTAGATTTTACGCTGACCGTCTACCTAACACAACCCTCACCATTTTTCATTCGGGCTTGGGACCCTCACCAATCTACCCTAGAATAACTAATTCATAACCACTATATCTTAAGCGATAAAATTCAAAAATCATATGATATTTATATTTTAATCAAACTTCATGCTAAACGATCAAATCACGTGATTGTTTAAAAACTTTTGTTTTTTATATATCAATATAACATGGAGCAACAACCAAAATAGTACAGCATTTTCAATAAGAATTCTAGGCGCAATAAGCCAATGAGTAACAAAATTATAACAAAGACTAATGTTCACTTAAAATTAAATAACAATTAAAAGTTGTTCTTCATTTTTTTAAAATACAAAAGGCCGCTTCTCATTTCCATTTTTTGAGCAAAGAATCATAAACCTACTACATTTCATTCTAAACCATCAAATAATTTAAATGGTATTCAGTCTTTAATCTTCTAGATCAATATAATAAGGAACGACAAAAAATACTTAAGCCTTTACAATAGGAATGTAGGAATAATAGACCAACAAGCAACAAAAGATAAACAAAGAATAAAGTTCTCCCAAATATATATAATCATTAAAACACAATCATTTAGGAAATGTTCGTTTTACCAGTTTTTGTTGGAGGGAATTGATTTTGATTAAAACCAAAAATTAGTAGCTTTTGGAAACAGGCAAAAATCAAAAATTTTGTTCGTTCAGAGGTAATTATTAAGATGGAAAGAATTCACGGTGAGTCAACTGTTCATCTTCTTCTTGAGCAAAGGAACTCCCGGTCTCCAAATCTCCATCGATCGTCTCCCATTTGTCTCTTCTTCGAGGTCATGCGAAGGAGCTTCACGGTGAGGCTCACGAAGGACATGAAAAATGCCTCTGCGAGCAGCTGAGAAAAGCCTGACATCTGCGAAGGAGCTTCACGGTTGTGGAGATGGCGCGGGACAAAGAAAATCAACGGCTGGTACAGTCGTCTTCTTCCTTTGTACCCATTGGTACAATTGATCGCAAATAGCAAAGGAGCTACAGTTGAAAACCGACAAATTAGGCCGGTTTTGTAGACAGACTCATTTCTAAAGGCCCAAAACCTATGAGTTTTGGGTGAAACCTAATTTGTTATGTGCTTTATTGTGTCGTTATTATGTGTCATATTGTGTCGTATTATGTATCGTATTATGAGGTGTCAATCATGTTGTATCTTTATTATCATTTCATTACGTTAGGTGAGAAGTTAGGTGAGAGTTAGGAGATTATTAGGTGACTCATCATTACGTGTAGCCTATATAAAGGCATGTGGGGGTATGTATGAGGTAAGCAAGAAAGTATTCTAATTCCTTCCTCCATTGTGAGATCTTGGTGGCTCTCTCCTCAGACGAGCAACCCCGCCTAGGCAGCCGCGGTTCCGGCTCCACGGTATCCCCGCCATCGTCATCTCCACCTCCGGCCACCATTTCATTCTTCTGCATCCGCTTATTCGACACCAACAGAGCCCTCCCCCCATCCCCGTGCTTCCTTTCGGAGTCCTGTAGGGACTGATTTCTGCATCAGCGTCGGCCTGCTCCCTGTCCAGCAATATCGACGCCCGCACTCTGCCCTGCAGCATCGTCTCCAGCCGCAGCATCGTCTCCAGCCACAACATCGTCTCCAGCATCTGTCCTGCAGCATCTGTCCTGCGGCATCGTCTCCAGTCGCAGCATCGTCTCCAGCCGCAGCAACCTCAAGCGCCAGCCAGCACTCTGCCCTGTAGCATCGTCTCCGGCCTCGTCAAGCCGCGCCGCTTCGTCGGGCATCCTCGATCTCTGCTCCTGCATGTCCTGCGCAGGTGACGGAGCATCAAGCATTTTCCTCCATCTTTTCCCAAGCCTCACACGTCGTTGAGCCCCTCCTCTACATCACCGCCGCAGCACGCCACTTCATCGAGCCCCACGCCCTGTCGCGCTGCATCGAGCCCCGCACACGGCACGCGGCTCCTTTTTCTAAAATGTTGTCTTTGCCATCCTTCTGACTTCTGAACCACTCTCATACAAGTATTATTTTATTTTATTACAACTAAAGGCAATGGGCCCCACCACTAATTCCATCCAGCAACCTCATTTTTCTCTTTAAACAGCTCGGCCCGACCATTCCAAGCCTCACTTTTATTTATCAGTGGGCCCCTCTCTTTGTTGTCAATATTGGGCGCCACCGCGGCTCTCGCGGCCACTCTCAGTCATCTGAATCGGCGCACTCCAACCGCCCGGTCACCCGCTTCTCTTCTCGCTCCTCATCCAGCACTATGGGCGACTTCTTTGAACAACTCAATCAAATTATGTCCATACTACATAATCTCATGGCGCAACAAGCTGCGCACACTGCTCTTGCGGACCGTCATCAGGAGGCCATTGTTGCGCTCGCCAAGCGCATCGATGATCTGTCAACCGCCCCGCCACATGATCATGCAAGCAGCAGTCAGGCACAGCCACTTCTCCGCAATGCCCCACCGCCCCTGACCGTCCACGAACCACCACCATCGGTCCTCGTGCGCCCAGACGCTGCAATTGTGTCGCGCTATACCAGATTAGAGCTTCCAACCTATGATGGGAAAAGTGATCCCTTGAGCTGGCTTAGCAAGTGTGAACAATTCTTCGGTCACCAGCAAACTCCGGCAGCAAATCAAATCCATCTCGCATCTTTCCATATGCTTGATCCGTTGTTTTATGGGCTTCTCGATTTCTCATCGACTGACTGAATCTAATTTGGGACGAGTTCAAGAGGCTCTGCAACTTGCGTTTCGGACCTCCTATTCGCAGTAACCCCCTCGGTGCACTAACAACTCTACGACAAACGGGTACCAGAGACGAGTACATGGAACAATTTCAGCTCCTCTTAGCGCATGTCCCTCTTGCCCCAGATATGCAGGTCAACATTTTCACCGCAAGACTGCGAGCGACTGCGTCTGGATGTAGAGTTTGAGGCCCCTCCGGACTTGGTGGCTGCTATGAGCCTGGCCTGGCTCTGTGATCGTCGACTCCAGCTGTCCCAGGAGGCATATCCACCTGCTACCGACATTGTTACACAGGACCGAGGCGAGGGTCCTCCAGCACCACAGGTCTGCCACTTATCTCGGGCTGAGATGCTGCAACACCGCGCGCAAGGATTGTGTTTCAATTGCGACGAGCAGTACACTCGTGGTCACAGGTGTACCTGGCATTTCTACCTACACGTTGAGGACTCTGACGACGAGGGCATCAGATAAAGCTTGAGGTCAAGCTTTTTCGAAGGACGGGTGAGATGTTATGTGTCGTATTGTGTCGTTATTATGCGTCGTATTGTGTCGTATTGTGACGTATTATGTATCGTATTATAAGGTGTCAATCATGTTATTGTATCTTTATTATCATTTCATTATGTTAGGTGAGAGTTAGATGACAGTTAGGAGATTATTAGGTGAGTCATCATTACGTGTAGCCTATATAAAGGCATGTGGGGGTATGTGTGAGGTAATCAAGAAAGTATTTTAATTCCTTCCTCCATAGTGAGATCTTGGTGGCTCTCTCCTCTGACGAGCAACCCCGCCTAGGCAGCCGCGGTTCCGGCTCCACGGTATCCCCGTCATCGTCATCTCCACCTCCGGCCACCATTCCGACTAGTTATCACTGTTACGGAAGTAGATCCGTAACATAATTCCATCCAGAAAAAGCCCCAAACGAAAACAAATATTGAAATTGACCCAATTCCTTCCTCTCAAAACCGATCCATCCAATTCCATCCTTCAAAAATATCAAACTAACAGAAATATTGGAATTAGGTGTCCAATTCGAATTTTTTCTCCTAAAACCTGTGAAACGAACGCACCCTTACCTTTCTTTAGAAAATAACACTCTTATCCCCCTCTTCCTTATTTCAAAATGGCTTGAAATCACCGATTAGAAGCAAAATTGATCTGAAGAATATTCTTTAGATTAAGTTTATATCTAGTTATTGACCAGTTAGAAAATACACAGGATTTGAGGATTTTTAGACCTATTGAAAAAGGAAAAAAATTGTTGGAAGAACATGTTTGTCAGATGACTCTCTTCTTAAAACAAGAAAGATACGTATAAATAATTTACCCCTCGATATTAAGTCAAAAAGGGTTCTAAACAATTGGGAATAATATTTAATAGGAATCGTAACTTAAAAAGTGTTCACCCTCCATATTTAGATTCATAGCCCATAACAGAGTTAACCCTCCTAATTTAGATTCATAGTTTCATTAAATCAGGTATACAGTAAGCTAAATAAGGATAAAGAAAACAAAATGGAACTTTAATCAAATACCATTCTAATCTAAGCAGCTCTAACATATGATCCAAATAAGGGTGCATACGAGTCGAGCTCGAGCCAAGCTTGGCAAAATTTTCAAGTTCATGCTTGTTATTTTGAGCTCGAGCTTGATCAAGCTCAAGACTTGTATATGGAGCTCAAGCTTGACTCATAATTTCGCAAGCTCGAGTTAAGCCTGAGCTGCTCACGAGCTTTTTAGTTCATAAATTGTATTATACATAAAATTATTAAAATTAAAAAACTATAAAAAAGCTCACGAGCCGCCCTCTCCTCACCAAGCCGTGCATACCGCTGTCGTTGCGTCCCCGCGTCTGCAGGGCTTCTGTGGTTGATTCCTGACTTCTAACGACTCCTTCCGTCGCCATTCCGCCGACCTTCTGTAGGGTTTACGACATTGTGTCGTGTCGTCTGGGTCGACTTCTTCTGCGCAACCTCTGTTGGGTCTCTCGCACGCGTGTCTCTGCATCTTGAGCTTGTTTATGCGCCTACTCCGGTGCAGCCTCCGTTCCTGCGCCTGTTCCACCTCTTTCCTTCACCTCTATGGACGCCCTCAACGCGCGGATTGGCTACCGCTCGTGACAGTCCACCCCCCGGTGGAAGTCCTTTCAGACTGCCTGGATGAAATCGATACAACTCTCTCTGACATTCAAGTCACAGTCCGGGAGATTCACTCCCTCTCCACTCGACCAGCCACGCCACCAGCGCCACCGGCCCCAACAGCTCCCTTTATCTCCTCTCTGCGTCAAATCGTTAGGGTTTCATGCACCCTTCAGTGACCAGTCGGCTCCCCACCTACGCCGATTCGACATTCTGGTGTTCGATGGAACTGATCTCATGGGCTTTCTGGCCCGCACGGAGCAATATTTTGACCTTAAGGGCACTCCGGAAGCCATAAAAGTGCCTCTTACGACGATCTACATGGAGAGCTCGACCCTCTATTGGGTTTGTTGGCTTCGCTAGTACGCGCCTACTCTCTCCTGGGCGGCCCTCAAGGATGAGCTGCTTCGTCGTTACGACACGCGCCATTCTGGAAACCCCTTCAAGCACCTGAGCAACGATCATTAGACAAATACCATTGATACCTACATTGATGCCTTCATTAAGATCGCCGCACATGCTCCTGGCTTGTCAGCAGCCCACTACTTGGGCACCATCCTTGCCATCCTTCATCCGCACATCCGAGCCCGCCGACCGGTGCATGATCCGACTACACTTACTCGAGCGATGGAACAAGTTCTCCACGTTGAAGAGGATTTTGCCGCCTTGTCCTTCAGCCCGGCACTCCACCCCGTTGGCATATCCTCTTCAACCAGCACCGGCTCAATTAGGCTTCATTTGGTTAAGCTTATTTGGGCGTTCCGTTTTCATAAAACGCCACCCTTCCCGATATTTTCCATTTGGTTACCCGCTCCCGCTCGTTCAGCGCCGCGTTTTATCGCTGCTCAAAAAAACTACGGGCCGAAACTTTTTCCCCGAGCTTCAGTCTGTCGTGTTTAGGGTTTTCCCCGCTGCATACTCTGTCGGCATCCCGCATCTCTTCCGCGACGGTGCAGGACGATTCTCCCGCATCTCATCCGGCGACGGTGCAGGACGATCGTATCCAACAACGGTGCAGGACGATTCTCCGGTGTATCCAGCGACGGTGCAGGACCATTCTCCGGCGCATCCCCCGTCTTCCCCGACATGTAGCTTCCCGGATCTGTAGGCGGAGGTGGAGGAAGAGGCGGAGGCGGATGCGGAGGCGGAGGCGGAAAGGCTTTAAATTATAATTATATAAACTATATACTATAAACAGTAACATTAAAAATATATATATAAATATATATAATTTATAATATATATAAAAATTATAATAAATATAAATATATATATATATAAATTATAATACATATTTATTATAATTTTTATATATTAGAAAAAATAATTAAAAATTATATAATAAAAAATATTTATAAAACGTCACCGCTATTTTGTCAAAAGGTTCTCTGTTTTGAACAACTCTGCAAACACAGACTACCCAAACAGATCTTCATTTTCAGCAACCAGTTTCCAACAGCTCCATTTACCAACCTGTATTTACAACAGCTCCTTTTACAACTGCAACCGCTCTCCCAAATGAAGCCTTAAGCCACTGAAACCTCTGCTTCGTCTTCCGGCCAAACCCCCTACTACCCCAGGCCGGCCTCCATCGCGATGTCCTGCAGCACCTCCCCGGGCTAAGATACCGGTGCATAGGATCTCTCAGGCGAGTACTTGGACCTTCGCGACAAGGGATTTTGTTTTTGGTGTAAGGTTCCTTACTCCCCTACACATACATACCCGAACAAAGACTTCAAAATGCTCCTTGGGGGCAAAGATGACGACATCGGCATAGCAAACTTTGAGGCTTTGGAGCTAGATGAGGACGACCTCGACCCGATCCCAACAGCTCTTCTCTGTCGCCTCGAGGTCTCCTGTTACTCGGTTTGAGGCATGGCCGGGTTGTGTACCATGAAGCTGGAGGTCATTCTCGGTGTGGTCTGGTTGCACATGTTAGGCGACATTCAGCACAACTGGGATCGCCTCACCATAGTCTTCGAGGCGTCGGGTGCCACTCACCGACTGCAGGGAGACTCGTCCTTGGGCCGTCCTCGTGCTGCCTTGCACTCCATCCAGCGGACAATAGACCCGGACTTCAGCGTCCTCCTGTGGCACATGGAGGCGACAGCTTCCCAGGCACTGCACTCTTTGCACGATGACATCCAGCGACTCTTGGACATGCATGAACGCCTCTTTTCTACACTACACAGGCTTCCCCAAAACGGGACGCCGATCACGCAATTATCCTACAGTCAGGAGCATTTGCGATCTCCGTCCGCCCGTATCAATATTGCAATGATCAGAAGACGGCTATGGAATCCATGGTCATCAAGATGCTTATGGCAAGCATCATGCAACCAAGAGCCCCCTCTCCAGTTCGATTCTCCTAGTGCGAAAGAAGAATGGCAGTTGGAGATCTTGTGTGGACTATCGAGAACTAAACAAGCTCACCAATCCAGACAGGTACCCAATTCCCCTCATCCAGGAGCGGTTGGATGACTACAAGGAGCGACTTACTTCTCCAATTTAGATTTTCGCTCGGGGTATCACCAGATTCGATTCCGAGCCGAGGATGTGCCCAAGACGGCATTCCACACCCATGAAAACGACTATGAGTCTCTAGTCATACCCTTTGGTATGACTAATGCCCCAGTAACATTCCAATCCACATTGAATGATGTCTTCCGTCCATATCTACGTAAGTTCGCATTGGTATTTTTTGATGACATAATAGTCTACATCTCTTCTTGGCAGCTTCATCGGGACAACCGGGTCACTGTACTTCAACTTCTCGCAAAGCGCCAGTTGGTGGCCCACCACAATAAGTGCCCATTCGGGTAGACAAAGATTGAATATTTGGGGCACATCATATCGGTTGTCGGTCTGGCTATGGACCCGGCCAAGGTTAATGTTGTCCTTCAGTGGGAGACTTAGACGAGCATCAAGGCGGTGCGCAGATTTTTGGGCCTTACAGGATACTACCGCCGATTCATCTGCAACTACGGGGTGTTGGCGGGTCAGTTGACCGACCTCCTCAAGAAGGGGGGACTGTTCTCTTGGAGTCGGGAGACCCAGGAGGCCTTTCATGGCCTAGAGCACGCACTCGCATCATCCCCAGTCCTGGGGATGCCGAACTTTTTGGAGCCATTCGTTGTTGAGTGTGAAGCCTCCGGGAAGGGGTGGGTGCGATCCTCATGCAGGGGGGTCGGCCCATCACCTTCTTCAACAAGGCCATCTCTAATTGGTGGGATGCGACACCCGCCTACGACAGCAAGCTCCAGGTACTTGTTCTCTCCATTCAGCATCGGCGCTTGTATCTTCTTGGGTGGCCCTTTGTCGTGCGCACAAATCATCGTAGTCTGCGCCACTTGAGGAGTCAAAAGGTCATAACGCCCACATAACATCTTTGAAATTTATTTCTCTCATGTTTGTTGCTTCATGACCAGCCCGAAATGCACTTTGATCTTTACTTTAGACGGATCGTGACAATTGCCAAACTCCTTGGATACCAGTTCTCCATCGAGTACAAGATGGGGTATATGAACACCGCAGTTGATGCCCTGTTCCGACGAGAGCACGTGGGAAGCATGGTAGCGATCACCCGTGCCAGTTGGCACGATGTTGAGGCCCTGCAGGCAGAGGTGCATAGGAACCTCCATTATGCCTCATCATACGGGATTTGCGAAGTGATCCGGGTTCGCACCCTCCCCCCTTTGGGCTAGTTGGAGATCAGCTTTTCTACCATGATCGTCTCGTGGTTGCTGATTCATCATCCTGGATTCCCTGCTTGCTCCACGAGTTTCATGCTACCGTCGACTTGAGGCCACCTTGCACCGATGGGGCATGTTGCGGTCCGTGCAGTAGTTTGTGGCCAACTGTCTGAAGTGCCAGAAGATCAAGTACCAGACTCTCTCGTCAGCTGGACTCCTCCAACCTCTACCCGTGCTTGATATAATCTGGGAAGATATGGGCATGGATTTCATCACTCGCCTACCCCTCTCCCAGGGCTATGATTGTCTTCTCTTAGTAGTGGATCGTCTGCTCAAGTACGTCGTCTGCCCAAGTAGGCATGGATTCCATCACTCGCCTACCCCTCTCCCAGGGCTATGATTGTCTTCTCGTAGTGGTGGATCGTCTGCCCAAGTACGTCCATTTCATACCTATTCGTCATCTCTACACCGCCAGCTCAATTACTCGGATTTTCATTGGGGAGGTGGTCCACCTCCACGGGTTTCCATGTTTCATCATGAGCGATCGCGACCCGGTTTTCATTAACTCCTTCTGGCAGGAGTTGTTTCGTCTTCAAGGGACCAAGCTGCGATTCAGAACCGTGTACCACCCGCAGACAAACGAGCGACAGAGGTCCTCAATTGTTGCATGGGAACGTACTTGCGCTATTTTGCGACCAAGTAGCGTCGACAATGGACCCAGTGGATCGCATGGGCTGAGCTATGGTACAACACATCCTATCAGTCCTCCACGGGCGTTACCCCCTTTCAGGCGGTGTATGGCTACCCATCCCCCACTCATACCATGTGGCTTACCTAGCAAATGCCAAGTGCAAGCCCTGGCCTCCAACCTTCAGGACTGGGACGAGGACCTCCGTCAACTGAAGCACCATCTAGCACGAGCCCAGCAGCACATGATCCAGCAGGCCATTTGTCACCGTCACAAGCTGGTACTCTCGTCGAGCGAGAAGGTGTTCGTCAAACTGCGGCCACACAAGCAGAGCTCCTTGACCAACCGACTAAATCCCAAGCACTCGTTGGCTACTTTGGTCCCTTCCTAATCTTAGAGAAAAACGGGGAGGTGGCCTACCGTCTTTAGCTTCCCGGTGACTGCCGAATTCACCCCGTCTTTCATGTCTCGCAGCTAAAGAGGACCCTAGGGGATCACTCCCTCTAGGCTACATTACTGTATGGTTTAGTTGTTTATTTGGTCCCTCGGCATGAGCCGGCAACAGTTTTGGGAACACGGACCGAGGACATTCAAGGGTGAACAGTGCAACAGGTTCCCATCCAGTGGAAGGACCAACCGGCCGAGGAGGCCACGTGGAACCTAGAAGAGGAGATCAAGGCCCAATTTTCGGAGTTCGTCCTTGAGGACAAGGTCGTTGTGGAACCCCAGGGTGTTGATACGAGTGCAGAAGACCTCATCCTCGGCAAGCGCTACGCAAGGGTTTACATGAGGCGCGCACGGAGACTGCGCACAGCTTGAGGATGTGCTGGATTGGATCTAAGACTTTTATTTTTGTTATCTTATATTTCCTTTTTATTATAATTATGTAATATGCCCTTCCTAT
Organism: Platanthera guangdongensis; assembly: GCA_039583875.1. NCBI lineage: Eukaryota > Viridiplantae > Streptophyta > Magnoliopsida > Asparagales > Orchidaceae > Platanthera > Platanthera guangdongensis. Next base: position 181,239,640 of record CM077158.1, read on the forward strand.
ATATATGGGGGAGGAAAACTATTATAGTACATCATTTTTCTATCTTGAAAATCGAGTATTTGGAGGAGGGATACAACCCAGTGTAGCCCCACCTTGCATACTCTAACAGAGTAGTAACCTCGTCGGTATAAAGGAGTGTAGTTGAGTCTAGAGGATTTCATCTTTGAGTTAATTGTGTTGTAAGCTCTCATTTTGGATTTCTTAGAGGGAACCGACCTTCAAGATCAAAAGCACGGGCTTGCTATTACAGATCGGTTACAACTCAACCACTGGTTATCTATTTTATTATTATAAGCATTCAAGTCAACTTATATGTCGTGTCATGTCGCGTCGTGTCATGTCGCATCGAGTCAAGTCGTGTTTTAATATTTTAATGTTTTCATGTATTTACGGGTGTGTCACCCGTGGGTTCTATAAATAGATCCTTAGTGTCTTGTATGAGGGAACCAATGAAAAATGAAATTCTAGTTCCTTGTCCCCTTGTGTGAGATATTGGTGGCTCTCTCCTCCAACGAGCAACCCCGCCTAGGCAGACGCGGTTCCGGCTCCACGGTATCTCCGCCATCATCTCCACCTTCGGCCACCATTCTGACGTGTTACCATGATTACGGAAGTAGGCCCGTAACAACTTGATATCAGAGGGAGCGGTCCTCTTCCCCCGCCAACATCTCACCAACACCATTCCATCAAGCTTCAAGAATCCATCTCTAACTACTGTTTTGCCTCACACACAGTTCCTCCAGTCTCCCTCTCGTCGACACTAACCAGCAGCAGCCTCCATGGGTCCAACATTCGATCCCGTGCTGCGCCCAGCTAACGACAGAATCGATGCCCTCCTGCTTCAAGTCGTCCTGCATCGACACTCTTCTCCTAGATGCAACTTCGTCAATGACAATCATCGACAAACCAGCACTTCCTACCAGCACTGTTGCTCTCCCTGCACCCAGGAGCGTCATCGACGGCATCCCCGGCTCCCCGACGCCGATCTTGGACGGGTGTGACGCTAGTTTCCCCGCACGAATCGTCACCTCCTCTGTATCCATCAACCAGGAGTCGCGGCTTCTAAGACCACCGCAATCGGGACCGCAGCAACTTGGAACGGCCGCTGCCGGGAACTGCCGCTTCCAGGAACCGCAGCATTGTTTCCATTTCCTTAGAGCCCCGCTATTCTCGAGCCACCCGCCTTCTTTTACACCGAGCCCTTCTTTCTGTTTCTTTTTCTCTCGAGCCCCGCCCCCACAAAGAGACCCCTGTCGTCCCATTTAATATCCGTCTGCCAGCCGGTCCAACAACCCACATCTTTTTAATCAATTGGATTTCCCCAATCCCTATTAAATGAGTAGCCTTCCCTTTTCAAAGTAAGACCTGCACTTTATTAAAAAAAAATGTCACAGCCTCTCTTACTCTCTTATCTGTCACGCCTCCTATCAAATCTGCCTATTTATTCAGCCCTGCAACCAACTCATGCCATTATTATAATTGATTAATCAATTTTTGATTAATTAATTATTAATAATTCTTTTTTCATCTTTATTTCGTAAGGAATTAATTAACACATCAATTGTATCATGGAGAACATCAAGTTGACTGTTGCGGATGCCGCCGCCATCCAATCGAGGCTACGAGAAATGATGAGCTTCATGGACACGCCTTCAGAATGTCGACGCTCTCTCCACCACATTATGAACCCGACATCCGCCTTTCTGTCGCAGCCCGTGTCCATACTGCTTCCATCGCCGTATCTTTTCCTGCAGTCGCCATCTGCGCCTCCCGCTGACGTGCCACCGCTCTTAGCCGTAATGCCCTTTCGCCATCACATGTAGCGGCGGTACTTCCCCACCTTGGGGCACCTTCATCAGACATCATGGCCCGCCTTTCCGCCAGCACTTGCTCCGCCAGCCACCGCTCCACCGACCCCAACGGTCACCTCACCGCCTACAGATCCGTTCCTTGTCGGTCGTCGCTCCCCCGACCTACTTGATGCGGCTACTCCTCACCGCTCCACCGATTTTGTCGAAGCCATTACGTCGCTCGTCTTTCCAACAGCGCTGCCGCTACTCACCGACGCCTCCACCGTCGTTGCGCGATATCATGCACTGTTCTGGCGGGAGATTAAGTTGCCAGATGCTTCAGTCACCATGTGGAGTTCGAGCTTGAGGGCAAGCTCGATTTCAAGGGCGGATGAGATGTTACAGATCGGTTACAACTAAACACTGGTTATCTATTTTATTATTATATGCATTCAAGTCAACTTATATGTCGTTTTTGTTTGCATCGAGTCAAGTCGTGTTTTAATATTTTAATGTTTTCATGTATTTATGGGCGTGCCACCCGGGGGTTCTATATAGACCTTTAGTGTCTTGTATGAGGGAATCAATGAAAAATGAAGTTCTAGTTCGTTGTCCCCTTGTTGTGAGATATTGGTGGCTCTCTCCTTCAACGAGCAACCCCGCCTAGGTAGCCGCGGTCCGGCTCCAGGTATCTCCGTCATCATCTCCATCCTCCGGCCACCATTCCGACGAGTTACCACGGTTACGGAAGTAGGCCCGTAACACTTGCCTCGCAATTGTATCCCAACACTTTGTATAATCATCCATTTACCCTACGTACCAATTGATAAGACTTATCGTGCAACCCATCACAGCCTTTGGCCATCGATCCTAACCTTAGCAATCTACATGATCAAGAATCGACGAACCTCGGGCTATTGTACTCCATTGAAAGTTCATGTTATCAGTCTCTCAACAACACACGCTCGATGACTAAAGATCAAAACCCCTTACACGGCCACTCCATCTGCTACGAATAAGTCGAACGTTACCTGGAAGTAGTTTGTTGCCCTAGACCTCATTCGGTGACTCCGCACAGCTCGACCACTGCAGAACCCACATGAATCGTCTAATCGACAACTACATAATAGGAGCAGAAGTTCAATCGCGTCTTCTTAGCCATCAACGTACAATCTTGCTCTTCCTGACTCCCCTCAGTTCATTCAAGCTCAAGCAACTGCAGGCCATGCATTACTACCACTCAACGAAACCATTGACTTTTACAACTAATTCTCTCGGCCCCTCCTAACATCAAACCTTTAGTTGATCGCCTCCCTCTCTGGTTGCATGGATCGCGTCAGCAATATCCTGTCTGACCTTTGGATCGTCGAGCAGATACGCACACTCCACATTAGTCGATTGACCCCACCGCCGCGAACACCTATGACTCCAAATGACCTAGGATGGATTGTTCCTTCGAGTAAAGCTCAAACCTCACCTTGAATGCCCCAACATTTCAGTGTTGATGAGAGTGATCCCATAAGATGGATTGTTTGGTCTAAGTAATATTTTGAGCTACAAAAATACCATAGATTTAGATGGTTCTTATCCACAATCTACATGGAGAACTTTCCTCTGCATTGATTACTCTAGACCTATCAAAACAATAATTCCTTAGCATGAACATACACAATGAGGAGCTTATATGTTGATATGGTAGTCATCAAGCAAGTAACATCGACTTGGCGCAATTCGCCAAGCGGAGTCAATCACCTCCTACGTCGAAGATTTTATTGTGATCGACACGCGTATTCAAGGGCTCTCGGTGAAGCACTACTTGGGCTACAACCTCAGCGGGTTACAACCCACACCCAATGCACGTCTTATATACTCAATTCGAACACACATCCTCAAGAAATGGAGCTAGCATGCTTCTTCAAGAGGAAATGCCCACTCAGGCACTTGTATTGCCAATACCCACTCTTCACCACCAACAGCCATGCCCCACCAAAACTAAATATAAAACATCAACACCAATCACAGTCATGCAAGTATGTCCAACGAATAATTAATTAAACAATGGATTGTATGTGTTGGTGTGCTTGCATTCACCCGCATGCATTGGATTGAGTGTTGTTTGTGTGCTTGCATTCATCCGCATTTTCATTTTAAGTCTCTAAGGTTAGTCATTGGACCATTGAATTTATCACGTGCTCATTTACATTGCATGAAGGGTTAGGGCATCATTCGATCGCATCCACCTATAGGTCTGTCCTGTGTCAAACACTCTAGCATGTGACGAAGCTAGAAGTGGGGCCCACTTGGGGTTTGGTGACCATTTCAATAATCAAGGGGAAGGTTGTTAAGGTGCCACATGGAGTGACAGTGCGGTGACAGACTCGTGATGAATTAGAAGTGCCCATTCAATTTTCTTTTTGAAACGTGTTTTGATCAACTATAACTTCTACAACGTCTATAAAGAGGAACTAAAAAAATATTATCTAACACAGCAGACAGCAGCTACAGCAACGGTCGTAAATGGTGAAAGGACGCATGGGCATACCCACATTTTCATGCACATGGGAATTTAGCCATTTATATTATAGATGAATTTTATTATACATCAATTCCTGAATCATATTAAATCATATGTATGTCTAATGCATTTCATTACACATCTATCCATGCAGGCATACATGCATTATGTGTACATCATGTTGTATAGAGTATTTTCAATCTCACGTATCATGATTACCTACTTTTCAAGATTTGCAATAAATTTGTGTGCATATTGTAATCTTCACTACCATATCATGGTGGTGGTTCACAGCAGCCTTTACATAAACTAACATGTTCTCATCAAAATGAAGATTTCGCAATAAAGACTCATACAATCTGATGATGCTATCATGCACTATTGTAGAGCTTTCTATAATCTAGATAGCTTGTTTATATACAAAAATGTCATCATTTTTCTCAATCATTGCAACATGCCCTCAATTAAAAAATCTAATATTGGAGCATTTTTATTTGTAGATGCTTCTCAAGTATGATAACATTGTGACTAATGAAATTGTTTAAATGAATAGCTATTTTTATCACTATAGCTGGGAGATGAACATTCAACACCTTTAACACAGTGATTTCAAACTGTGGTCATAAAAGTTTTGGTCATGAACACAGTTGCATTGTTGGAGGAATTGTGTTTTTAGTGCAATCACATATTCCCTACTCCTTAATATCAACATTTTCATTGCAGAATACAAAGAAAGATTATAACACTAATTTCAATCATCCTTTCATAGAAAGTACAACAACAACACTCAAGTCTTTATCCCATTATAGTGGTGAATCTTTCACCTCCACTGTGCCCTATCTTTAGTCTATGAAGCACGGGTACCAGTACGCGGTACGGGTACGGTACGGTACGGGTACGGGTACGTGGGCGGCAAAATTATAAAATAACACGGTACGGGTATGTTTGGGTATGTGAAAAAAATAAAATTACATATAATAAGTTAATTCGCAGTAAGAATATATTCAATGAAATGTTATCAGTTATCACCATACATGCACAAGATTGCCCACATAAATAAAAAAATAGACTAATATAAGGAATGATGAAAGTGAGAATTATACTAAAAATATCCTCTAGAAACACAGTAAAAGAAATCCATCCAAAAGAAGATATAGGGCATACAAAATTCAACAAACACAACAGAAATCCAATGAAGATATAGGGCATACATAATTCAACAAAACAAATAAAAATGCTAATAATGACTAAAGTTCTTGAATTTCAATGTCATCATTTTCTTCATCATTAAATAATACTGCTTTCATCTCTGGCTCATCAAGAGATATGTTAGCAACTTCAAGAATACCAGCACCCTCCATAGAATCAAATGCATCTCCACTAATGTCCCATAGTTTGATATCTGCTTTAGTATTAAAGTGGCGTCCTCCTTGAAAGAAGACGAATATTAGAATGCACAAAAACTAAATCTTCACATCGTTGTCGTGTCATCTTATTTCTCCTCATGGAATGAATGAAAGAGTAAGTGCTCCAATTCCTTCACAACATGAAGATGAACACGGTTGACTAAGGAGTTTTTGGGATAATGATTGTAGCACAGGTGTTGAAGCCCCATGATGTTGAAACCAAAAACTTGGTCTCTGTGGAGTTCGACCCTTGGGGAAGGGGTGACCTCACACCTACTACACTCAAGAGAACGTCACGGACCAAAGGATCAAGAAGCTAGGAACAGACCCTCGGCTCTAGCGCGGAGGTCCCACCTCAACCCGGAAGGCTACCTGAGCTCTTCCCCTCCCTAGCCAATGCTCGAGCTAGGGTGCCTTGGAGGAGCTCTCTCAACTCTACCAAGAAGAAACCAAGGGAGGGAGCAAGCAAGAAGAAGAAATGAAGCCCCTCTCCAAGGCACCCAAGGGGGTCTATTTATAGTTTTTCAAAACCCCTTGGACCAAAATGACCGAGATACCCTCTCGCCCAAAAGCCTTGGGCCAATAGAAAGAAAGCCAGCCACGCCGGGGGGTAAAGGGGGAATTTTCCCCGAGGGCAGAAGGTAAAACTGCAAGAGGGTAAAGGGCGAGAGCACCGCGGCCTCCGACCGGTCTCACCCGCCAGGCCGCCAAGCAAGAAAGGCGGGGGCGAGACCCTGGCCCCTTGCCGGTCTCGCCCCGCTAGGCCGCCGAGAGAGAGAAGAGGGCGGGGGCGAGACCCTGGCCCCTGGCCGGTCTCGCCCCGCTAGGCCGCCGAGAGAGAAGAGGCGGGGGCGAGACCCTGGGCCCCTGGCCGGTCTCGCCCCGCTAGGCCGCCGAGAGAGAAGAGGCGGGGGCGAGACCCTGGCCCCTGGACGGTCTCGCCCCGCTAGGCCGCCGAGAGAGAAGAGGCGGGGGCGAGACCCTGGCCCCTGGCCGGTCTCGCCCCGCTAGGCCGCGAGAGAGAAGAGGCGGGGGCGAGACCTGGCCCCTGGCCGGTCTCGCCCCGCTAGGCCGCCGAGAGTTCGAAATACTGGCGGCTGCGCGACCTGGCGACCTGAGGCGGCTTGCGGCGGCTTGCGGCGGCTTGCCAAGAGCGCCTTGGGGGGAGAATATTTTCTCCCCCTACTAGTATGTCTTTCAAGTTCACCAGAAATTGGCCCCTAGGAGTGCAAAACTCCCAAAAAGCTTAAAAACTCGCTTACCTTGTTTTGGGCCCACTCTTCGCGAATACGGGGTTGTACACAATCCCGCTCTTTTCGAGGTTGGCACAAACTCGGAAAGAAACATCCAACCCACGTATTCGCGGAGTGTAACTTCCCCTCGGGGTCAACCTGCCATGCCAGCTAATGGGAGCCTGGGTGACGAGACGGCCTCGGGGTGAAAACACTCACCCCCGGAGGGGTCAACCTGTCAAGCCAGCTAATGGGAGCCTGGGTGACGAGACGGCCTCGGGGTAAGGGACTTAGCCTCCACGAGAGATCAACCAGCCCAGCAGCTAGCTAGTGGAGCCTGGCGGCGGAATCGTCATCGGAGCTAAGGACTTGGGGTACCACGAGAGATCAACCTACCCAGCCAGCTAGTGGGAGCCTGCGGCGGAATCATCATCGGAAGCTAAGGACTTGGGCTACCACGAGAGATCAACCTACCCAGCCAGCTAGTGGGAGCCTGGCGGCGGAATCAATCATCGGAGCAAAAGACTTGGGCTACCACGAGAGATCAACCTACCCAGCCAGCTAGTGGGGAGCCTGGCGGCGGAATCGTCATCACGGAGCTAAGGACTTGGGCTACCACGAGAGATCAACCTACCCAGCCAGCTATGGGAGCCTGGCGGCGGAATCGTCATCGGAGCTAAGGACTTGGGCTACCACGAGAGATCAACTACCCAGCCAGCTAGTGGGAGCCTGGCGGCGGAAATCATCATCGGAGCAAAAGACTTGGGCTACCACGAGAGATCAAACCTACCCAGCCAGCTAGTGGGAGCCTGGCGGCGGGAATCGTCATCGGAGCTAAGGACTTGGGCTACCACGAGAGATCAACCTACCCAGCCAGCTAGTGGGAGCATGGCGGCGGAATCATCATCGGAGCAAAAGACTGGGCTACCACGAGAGATCAACCTAACCAGCCAGCTAGTGGGAGCCTGGCGGCGGAATCGTCATCGGAGCTAAGACTTGGGCTACCACGAGAGATCAACCTACCCAGCCAGCTAGTGGGAGCCTGGCGGCGGAATCGTCATCGGAGCTAAGGACTTGGGCTACCACGAGAGATCAACCTACCCAG